>VXBW01002926.1:1037629-1055257 GCA_013400375.1 Thinocorus orbignyianus
TTGGTATGGGTTTGGCTTGGTTGTTTTTTTTTAAGAAGCAACGCAAAGTAAAGGGGTGGGGCAGGTTGATATGGTGATGGCATTAGGTTTTGATCTCTTGCTTCATCAAAAGATGCACACCCAGCTATCAAAATAAAGTGAACATTGTTTAACACTACTTGCCTGACTTTCCTTCGCCTTTTACCTTGTGTAGTCATACAGATCTAAGCAAACAGGATATAAAATGTTACCCAACCAGAACTATCCACAATGCAGATATTTGATACCCATGTTGCCTCTTCTTGTTTCTGAAGTCCTTTTATAAACGTCCTTTTTACCTTAGTCCTCTTTGTAATATTTAAGTAATTTTTAAAAAGATAACAAACTCCCATCTAATGCACAGTGTCCGAATGGGAAAGTCATTTTTCCAGGACAGCTTTCCTTCCCCTCTGTCAAAGAAGAGCAGGCACATCGGGTCCCAAAGCAGGTGACTGATGTGCAGAAATGTTATGTGCAACCACGAAACCCTTCTCTGTTAAGCAAGAATAGCTGCAGCTGCTACAAACATACCAGCAGCAGCATTACACGCAGCATTCTTTTTAATGGCAGAGTTATAATATTAATGTGCAATTAGGAGCTTCCACTTAGTCTGTTATTTTAATATTGTCCAACCAGAGATACGTTAACATATATATTATTTATAAGGATTCCAAACTCTTAGATATCTCTAGCTGGGAAAACAAACAACCCTCTCCTCCCCCCCCACCCTCCCTGCTGCCTCCAAGCCTCCTATTTCCTATTCCTGCAATGCAATAAAAACACTTACAAAAGTTTTTGGACAGTATCCTATCTTCTCTCCTGTTTGAGGAGAAAAATAAATGTTCCTCAGATTCCTTATAACAGAGAGAGGTTTAAAATAGTTTCTAAAACATTTTATAGCATCTTAAAATATTCTCTTTTATCTTTTATATTTTTCTTACAGATTATGGGCTGAGTTTAAAAAACCCTTGGGTGCTACTTTTGGAGTTGAGTGTATGCATATGGTGCACACATTTCCAACTAAGTGATGACTTCCATGAGACGTAGTACTATATGTGGGTGGGATGCTGGCAAGTAACAGATTTTAATGTACAATTCAAATAAGGGCATGAAAATCCAAGTTTTGCAATAAAAGAAACATGTCGAAATTCAATGGGAGAAATTTAAAGTTATTTATTCTCTGCCTTCAAAAGAGCTGGGATTTTTGGTTGTGTCCCGAGGCTGTACAAAATGGCTACATGGAAAATCTGTCTCCAACCAAATCTGCCCAGGACTGCAGGCATTAGACTGGTTTTGTGATGTCATCTAGAGTATTGTTTCCCAGAAAATATGGAATTGATTGCATTTTGTTAAGTGAAGTGGAAACGAAAAGATTTCTCATGCTCAGTTGTAATAACTTCAAAATTAGGGCTAATACATCTTTCTGCCCTTGACAGAAACCTCTTCACCTATAAGCAACTTCAGCAGCCTCAAATAAGGTGTGCTGATACCATGATGCTGCAAAAGAAGTGGGCTCTTGATTTTAGCCAAGCAAGAGCCATGGCTGCATTAGGATGCGGACAGTGTGGTCTTTCAAGCTGGAGTAGCAACACTATAAAAATCCTTTGCCCAAGGCACTAGCATAATTAGGGATGGCTCTGATCATTAGTGCTGGAGAAGCAGTTATATTGTTTTGCAATTTATCCAGTACCAGCAAAATTCTCAGCTCTGTACTGTACATCGCTCACATTTATTTCTTTCCCCAAGGAAAGTATAGATTGACCACACCATGAAACATACTGTGACTGGGACATTGTGTCCCAAATACATCACAACAGGCTCTGCTCTTTGTTGTGTAGGCACTGTTACTGAATTGTGTTATAGCCCTACATTAATAAAATATTTTTAGGTCTTTAAAT
The DNA here is from genome assembly GCA_013400375.1 of Thinocorus orbignyianus. Taxonomy (NCBI): domain Eukaryota; kingdom Metazoa; phylum Chordata; class Aves; order Ciconiiformes; family Thinocoridae; genus Thinocorus; species Thinocorus orbignyianus. The sequence goes on from VXBW01002926.1 coordinate 1,039,546, forward strand.
GTGCTGACAGGATAGTACATAACAGATAACCACCAGATTCTTCAAAGTCTAGCATCAGATTTGTAACTTACCAACAAAAGTCTTAAAGGAAGGATTTGTTATAAAGATAGTTCCCGAAGAAAGAAAAAGTAGGTGTCTGTTTACTACAAAACAGAAGATGTTCTCACCAACAGAGGGCATGGGTGGTGACAGCACAAGGCACAGGAACCTAAGTGTGAAAAAGATGAAAAGTTTGGGGGATGCGGTATCAGGAAAGAGCAAGAGGTTATGTAAAACTAATGAGACATGCAGAGCCCTAAAACCACATGCTATTGCCAAGGGATCAAATCCCACAAACATCCCATGCAATTTAAGAAAACCATTTTTTCTCATCAGATCTAAGACATACAATATAGTAGGAAAATAGAGTCTCTTGTGTTTTTAAGCTTGGCACATCATCAAAGTCCCCTGTGAAGTCAAAGAAAAGCACCTCCACCCTAAACTGAGGCTTCTACATGGGGAAAGAAAACATGTTCCCTTCACTGGTTGTTTCTACCAATGAAAGCAGAAAGTAGGTGGGAGACACAAAGAGCCGCCAGCTCTTCCTTTCCATTCCACCTTAATTAAGATGGAATTCAGCCAGGACACTACTTGTACAAAAAACATCATCAAAACCTGTAGTGATCCAGTCCACCCCTTCACAAAGATGGCACCTTGGGAAGTCCACCACTGCCTTAAGCACTGATTTACCCCTGGCTCGGAAGGACTCTACCTCCCCATAACCCACCCGCTCCCCAACATGTCTGGGCCCGTGGTGGCTTTCCAGACAGTGGCCGAGGCCTCGCCCTTGCCTGCGAGCTGGCGGTTCCCAGGCCAATGGGGAATGGCTGCAGACTTGAAAGACACGCTGCTTAAAAGGCTCTCTCATGTTTCAGCTGACCATGTGTTTTCTCTTAGTACCCTGCAAGTTCAAATACCTCTGTATAACAGAAGTCAGACTGAAAAGGCATTGTGCATAAAATAAGTCTTATCCGCATTGGTACGAGCCTTTGTGCTTTTTAAAAGCATATACGAGTAGGCAGGGTACTATTCACGCTACTTGGTGCACAGATTGCATCTTGTTCAAATTCAATGATAAAAAAAAAGGGAGGGATTTGTAAAGGTTTTCTTTTAAACCTGATCTGTAGCAGCACAGAAATATTTAACAACATCCACATCATTCATAGGTTACTATCTTTTGAGAAAGACCAGATTTCTCTCTCTTTGCATGTAACACTGCTCGCTTGAGCGCATGTGCCAGTCACAGGATCAAGCTCACAGTAATGACACCATTTGCAACAGCATCCTACTAAATCCTAAAGCTAATCCCAAATCACATGGCTGTTTTCTAAAAAATAAAATTTAAAAATAAAGTTGTAGTGGGAGATCTTTATATTGAAGGTTGCAAGTCCACCAGTGGCAAGAAATCAGAAATGCACCAACAAGGTGCTTGGTGAACGCTCCCCAGTTCAGAAAAAGTGTTTGTTATCTCTTACTTTTCTTAGTTTTTTATAGGTACTAGTTTCACTGTTTATTCAAGGTACTTAGAAAGCCACTAGATGTCTAATCACTGCAGCAAAACTTCCACGCAGAATGAGTAGTCACTTTCACTAAATAAGATGGTATTAATTCTACTCAGAACCCAGGATGTCTTGAGGACAACAGCTTCAGAAAGAATTTTGATTAAATTGAGAGGTTTATATTTTATGATACTTTGCTTTCTACCAGTTTATTCATTGTCCATGAGCAAACATTTCAGCAGCACTCCAGCAAACTGGCACTTGCTCAGAAACATCATTTAAGATGATGTGATGGGCTCCACGTATTTTATCTCACCACCTACTTATCAAGCTAAGCCCATTGCTGACTTGTAGGCCTGGGAGTTAAGAGCAGCCGCGAAGTGTCTTGATTGATGATTTTAGGTACTAACACATGGGAAAAAATAGTATCTTGGTGGTAACGTTACAGCCTTGGAGATACATAGTCTAAAATTAAATGCAGACAGACAAACACACATACAAACACACTTCTCCACGTGGCACCCTCAGCCCAGGTTGGAGTTGCCCATTTGCTTTCAAGACTCAGGAGAGCCTTTCAGAGCAGGGACTCATTGCGTGGCACTGTCCTAACTCCAGAGCCACCACATCCTCCTCCCTGCAGCCTGGCATACCTGTACTACTCTCATTTACTCTCTTTTTTCTAATAAGAACATTACATAGTAATAACAGGATTGCCCACACTGCCCACAGACTACTTCAAACTCATGTAGACCCACACCTGGATTAATGTCAGGTGTTAGGGATTTAGCCAGTCATCCACACAGGTCAGAAACAACTCCTCTCCTCTCCTGCCTCCTTATCCATACTTAATAGCCAAGGTCAGTGATGCATTTTGAGGTAGTACAAAGAATCCTCTCTTAAGTTTGGGGAATCTTTTCCCCAAACCAGGTCAGTAGGGCTGAGGGAGCTCCATCTTCTGCACCATGGGGCACCTGGCTGCTGCATCCATCTCAGCAAAGTACTGCAGTAGCTCACAGCTACAAACAAATTCTCATGGAGGACAGCACTGGGGGGGGGGTTTCTATTCTCTATCTGCAGTTTAATTCGCCTGTTTGGAGCACCACACCACTGCAACCAGGTTTTTCTGAATACTTAACTCATTCTCTGGGTTGTGCTGCACAGGCTGCTCTTAACAGTCTGGGAAACACAGAATGCATGATCTGATGCCCTCCTACAGATTTCAGGAAACTTGGACTGTTTGTAAAACACACATTAACATATTGCATGCCATTGTCATGAAAATTTTTATCGTTACAGAAAGGTTCCAGTGTCATGTCAGAACACTATTTTACAAAAGCTATTTTCATTTGATAAAAATCAATCTATTTTGTTAAGTAAAACATTCCCAAGTAAAGACAAGTCTAATTCAACAACAGCAAATAGGACTAGAGCTTGTATTTGATCCAGAAATAATTAGTTACAAGATGCGTATTAATGTACATCTTTACTACATTGGCTCAGCCTTCCATGCATTTCTTTTCCCTATACTCCAGTTTATATCATCCGTCCTCTCTGTTCATGCAGAAACCTGAAACTGGCAGCTTCTAAGAAGCATGTTATCTGGAAGAGCTAGGGGTATATTCCAGATTTCATGTATTAAATTCCCTCAGCCTACTGACCTCTCCTCTTGGGGAAAAACACAGGCTGCATCACTGTACAGGACTTCAATACAATTAGGGACAGGGATTATAGACTACTGGTCTAGTCAGGGTAAACATTTTCTTTCCTGAAGAAAAACTGCAAGACTCCCAATTCAATTTTCATTTGCAGTTTTCCTGGAGCATGACATGTTCTGAGTTGCTATGGGTTATGAACCCACATTCAGTAAATTAAATAAGTACCTAATCCAAGAACTACTCAGTTAATTAATACTGTGCTGTTAACAGGGTTATAACCACATGCATTTCATGAGAATTAACAAGATTTGGTTGCATTCACGTGGTTTTACATTTCCCTGGCGACAGCAGGGACCATGCAATGGGGATTTATGCTTTGTTCTGGCCACTGTCACCAGTGCCCAGAGGGGCACAGCAAGGACCCTGGCATTGGTGGCTGGGGGGCTCTGATGTCCACCCATCACCTCCAGCACCCGCTGAGGAAGAGCACAGCTCACTCCCCACTGTTGAAGCCAACTGCGCTTTCACAGGGGAATCACTGATGGCTTGGCGCAGAGAGAGGGGAGATGACCCTCTGGCCTACTGATTAAATGGACTAGAACTGAACTTGCAACAAAAATAAACATAGCAAGTACACAAATCAGCAACACTTGCGTGACTTTACGAAGACAGAAATCAAATTACTTCAAGATGATCTTTACAATTACGTTAGCAAGTTCAATAGAGCATCAAAGATGACAGCTGTAGCTTTCTGCAGCGAGGAGCCCACAGAAGGCGGTGACAGAGCTTCTCTGGGCTTCGGCAGCAGCAGTGCTAAGCCCCTCTTCCCTCTCATTCCTCAGCCATTACTCACACTAGTACCATGAAGATTTTCATTAAACAGCGTTGGGGAAAAAAAAAAAAAGTTAGGATAGGAGTGGTAGACCTGCATTGTGTTTGGTACTGGTTAGGTGAGACCTACTATTTTCAGCTCATGATTTCCTCAATTTGCTCCTCTTCAGTTGTCTGTCTCACCAACTTTGCAAACTCTTACATCTAGAGGGAACGTGCACCTGCACTGGTGCCTGCACACTGCCAACATCCATGCCTGGAGCCTTAGTGATGGGCCCACCTTGCTGATAGTAAGACTGGATGTAACTCTGCAATAATATGTTTTTTAGCTGGCTGGCTGTCTACACAGCTATTCATTACTAAAAGAAATGACCTTGCCTACTTTTATAAATTTCAACTGTAACAATATTTTGCATTAAATTATGTATCTCCAAACATTGGACTTGCCTCCATTACTAAGAATTAAATTTATCCATTTTGAGGAGTAAGTAGGACAGTAGGATCCACAGCAATTCATAGATGAACACCACACCAAATATAAGGTTTGTACCCTTGAAAGGTCAGTACTATGCGTTTGATGTGGACTACACAAGGTTTAGCCAAATGATACAGGGCACATTATGGGGCAAATTTCTGTAGATCTAAGATGAGGTCCACATATTCTGCTAGTTTGCTCATTTGCAAACATCTGCAGCAGAACACACTGATCTTCCACTAAAAAAAACCCACATAAATGGAGTCAGTTCCATTTGTTTTCCATATATGGGAAGAACTGTCTCTAAACAAATTTAATTCTTGACTCCAAGTGGGATAGAAGATGCTTTTCAGATAAGAAGTGGTAAAATAAAATCGCAAGAGATCACAGAAAATGATGTTGTTATTCTCTTCCTGCAGCATTCATCTAATTTTATGTTTCGCATTGGGGCAGTTTGGCCTTCTCATAAGACCAGAAAGACAGCAGACAAACAGCAGTTGAGCAGTGGTTAGTCTGCACTCATATAACCCAGCAATCATAATTCAAGGAGGAAAATGATTTCCCGTCAGAAATATAGACTGAAACTGCCAAGAAAATCTCTCCAAATCTACAAACTTATCACCATTCAGCCATTAGACTTGTGATGAGGAGAAAAATCAAAATTGCACCACTTAGTAAACCATGGGTGGAATATCACACAGAGAGGAAGAAAAGCAGATGTAGCCATGAAGTCAGCTTGAGGTCTACTAAATACTTTGTTTTGAAATCACACTTCTAAAAAAATCAGAGAAGTAGGTAAAAACACAGTTGCATTACAGCCTACCCACCGTGACTTTTTTTCCAGAAAACTGGCAAGATTTTGTATTAGCTACAAAACCATGTCTCAACAATCTTGTGGATTCACTTGTGTTTCCATCCTTGGTGCCAGAACTATCATGTGTGATGAACAGTGGGTTGGCTTTAGGACACCATGCATACAACGTGCAACTAAGGGGGACACCAACCTAGGAGCAAATGCTTGGATAATTATTCAAACCTCCCTAGCTGTAGTCAAGCTTTTGTAAAGTTTATAGCAGGATTACAATCTTTTCAAGTTAAAATAATCAAGAAAGGAAAGCTTGAGAGATAATGTTCCTTCAGCTTTTTCAAAAGTATTTGCCCAATGACAGTGAATTTCTCTCCCCAATATAGGGTGTCCTGCTCCTTTGGCACCAATCACAGGAAAAGGAAAAAACCCTGTACAATGTGGTTTCCCGATTAAGCTACTTGTAAGCTGTAACACTCTTGGTCCATTTTTGTCTGGTTTCTCCTGTTAGTTGTTTTGTTGGTTTTTTTACAGTTTCAACTTTTGAGCCCAAAGGAGATCTATGTTAGAAATGGATGGCTGGTTCATAGCAACACTATCTCATGCAGCATCAGGGATTTTCAAATGTGAAACCCTTGTCCAGTTTTTTCACACTGGTGGCTATAGCAGATAAAACATCATCACTAATGCATTATCCAATGTATTATTTCAACCTCTCAGGGCAAAACAGACTGGAAATTCAATTATCTATTGACACAAGTCACTTTGTTACACCATGTTTTCAAAACCCAAAGCAGATTGATTTATTTTTTTTCATAGAGCTCCAGAACACAAAACTTATCAAGAAATGAGAAACACAGTAAGAGTTGAATCTAACTGTAAATTCTGACATATCTCCACTAATAATGATTAATGACTAAGAAAAGGAAGGCTGTATGAACAATTGCCAACCTGAACTGACATTAAGACATACAGCTATTTTAAATATTTTCCCTTCTAATTACATATTTCTTACTACTGTAAACTATTCAACATATAAAATCAAATTGGCTCTACTGCTTGTCTCAAAAGCAGCAGGCAGTCAAATAAGCTCTGAAAAGCTAATTCAAATGCCACAAGCAAAAGAGCAGTGCTTTTTCTTCTATAGTAAATCCAAATAAAGCTCATTTACTTCTCTTGTGAGTAGAAGACAAAGGTATTAACACCACAGCAGAGTTGTTCTGCAGTAATATATGAACAAGGAGACTGAATGCCCAAACCTGCAGACCCTACTCCAGCCTCCAATATTTTTTCTTACATTTCAGTGGGAGCACAATTCATTTGACTCACGGAGAGGGCTTTGGCCACACTAACTCAGCTTGTTCACCGTTACAAGAGGGATTTGTAAAAGAGAGAGCTCAAGAGTGTACTAGTAAACAGTATTCAGGGTATGCCACTTTATTCACTACTTCCCAAGGACCAATATTACTTTTCCTGGGCAGAATGGATCTTTTAAAGACAGGTTTACAACTATTGCATGGCCCTTCACATTTACGTGACCTGAGTTTCCGTATTCAAGCACAAAAAATGCAAGTTTTAGTATTTCCCTGTTTCATTGACAGGTGCAAATGAGAGTGTTTGAACACCAGAGAGCATATTTGGACAGAGCTGCGCACGCAGCAGTAAAGGCTGTTGGCGCTTGGTGGGTCCACAGAGCAGTGGGTGTTATACCAGCACCATGACATCAGCAGGAAGCTAAATGCTTGTGGTGTAAAGCATACCAACATTATTAGCATGACACCAGCATGATGCCCCACTCTGCACCCCACTGCTCAGCCAACACCAAATTGCTCATTGCTTCACCTTTGACCTCCCAGCCCAGTTCCCAGAGAAGGATAATGTCTGCGGTAGTGCAGGAGGGCAGCATGGCTGGAAGAGGGCTGTAGATCTCCTCCTGCTCTCCAGTAAAACTGCCTACACAAACCAAAGCTGCCAAGTAGCTCTGCACAAATTCAGAGGCTATTGGGGGTTTTGGGAAGCAGACAAGGGAGAGTTTGGGTCATACCAAGAGTCCCAGCAAGGCCCACATCTGGCAAAAAGCAGGTGCCTAGTGACAGAAAATAAATCCCATCCCTTAATGCCACTGACGTCTCATTTGAAAAGCTTAATAGCACGTTGGTATTTGGGGATATCAAGGTGCCCTCCTTGCTGTCAATTATGCAACATTGAAATAGCATCATTTGTCACTGGTTCAATGCCACGTAACACATCTGGAAGCAGGGTGTTGGCGGTGTTTGTGTTATGCGCTCAACGGGAGGCGATTTGCTAGTAGAGATCATGACAGCACTGCTGGAGATGAAAACACCCAAAAAAGTGTCCATGACTGGCAACTTTTATTTCGCAACATATGTCAAACTCTTGCCTGTGATGTGGCACAACTAGCTATCATATGATGTAAGTGCAACAGCAAATATTTTAACATACAATACAATTGTCTGGGAGAAGTTAATTCAATTCCCCACTGCGAGACACATTACGTGACAACCAAGTCCTGAAAAGTGCTCTGCTCCACTTAGAACAGTGCTGTGAGCTGAAAGGGCTTCTCACACGGCAGGATGCACTGGGCAGAAATTTCCAGAAGTGAACTGTAAATGGAAAACCTTTAAACAAACACTAATATTAACCAAACTGGATGCAGAGTTACTAGTTTGGGTTGGGCCTCCTCAGAGTAATGAAGCAATTCCCTTAGAAATGCCTCTATATGTGCAGAGCCTGCACTTAAGGCGGGTTAGCCATGTTGTCATCTTATGCGAATACCAGTATTTGCTTGGTAAAATGAATTAAGATCACACCAAAATTACTCCAGCAGAGAGTTCTCAACAGTGTCTCTAACCTCAGGGATGCTGTTACAACAGCAAAAGGAACCAGAAAAATATAGTCTGGTTTACCAATGTTGTTTTACTGCAGAGCGAAAACACGGTTTACAAAAATGAAACACATCAAGGAAATACTTTGCTCAGACCCCAACGTGACGGTACAGTTCCTCAAGAAACTAAAGTTACTCCCCTTCTTCATCCCTTCCAACACGAAGCTTAGGAAAAAATCACATCCAACGTGAGTCATCTTCTCATTCAGACATGAATTCAGTTTATCCTCGCTGGAAGGATGATCTAACCCCTACCTTCTCCAAACTTTCTCAACAGGGAAGCCTGGCACAGAGGTAGAGAGAAGCTCAGTGACAGAGGTGAAAAGAGGAAGGAAAAACATACACAAACACACTGAAAAGTGATAATTCTGGAGTGTTCCTCCAGGAAACCATGTGCCACTGCATAGCAACAAAAATAACCCAGGGGTTCCCTCTCTGCTCCGGCTCCCTGTGAGGAGCCACTTTAAAGCTTTTAGAACATTTGCAGAGTTGGAGAGAAATGGTTTTTGTTTAACTTCAGCTACTTCAGAAATGCCTGGGGCCTGAAGAAACATATTTTTGGATTGCTCTTAAAGAACCGGCTGAACTTTGAAGTTTGGGGAATTTTTTTCAGATCAAATGTTAAATTAATAAACACCAACATGACAAATCGGTCTGAGTACTGGGGAAAAAATTAACAATCACTAAAAATCTTCTTGGATTAATTAATTGTGGCGTATTGTTACTTATTCTAATAGGCTGATGGGTCTGGCACTTCAAGTCCTATAAGCCACACTGCATAATGTGTTTTTGTCCTAACTAAGCACGTTTGATATTATTGCCCATTTGCCCCATCAAAGTAAAAAACATATCATCACCATTTAATAAACTTCAGTTTGGGCAATTATGAGATCGTGAGTAACTAGTTTACTTACGGATCATTTAAGTTCAAGAAATGTGCACAGAAATTCAAAGCACCTGGAATATAAATTACTTCTTTTATACACAGCTTCTTTATAAGAGAAGTTTCATCAATGCCACTGAATTTACCCTGCACTTTCTTGTTAATTGAGGTGCTTGACTAAAGTGTCCCACGTGACTCATTTATTCTTCACCATATTGCAGAAAATAGCTGGATAAGGAAACCTTGACTCCATGGGAAGTCATGGGTCAGTCATCTACAAGCCACACACAGGGTATTAATTACAGCTATGTGGTTGCAGAATCATCTCCAACACTGTACAAACAGGAACAGTATCATGCCAGTATTGCCACATCCACAAATCTGTATTCTTGCCTCAATTTTCCTTACCCCATTTTCAGAAGGAAAAACATGATTCATTCTTAATAGGTGCCCTATTAAGTACTTAAAAGACAATAATGTAAACCAATCTTATTCCATAAATACTGGTAAACAACAGTTTACTCACCTCTGTAGATCCTTACCATCCCAGTGAATTATAGAGGAGGAACTATTCAATACCCTTTCCTATTTCAGGAACATTTTTATTTCAGGACATTTTTTCAGGAATCTGGGGACTGTAATGCTTCAGCAGCTCAGAAGTGTACCTACCAAGGATCACTGGAACAAGTTTGCTTCTCACAAGTTAACTGATTTGGGGTAAGTGGAGGGTGATGTGGGGTGGAATATACGGAAGGGAAAAAAAAAAAAAAAAAAAAGATATCCGAACTAGATTCCAGTCCCATTAAATGCAAGCCAAGTTAATTGTACTAGGACATTCCTACTGCAGGATGGAGCTGAAATGGGAGAATTCCTACTGATTTTATCCCTGAGGAACCCTTCATCAGAATGACCTCTCTAAAAAACATGGTCCCTGCAGAGGGCCAGATCCTTACCAGGGACTGATAGACAGGGTGCTTTAACGCCACAAGCTCCTGACCCAGAACACCAGCGCCCTGAGGAGGATTCCAGCAAACATCTGTTACCATTAAAGATCACTGGTTGAGATCTACACCCAGAGAGGGCCAGGGCTGAGGGATTGCATAGTTCCTCTCTGAGGCTTAAACAGCACACAGATTTGAATGTTAGTGGAGCAACATGTAAGGAAATAGGCTTCAGAATCAGAAATGAGGAACGTGAAGCTATTCATGTAGTGGTTTCTCTAAGGCTTCTCCATTTAGTATTTGCAAATTTAATATTTACACATGCAAGCCTTACAAAAATTATCTTACAAGAAACAGCTTCTGTACTTCTCATAATAAATAAACAACCAAAAATACATGGTATGTATAGCAGGGCTTTACAGCTGGGATCCTACATTACTTCTTAGAGCCACTTATCTAAGATCTAGTATCTATAAAAAGCCTCTCTGTTTGCTATTTACACAGGTGTCCTGGAGCATTATATAATCATGTAGCAGATCAACATAGCCTTAGGATCTCAAAGTATAATAAAAGTACATTAGGATCACGACACAGAGGGAAAGAGTTCTCTACCATTTGACACTGATCTTTTATTCCTTCCAGAAGTTCACCTAGACATGGAGGATAAACCTCTTCAGTTCTTCACAAGAATAAGGCAAAGAAAACACATCTTTTCCTAATCTTGTTCACCTAGATTTTTTAAATGTAGAGTCAAGCTGGTGTAGCACATAAATGCTTAAATTTTCCCACTCTTATTTATGCCAAGTAATTCCACTAAGCTTGGCAATAGATCTCCTACAGTAAGATCCACAAGCCAGGGGTCTTACAAGATCTCTACTTTCAAGAGTCAAGCTTTAAAATGGTAAAGCCATAGTAACTTAAAGTATTCAAAATATACACCACAAAGGAGAACAATAAGACATGAGAGATGACAGTCTACACAATACATAGATGTTTCCACATACTCTCTAACCACAGAGAGGATCAGAAACTGCATTATAAATTAAAGCAGATTCTATGATAAAAACGCCCTCCAGAAAAGGCATGTATCATCCATTCAAAAAGAAAAAAAAAGTGATGCATTATCCATAATTTCAGTCAGCCAAATCATGAAGACACAATTTGAATCTTAACAAGGTAGCAAGATCCACTAAAATGTGAAAACAAGGGACATACTCAGTTCCAATTACATCAGGCTTCATTAGAGCTATTTTTCCTTTTAATCTGCTGTAATAAAGACCTTACGTTTGAATAAAGATCTTAGAATTTGACATGTTTGTCTAGAAATATATATTGCATGCAAATGGCATTGCAAAGACAACACTAGTACATCAGACCTTGTACTTACTATGACTTAATTATATCCACCATTCATGAAGTTCTCCAGTCATTCTTTTCCAAAATATCTGTGATGCAGGACCTATACACATTGCCTTGTTACAGGAGACAACATCAGGATGAAGAAACTTCTACCTTGCATTGCCTAGGATGCATACAGCTGCTCCTTATGCCAAGGTGTTGCACCCCCTCCCACAATTTTTATCAGCTGCTGAGATTCCCACATATATTACAAGGCTGTGGGGGGAAAAAAAAAAAGAAAAAAAAAAGAATTATATATAATGCAATGCAAATCATAATACTTTAACAAAGTTTTTAAAAAAGAATCTTATCATTTATTTTCAGGTACAAGCATGTCACCATGCACACTGATGATTGCCAGAGGTCATAACTAACAAGTGTTCCATGTAATCCATGTAACTACCAAGGAATTGTTCACAGACTACTATCAGTGGCATTTGCCCAGTTGTACATTTATAAATCAAATGGCACTGAAGCTTGAAATGGATCTATTATCTTTGACAGAAGTAACCTTTTGCCTGCTTTAGAGCTATACCAACACTAACTCTTTAAAGTATTTGTTTGACACATCTTGCAATGTTCATTCTCTTCATAGTGTTCTTTTGGAACTGTTTCTTTGGTTATGGTTTTACTTCTAGTTCATCAAGTTCTCAAAGTTGACTTACTTACAGGCTCTTTATCCACAAATGTACTATATAAGATGAAAGTATCACTAAGGGAATCATCCTTCCATCCAGAAAGCACAAGTACATAAATACACAGATCTTTGATTTTATATGAACGTAAATCAATATCAGTGAAGACTGCTTAAAGAGTCAATGCATTTGCCACCATAACTTGGTCCCTCCCCAGTTTTCTTCAAATATTCACTAATTCATGTCTTGCTGAGTAACAACTTTATTTTTTGTGCTGCAACTCCTATCACCCAAAGGAAAGCACAAAAATACAGCTGAATGGCATTTTACAGCATTAATGACCTCAGTCTCCCTGCCCCAAGTAATGGCCCGTTCAAGCTTGCTCGGGGATTACCTTTCACTCCTCCAAGGTTGCTGGCTTTAAAAGTGAAGAGATACTTGAGAAGTTCTAAAACTATTTGCCTACCAAGCATTAGTTCTGAAATCAATAGTGATGGAAAGTAAATCTCAGCCTGTGCTTGAGAAAAGCTGTAAAGATGCAATTCTTTTTATGAAAAACAACAACATCAACAACAACAAAAAAAACCTACCAGGAGATGGGCTTGCCTCCCTGGTAGCAAGAAGAGGCAGAAAGCAGCAGCCAACTGCATAACAGCTGGTGATCTGCAGCTACTGCACTCTGCTAATTAACTGCCAGGAGAGAAGCAGGAGGGCACCCTGGGTACTGGGTGGTTTCTGGAAGTGGTTTTTTCAATGTAACCTGTTACTGGGGACCTGGGAGTTACTGGCAGAACTGAGGACAGTTTCCTTTCCTCAGGGTGTGGCCCCCAGGGAAGGCCCTTCATACAAAAAAAAAAAAAAAAAAAAAAAAAAAAAAAGCTTTAAAAAAATTGAATTTTGGAATGGGCTGCTTTGTAAAAGCAAAACCAAACCAAAAAGAACTGTTAGCCACGCTATGAGCTCTACGCTACAGCTCGCATTTTTTAAATTCCTTGCAGTGGATCTGGAATAAATCAGCAATGGGTCAAGCCGGTTCAGAAAGTGTTTGAATAACTGCCCATGGAGTGTCCAGGGGTTCTCCTTCAGCTGAGTATTTTGACTGCTGCTGTTCAATTACCATTTGAGAAAGCAGGACTGCTGGGAAAGACAACACAACGTAAACCAACATTGGCTATAAAAGCACACAGTGTACCAATATTCACACTGCACAGCCTGGGTTTCACAGGCATTACCAAAAGCAACTTCACATCACACTGCTCAATGCCGCTCCTGGCCAGCAACACTCAATACTGCTGAAGGTAAGGGGGCTTCAAGAAATCATGAGATCCCAAAATACCTACTAGTATCTCTGTAATAGAAACAGTAATTGACAAATCATTATTTCACATTTATAAAAAATATGATGAGGAACATACCACATGCATTCTAGACTTTCTGTCTGCACTGGAAATCAACTGGGAAATTAGAAGGTATGGCGTAGAAACATCACTACGAATATACTGTATTACTGCTTTTGCAGCTGCAGTCCCAGAATTTGTTTCACAATAATTCAGTTACCCATGTTTAAATAACCAGCCAGCAGAAGAAAGGCTGATATATTTCATATGCATTCTCTTTGAGCAGGGGGGCCTTCACGTCTGGTCGAAAAATGTCAGGCTCATATGACACCACCAAAGTCAGGAGAGATGCCTAACCATAACTAAAAGCAGAATTTGGCCAACACAATTGGAAAATACCAGCAGAGTATATACAAATGCACACACGCAATCTCATATAAGAGCAGAGCATAAGACAGATTGGATTTTTTTAATCACACCTTTTAAAAAAACAGAATTTCATGTACAAACCCCTCACTGTGCTCCTACGTGGTTCATTTATCCTGCTGCAACATAAACAGACATACTAGAGCCTGTAGCAAGGGGGGAAGTTCTTTTTTTTTTTTCTTTTTTTTCCCCCCCATTGAGGATTTTAAATACATCTTGAAGAGCGAAACAACCGATCTGGCCTGTCTTCCAATCTGACTTTAATAGATAAGCAATTTTAAGACTACCACAGTCAGGAAGCACGTACATAAGGTATACATGAATATATTTATCTGTATTTTAAGAACTTCATTTTTCCCCTTTGATTTCATAGTTTCCTCTAGCATACAGTCTGGAAAAAAACAACTAGGTATCTTTCCTGATTCAGTAAAACCACCCTTACACAATGAATATCCTAACGATTTAGGTATTATTTCTTAAGAATCCTTATGCAAAGGAAAGCAGTCTTTCTGTCAGCTTCAGTACCAACTTCTAACAAGATTTTTATCATCTTTGTAAGATCATTCTATCAAATGTGTCCTTTAGGAAGGAAGGATTTTAGCTTGCTTTCTGCACGCAGTGCCTGATGCTAAGCTGCCACTTGCTTCTTAGTCCATTTCCTGCTAACACCTGGGGTTTCAACATTTTGCAAAAACAGGGTGAAAAACAGTGTGGGCAAAGCCATACCCAAACACAAAGATTTGAAGCAATTACTAAAAATACAAGATGCTGAACCAGGGGAACGCAGCATTTTTAACAAAATTAAACAGATAAACTTTGCTGTAAATTAAAAACAATTCTCTTGTATCTGAGCCCATAATGACTATTTTGAATACAGATATTTACTGCTGCCAATAAAGAAATTTTTGGTAACTTTTCTGTTATTGGGAAGAGCTTGAATACAATCCAGTCCAAAAAAATGCTGACTTTCCTAAATAGGGGTTGTGTTTTTGCAATAAAGAATACTGGTCAATATACAAGTGAAGGAAAACTGAACCAGATGTCAGTAATAGGACCACAGAACGTTGCATTTGCCCAGAATCGCTATTTTAAACACACGATGTTGGTCTACTGGTTTGTGGGATAATACATTCTTGGCAGCCAGAAGGGGTTTCGATATGTTAGAAGGTTATCCTTGAGAAAAAAAAAAAAAAGAAAAAGAAAGAAAGAAAGAAAGAAAGACAGAAAGAAGGAAAGAAAAAGAAGAAGAGAGGTAGAGAAAGGCCACTAATTCATCAGGCTCCCTATAGCAGAAAAAAATTATGACTTACTTAGGAAATCAGTTCAAAGAAAAGCCAGTCTCAAAACAGAAGGCTTGTTTTTTACATTAATTTTCATTTTCTGCTTTACTTCCTTACTACTAATATTTCATTGTACTTTGCCTTTTTTCTTTTTTTTTTTTTTTTAAAGGATTTACCCCTCCATACACGCTCCATTTCTGGGCAAAGAGTCTAAGGAAAAACTGGTGATCTTTCACCTTGCAGCTGAAGTGCAGTCAGACTGATGGCTGGGGGGGCCCCCACCAGCGACTCCACACACAACCCAAACCACACAAAACCCAGCCCTGAAAACTTTTTGCGCTGGAAACTTTTGCTTACATGAGACATTGCTGGGATAACTGGAGGAAGCCGTTCACAGGATCAGGCCCTGCTGTCCCAGATTCATGATGAGCAGCCCTGGAAGCCATATGGACACAAATAATGTTAAGCGAGGTCCCTATCCATTGCCAAATTAAGTGCTTACCCATCTCTAAAACGCTTTCTAGTTCAAAGTCACGGGGATTTGGGATTGTTTGGGGTTTTTTTTTGGTTTTTTGTTGTTTTTTGGGGGGGGGGGGGGGGGCG
>VXBW01002926.1:1055273-1067702 GCA_013400375.1 Thinocorus orbignyianus
CGGGGCTAGGGGTCCCCTTCAATTTAAGAAGTAGTGACATCTGTATGCCTTCTTAATATAGAAATAAAACTTCAAGATGTACTTAGTATGTTTGGCAAACAATCACTTCCCTGTTTTACCACGTAGTAAATTTAAAAATCAACTCTGTTCATTGTTTTAACAAACCCTCCTCTGAAAGATAATTAAAACCACTTCCCAATATACAACCAAAGTTTTATTTTTATAGTCTATCTTCCATTATGGCGTAATCCTTTCTTTTTTTTTTTAAAACCAGTGAAATATACAAATCACGCAAGACAGAAATATGTACATTAAATGTACAGAACAGAGGAAAGGACACAGAAGATTTACATATCTGAATGACAAGTAAAATATTTTACATTAAATAGTGTTTTAATAGCTAGGATCATGAGATTCAGTTCTGCTCAGACAAAAGTCACTTAAAAGGAACATGAGGTGATTCAGCAAATGAAAAGAAAAATGGTCATGGTTTTTGTACAATAAAAACCAAAGTGACATATTCAATGAATTAGTGCTTTATTTATTTATCTTTAAAAGATATTCTTTGCAAACATCTGAAGATGAGGGGTAAATATGTCCTTGTACAATAAATTAAGAGCAATAAAGCGCCACTTAAGAAGCTGATAAATGATCAAGATGAAGTTAACGATACAGCTTAAAGGCTTGTGAAAAGTTAAGGCTTTAGTACAACTAGGCTAAAGTGAGAAGATTTTCCTCACTTGGTATTTGCAAAACCATTTTCTTTAACCTGTTGGATGGGACGGAGTTGGGAAGAGGCATCTGAACGAATCACGAAATCCTATGTAATTACACAGCATTGGGGGAACGCATATTGTTCAACAAATAACAATTTCCATTTCAAAAACTGAAAAGCGGGGGCCAAATGCAGCACATTTTAGAGTTGGAAGGCATCTCCTTTCAACAATAATCAAGAATGCCTTTAACGTGAGAGTGGAATGGAAGCAATCTCCATACTAGCATCAGTTCAAGTGCACTGTGCTGCCTCTACCACCTGCCTAAGAAGGTCCTAAAACTGGGAAGAGGCTCACTTTGTGGTTATCCTTAAAACTTTTGAATGATAAAAACTTTTAAAAAATAAGAAAAAAAAAACCACCAAAAGTTTAGAATCAATTTAAAAACCTGATGATATCTGAAAAAGAAAATGGGGGATGAACTGCATCTGTAATTTAGATGTTTATTATTTCTTAAATCTTTAAAATATATATGTACAAAAAGCTTTGAAATATCAGACACCAGCAGACCACAGTTCTCCCATATATATGTAACTGCTCAAGTATAGTCTGAACAGTTGTAGTATATATCTGCAATATATTATCGACAGCATGTGTATTAAAGACACTGGATGATAAATTTGGTATTTTTGCAACATTTCCTTGAACTACAATAATCAGTTAGTGTTATTAAAATATGAAACTATTGTCTCCTGGAGTGAAAGCGTTCCCAAAATCTGCAAAAAAAGAGTGGATATCTAATGATTTATTTTCTCACATAAAATTAGAGGAGTTATTTGTCAAGCTGTGTTTTGAAAGACAGCCAGCTATTACACCATTTTTAAGGCATTTTCAAATTTGGGGAATTCTATTTTCTATGGGCTTTCCAAGCTGGGAGACCAAAACTGGTTACAAGTATTGCAGCACTCCATGCAGTTGGCACCTCGGCTGCTCTCCACACTCGCTAGCAGGGAAATTCTGCTCTGTAAGATGAGCTACTCAAACATCACAATTAGCTAATAACACCAAATTCTGCCTTGAAAAATATTATTCATCAAGGCAGACTTTTTTTTTTTCCTTTTTTTTTTTTATGGTCTTGTTAGGTTCTGGAACCAGACATGGTGACTCAGAAATGGCGCAGTTGAAGCCTTTATGATCCTTTGCTCTTTACCCTCTGATGACATTGCGTACTTAAGCGGGCACATCCAGATATACAACTGACACCGCACTTCATGATGAATATACCCCTTATTTACAGAGCCCTAAATGTACTGAACAGCTTTAGGTATATACCCTGTTCTGATAACTTCTAGCGTCTGAAACTAAAAGTCACAGACAGGTCTGTGTGTTCCTCACGTCCATAAGGACTGTTCTAACATCCCAAGCACATTACATGGTTGCTCTGCCTACTGCACATGTATTACATCCCATGGGACTAAATTAGGGTATGTTGGATTTTCCCCTCAAACCACTCTATTGTTTTTAAGAAAAGTCAATTTTTTTTTTAACTTTGTAAAATAAATATTCTCAGGTTCTCGCCCATTATTGCCAAAAATATAAGCCGCACACAGTTCTGGGATGGACGCAGAGAGGGTTTCCAGGCACTTCTCTTTGCAACCTTTATACTTTTCTTTTTTTCCTTTCCCCCCCCCCCCCCCCGCCCTCCTTCCCCCTGCCTTTTTTTTTTTCTTTTTCAGTTTTCTTAAAGAAGACGACAACTCGTTAGACTCTATAAATAAAGTGGAGATAGTCCTGTGGAAAGGGAGAGGGGCCTGCACCCCTTGCTGGCAGGTGGCTGCAGCTCCTACACCGCCTCGTCCAATCCCTATTTGCACACAAATTGGTCCACGATCTCTGTGCACAACTTGCATTTCACGTAGCAGCACCAGTGGAACTTGCAGTGGCAGCGCTCTCGCTGCACCGTCTTGAACTGGTCATAACCCCGGCCACAGCACATGAGTTCACAGCCATCCATGCCCTCCGAGGTCTTATTGCAAAGGCGGCCCTGAGTGCCCAGGGACCCAGTGCTCTCGTTGCGCACGCAGTAGTCGGGGCTGGGGTCGATGTAGACCAGGTCGTGGATGGTGGGTGCATTGAAGCGGCTGTTCACTTGCACCAGCTTGCCCCGGCTGTTGAGTTTCATGGCGGCGGCGCTATCGTATTTCTCCTTCAGGGCATCGCCTACCTTGCGGAAATCGGCAAGCTGCAGCCAACAGGTCTTCAGGCTACAGGAACCAGAGACACCGTGGCACTTACAGGCCACATCAGCCAGGTTGTACACAGTCTGGAGGAGCCAGGGAGAGAAAGCAAAAAGGATGATGAAAGATTAGCATGGATGCAAAAGCATTTATTCCCCTCATTTCCTGCCCTCTGCCACATTCCCACTCGCCCCTCCACAATATTTGCCTCAGCATCCTCTTCCCTCCTCCAGGATGCTGGGAGGGGAGAGCGAGCTGACACATGTGCACCCCCAACACCCCCATGAGCCGGCAGGGCGGGGGGAGCGCTCTCGCCAGCCTCTCCCCGCCACAGAAACAGCCGCACAGCTCACACACGGCCCAGACAGCAGCATCAGGCTGCAGTCAAATTTTAGGAATTTGCTTTCACGCCAGCGAAGGATTTTGCTGTTTCATTGAGAAATGTAAAACATCCCTTTATTTTCTATCTGAGTTACTCTCTCTATTGATCTCTGCTTGAGGCTGCAATTAGGGAAAGAGTTAAGATTCCTCTTGCTCCTGGCTCAGCTGCAAGTGATTGTCTACTCTTGGCTCAGCATCCTCCTCCTATCCCAAATATTGCTCTGCAAGAGAGACCTCATCCAAGACGAAACCCCCAAACACCTATGGGTGGGAGACAGAGCTACATAGTAATATCCTCTTTACAAAGCTTTGGCAGGGAAATATCAGTCATTTGCCCTGTACAAACAGAAATAAGAGTCAGTGTTGACACTGCCCCAAAAATCCTGGGGTCTGACACATTAGATGATACTGTAGACAACTTCCACCCAGCAGTTACAGAGAGTCTTAATGCTGCCAAATGGCACTGCAAAGATGAGGCTGAGGAAGGAAAAAACTGCTCGAGTCTCCGTAAGCAACTGTGAAAGTGTCATTTTTCTTCCTGCTAATGGTAAATTGGCCTGTCCGCTGCTTTCAGATCCCCTCCTCTCACATTTAAATACTATTAATTTTCAATTATCTTTCATCCTTCTTCACCTTAGAACACAAGTGTAAAGTCTCCAGCCGACTATTTCTGGCACTTCAAGCCCTAGGAAAATAATGATTTTGGCTCTTCATATTCAGACTATTAAAAAAAGAGAAAAGTTTACACCCCTTCATTTAAGGCATTTTTGAGATTAAAGAAACCATAAAGACATGCTTAACCACAGAAGACCGTGTTTTCTAATAATATGGAGGAGCTTTTCACATCCTCTGGAAGCAGGGGAAAGTCAGAACAATCCTGCAACACAATTCCAGCCTGGGAAACCCAGCCTGTCTCTCTTCCCTCCAACATACCTTGTCCTGGTTGGAAATACAAACTAATAAAATCCTGTTCTACAGAGAATCCCCAACGAGGAGGGCAACACAATACGCTTTGGTCCCTTATCCTCCCCCATAAAGAAGGCAATAGGGCTGCCACAGACAACCAGGAGCAATACAAATTCACATATTCCTCTGCCCATCTACACCCTGTATGCGCTGTTTTTTTGGTTTGCGCGTTGAAACAGAGACAAGCCTTGGTGGCTGGTCACCACTCAGTGCTGTTGCAGCACGTCTTTCCCCAAAATGAAGGACATGGACGGGGGCAGAGGGACATGCTGTTTGGCAGCCACTTACTCTTCTCCCAGCCTCATTGTTGTGCAGGTTCATCATGATGCGGGCGCTCTCGTAGGAGCCTCTCTGGTAAACTCTCTCCCGCTCCCGGGCATCAACAAACTCCTTGGCGAAGCGGTATCCGTATTCGATGTTGTCCCCGCAGCCACCCCAAAGCCAGTCTCGGGGCAAGTCCTTGGGCCGCGCTGCTCGGCTGCAGCCGCAGGAGGAGAGCTCGCCCTCCCGGCAGGCACGGCTCATGGCGTTGACCACCCCGGCCGCGCTCACTGCGTAGGTGAATGCCGTCTCCCGGCTGCCTGCATGGGAAGATAAGCGATGTTAGGGGAGAGCCTGCAACACAACAATCCCTGCCCATCCATGAGCTGGGAGGGCAAAGGCTTTCCAGAAGCCAGCAAAATTCAGTTGCCTACTAAAAGGTAGAGAAATCCTAAACCACTCTCCTCAAAAGTATCCTCACTCTGGAAAAGACAAGTGAAACCAATCCATTTAGAGACACAAGTTGCTTGTGAAGAGCAGGGGACGCTTCTCATCCATGCTAGTGAAAGTCTGGATGAGGGCATGGCAAGGAGGTGAATCAGGGCCAGAGCATGATGCCAGCAGGGACAAAGCAACTCTGCCTGTGTGTGAGGGGCAGAAAGGGAAACAAAATCCCCATCTTTCAGAAAAAAAGAGATGTTAAATACAACTTTTAAAAGCCTGGTTCTTAAATTACTACTTCTCTAACATGATTTATGCACGTCACCCACTTTTTCCCATTTATTTAAAGTCATAGCATTTTACAAAGCCTCCTGATACCAGAAGAAACGCACAGCAGAGTAAAACAATTTTTCACCCTACATATAACCCAGGTACTTTGGTATGAAGATATTTAAAATTAATGACAACCTGGGCTGTTCAGCATCTACGACTCCAGCTCATGTGAATACAGCAAGTGAGTTCATGAACAATCATCTTTACAAATTACAGGGAAGAAAAAACCCTTGACACAAGGCAGTCTTGAAGGTTTTCTCCTGCCCTTAAATGGAAATCAAAAACCTTGAGTTTCAAACTTTCAGATGAAAAAATTACAATATCCATAAGGCAAGGTATAGCCACGTGTCATCTTATTGACGGTACCTAATCCCACCTTTATTTAGAGCCTGCCTTCCCCTATCCATTTTCCAAGGGTGCCACTAGTTGTGACAGCAACTAGAAAAGCTTTCAAACAAACAAACAAAAAATGACAAAACTTGCACCAGAGAACGCACTTGAAATTTGTTTTACATCTTAAGAGACAGCATCCTACCAGGTCTTTTCTAAGAAAGATTCCCAAAATTACAGAGAATAGACTAATTTTTTTTTTCCTATTTATATGTCAAGTTTTATTCCGAATCTTTAGTCTAATCAATAGCTCAAGCTAAGTTTTAATCTTGATTTTACAAGATTTTTCTTGGGGAACAACATGGGCCTTTATAAAATCAGGGCTTTAAGAGGCTGCATTTTGGACGTGTCATATGTATTTAGACAGCAACATTTTGAGGCAGAAACTCTTACTACAAGACCTACCATAACAGGTCAAGTCTAATAGGAGCTTTCAAGTACTTCTGGAACATAAATAATTTGCAGTCTTGTCCATATTTAACACCAAGATAACACTATGCTCAGAGCAGCTTTGTTAATATAACAGCTGTCATCCACTGGATTAATTTTGGTAATAGATGCTGGTTTTAAATGGGAAAAATCAGAAGTCTTATGTTCAGAAAGATCAGATAGAAGGAAGATGAAAAGCACTTTGCTCCCTTACATACAATGGTGTATTCTCACAGACACCTGCTCATGGAAGTACTTACATGAATTATGGGTATAAAGGGTTACAGGAGTAGCCTTTTCAGTTAAAAGAGATTTGGCTTTATGTGGTGACTTATGCCTTACATTTACTACAAACTATAGCAGAGGGAACCTCATACAGATTTTAATGTTCCTGTTTGTTCTGTAACACACATTTTTGGATTAATTCCTTAAGCAAAATTTCCACTAGATTGAGAAGAACGAATCGTGGTCTGCTTCAGACCATAGGACTCGCTTCTTCCATTCCATTTTATTCTTTTTTCATGTTTAGTTAGCTCATGCTTTCACATGGTTAACTATGTCATTTATTGCAGGATTTAAACTCGTAAACCTGACTTTTTTTGCTTTCTTCCCGCCCCCCCCCCCCAGTTTTCATTATTATTCTGGAGCATATTTTAAAGAACTTACTCTTGGTGGGAATGAGAAGGAAAGGCTGGGGTACAGAATAAAGAGGTGCTTCCCAAGTTCCCTTCTTGAACAGTCAGGCAAATTATAAAATAGCATCAGCAGCTGAAGCAGATTTGAAGCCCCCACAGGTTGCAAGCCAACACTGCCTCAAGTCATCGGCCCCAGCAACACACTAAGAGTGATGGTTCCACATGGATGAGTTACTCTGAATTTATTTTTTTTTTTCCTCTAAGTCTTTAGGCACAACTGTGCTTTCCTTCACTGTCAAACATGTCTGTCTTTTCCCACAGTCCAGCATTTCTCCTCTATTGTAGCCATGGCAAGGAAACACACATTCCAAACACGTTTGAATCCCCTCTCTCCCATATATATAAAACAAAAAAATGGAACTGTTCAATATACATACACTGTAGGAAGCCACCCACAGAGCAAGGAGCTGAGCTTTACACTTGATATGAATAGGTCTGCAAGAACAGAACGATTTATATATATACATATATATATACCTGAACACAGAATACAAAATGTTCTTTGTCTTGCATTTTAAAAGCATTCAACATTGGGCAGCAGGCATTAATAAACTGGACCCCAACCACACTGAGCTGTTGGGGGAGGATCCAGTTATTTACTCTATGTTAGCACTTCTTTGCTGTTTGCAAAGGCCAAGAGCAGCCAGCCCAGGGCCAGCCACAAAGCCAGGAGATGGCGCATGGTGGTGAAGGCAGCCAGAACCATGGCTTGACCTGGGAACCAGCAGCAAAGGAGAGCAACAGAGAACAAAAGCCCTAAAATTTTGCAGTTCAATAAGCCACAGAGCAGATTTCCAAACCCAATGCTAGGTTTATTTGTACAGCTTTAGCTAACGTAGCAGGATAAATCCTGGAAGAAAGACTGTCCATTTAAGCACTGGCGTAATTACTGTGCTGTCACTCAGTGCCTTGCCCAGGCGCTCTCCTGTGCACAACCAGCAACACCACCTCCTCAGCTCAGGCAACAAAGCCCTCCCAAACTATGCGCATTCAGATCCTGACTACCATCTTCTCACATTGGCGAGAGCAAGGGGTTTCTGACAGTCCCCAACGAGCCAGGGGATGGCGAGCTGAAATAAAGTTCAATCAGGCTCTAAAAGTACCCCTTTTTCCTTTCCACTCAGAGGAACAGCAACTGGTCATTACCAAAGATCAGCATGAAATAATACAACTGTTACCCACAACACCTTTCTTGTTCTCAGTGAATACACTCTTTAGGCTCTTTAACTTGAATATGGCTATTAACCTTGCTTCCATCTGCAATTAGAATAAGTGGCTTAATTACATGATGAATTGCTGTGTAGACATCAGCTAATACAGTCATATTCAGCAGAAGGGTGCGGCAAGGTTATTTAACTTGAAAGAAACCACCTTTAAATAGATCTGTCATACTTGGGGAGGGCAGAAATGTCTATTACAGAGACAGATACCACAAATCATGGACCCAATCCTGTACATTTCTTCACACCAATAGTCCCCTTGAGCTAATTTTCACTTGCTTGGATAATAAATAAAGGCTGAAAGATGAAGGCCTAAATTTTAAACAGCTTCTTTTTTTTTTTGACATTTGTTACATTATTAGAACAGGAAGGTGCACAGAAAAAGTTTTCTTTCATGTTTCATGTGCTTTTAGACTTTTGTTTAGGTAGGGTAAAAAACCCAAACTCTAGGGGAAGGTCAATACTGTGCTTGCAAAAAGCCCAGGGAAGGTTCTTGATCTGAAATCAGCTGGTCCAATCAGGTACTTTTATGCAATAGATATTTTTCTAAGTGTCTGATAATCTCCAAATAAAACCTTCTTTTAACAAAAATTGAGGCCAAAAGTGAATTGATGTATTCTTTTGACCTTATCTGGAGTTAGCCCATATACAGGTAAATCTAGCTTGTGTCCGATTTCAAAACTTTATTTTTTTTAAAGTAGGACAGAGAAGTGCCAACATAAAAGCTTTACTTTATATCTCCAACTTAAAAGCACTTCTAAATTTGTCAATGTACTACTGATCACCACATAAAACAACTGTCACCTAGAAAACTAGGGGGGTTTCAGTTGCTTACACAGAATGAGCAATCTGACTTGGGAACGGCAGAGGAAGGTTTCATCATGGCTCCAGTTCAAAAGCACTGGTTAAAATTTTGCCAAGGACTTTAAAATATGATGAAGTCCTTAAACGACAGTAAAGGCATGCAGCACGTGAGCAGTGGAGAAGCACATTTCAAAGAGGATCTGATAGGGAAAGGGTTGGGTGGCCACCAAATTATGATGAGATGTTGAACAGGAATCTGTCTCTTTTTACCAGCGATGTGATTACATTAAATGCAAGTTACAAGGACAACCACTCATTTTGTCCTGATAAAACTGATTTAATAAAAATTACCCCGCTACATTCTTTTTAACATAAATCTACCCTTCTCAAAACGAGGAAAAAGTTACCATATCTGGAAATAAGCACAAAGGAATTGCCTATAAACACTAATAGACAGAGCAGCAATTTTCAGCTAACCTCCAGACCAAGAGCAATTTATTATGCAGCCGCTAACTTTGGATCTAAACATGGACATCTTTGATTTTACAAGACACTGCTGTTTTTAATTCTCTAAGGTTGCCTTCGTTTTGTCTCAGGTTTTCTAAAAGGCGATTTCAGGGCTTCATTTTCATTTCTCCTCTGTTCCCATATGCAAATACATATTCCTACTTTGTCTTCCAAGATACATGGCTGGACAGTGGTGGGAAATCACCTCCAGCTAAAAATAATTCAACTCCTTTGCCAACTTTTAGAAACACTTGATCGTATACAGTACTTGGTAAGAACCTGGCAAGAGTTTCAAGTACAGAACAGTATGTGCCATACATATCCTTAGACAAGAGTTTAATCGTAAAAACATTGTTTCCTACCTATCTGCATGACTCTGCCAAAAACAGAGTTGTTGTCCACAGTGCTGCAATTCCATCTTCTATGTCTGAACTGATATTGGCACTCCTTAATGCCCGTCTTTGCACCCTCTCCAATGAACTGCATATGGTCCTGATACAATTGGCAGAGTTTCTTCTGTCCTTGGGAAAGCCCTGCTAGCTGGCTACATAGTGGCTGGGCTCCTATTATATATACCTCTGACATCTGAACAGGGTTCATGGGGTTCATAGGGTTCATCCCTAAAGACCTGCATAAAGAAAGATTTGGATTAATAAACAGAAGACACACACACACACAAAAAGTCTGTAAATCCCAAACAAAACTATATCTTACACATGAGCACACAACTCATTTTGCTAACAGGTGAGAAAAAAAAACAAAACAAAACAAAAAAAAACCCACCACTTAAATATAAAACTTTTGTTTTAAAGACAGCACAGAACAGAAGTTATTAGTTCCTATCCATGTGGTTATCAGCACTCATTAGGGACTGAAGTGAGACGCAGATCTGGAAGACCTACATCTAGGCAGTCCTTTACCAACTTAAATGGACGTTGTAAAAGTAACAGAAGCTCCAAACAACTGCAAGGCCAGAAAAATAAATAAAGCAAAACCAAAAAAAGCCCCCCAAACCCCGATTTACTTTAGCACACATTCTAGATTTAAGTCTGTATTTTTCAATCTGTTCTATCCTAAACAAATAGGGCAACTTAACAAGCCAGAAGTTAGAAACTTGCTACAAACTACTTCTAGCTTCTTACGAACCACACAAAAAACAGAGGAAAGTATATTCACTGTAAACAAAATCAACTTTGTTTTCATAATTCTTAAAGTGCTCTTCACATTTCAATTAAAAAGTGGCCATTAATCTGAAAAGGATCACTTGAAACAGCAGCGAAACACCTATTTCAAGAACTCCCAACATTGTCCACTATACAGAAAAAGATACTCTGCCAAAGCAGCAATTTAAATTTACTTCTTTGTAACAAAATGTATTTATAAACATTTAAGCTACAGAAAAGTTTAAACTGAAATTTTAGTATAAGTTTTTACTTGTAAATCAGCATTCTCTCATATATATATAGTTTCTAATCTAAAGGAATTGAAATTACTTTAAGAGAGGCAATTCTAGTAATTTAAGGATGATCAAATCCACAGAGAATCGACTGTACAGCATTCAAAAAACTGAATTTTACAACACAAGATGTTGCACATTTACAATTATTCCAGAGACCAGTTCATTTTACTACGCGACGTATTACAACTTAAACATTAGTCCCCTGCCGCCCCACTCACGCAGTACTCACTCAGAAACAAAGTACATAAGACGTAAATAGACATTTAATCAAGCAAATCTTGACACACACACANGGCAGCTCCGGACACGGGGGAACCCATCCCCACACCCCGTCCGGCCATCCCCGCTGTCCCGGGGGCTACCGGCGACCCGCGGGACCCGGGCCGGGCATTACCCCATAGCTTCCCGCTCCGGCGCCAGCATCGTGGCCACGAAACGCTCCCGGTTGGCTACAGGCGGCTTCAGGTTTGCACAGCGAGCCCGAGCGGGAAGGGGTCGAGGCCGGTACCACGGGGGTGCCGGTGCCGCAAAGGGGGGGCGGGCCTGGCGGCTCCCACCCGGGTCCTTGTCCTTCCCGGCCGGCGGGGGAAGCCGTTCCCCGCCGCCCCCTAAACCATTTCTCCGCAGCCTCCGCGCTGCGCCGCCGCCCGCCCTCTGCGATCGCCGAGGCAGCCACGAAGTCCGCGCTGGCGCCGCGGTGACAGCCCCGACGGCAGCCCCCGGGCTTCTCCGGGATCGGTACCGGCCCAGGGAGGTACCAAGAGCGCCAAGGAGCGCCTACGCGTCCCGACCCGGCCCCTGCAACAACCAGGCTGCTGTCTTGGAAGCCAAACGCTCCCCTCGACAGGTCCCGCGATCACCGTCTCCGTCCTCACANCACACCCCCTTTTAAAATCAAGTCGATTTGAGATGCTTACCACCAAGAGCTGGCTTCTATTACAACCTGGGTAAAAGAGGAGAAAATGGCCAGAGCCACTATGAGGTACTGAGAAGCCATTGTACTGCCAACTGTCCCCAAAGCACTTCCTTGGATTAATACTGCAGTGGATTTCTGGAGGGGGGAGAAAAAGGATCAGATTGTTTATTGCTTCTCAGACCATTTTCGAGCATTCAAGTTTAAACAACGGAAGTATCCGGGCCCCTTTTAACTTGACTCTGACTCGCCTGCCCTTCTCCCCGCCGAAGCGCTCGTGCCAGACACAGGCACGTCGCGACTCNTCCCCGGCCGGCGGGGGAAGCCGTCCCCCGCCGCCCCCTAAACCATTTCTCCGCAGCCTCCGCGCTGCGCCGCCGCCCGCCCTCTGCGATCGCAGAGGCAGCCACGAAGTCCGCGCTGGCGCCGCGGTGACAGCCCCGACGGCAGCCCCCGGGCTTCTCCGGGATCGGTACCGGCCCAGGGAGGTACCAAGAGCGCCAAGGAGCGCCTACGCGTCCCGACCCGGCCCCTGCAACAACCAGGCTGCTGTCTTGGAAGCCAAACGCTCCCCTCGACAGGTCCCGCGATCACCGTCTCCGTCCTCACACGGGACTCTTTAACTTGCTAACCAGTGCCATTCACGTTTTTTTATTTCCCCTCCCCTTGGAAGGGGAAAA
>VXBW01002926.1:1070866-1158405 GCA_013400375.1 Thinocorus orbignyianus
AGCCGTCCTGGAGCTGGCTCCCTCCATTTTACACAGAAGAAAAAGCCAAGGGGAAAGGGAAAAAAAAAAAAAAAAAAAAAAAGAAGAAAAAAAAAAGCCCAACAGAAAAAGAAGTTTCTGCACAACCGGGGAATGGAGGGGGGTGGGGGGGGAACCTTGTGCACGCGTGTGTCTGTCTTATGGGGCAACTGATCCTGCAAGGCGCTTAGGGGCAGGGGGAGGGGAGAAGTCCAGGGCTTCAGGAGCTGCGGCTCCCCCAATCCATCGCTGGCAGAGGCACACAACGCCGGGGAGCAAGTTACGCGCGGGAGAGCGAGCCGGAGCAGACAGCGTCGCGCTGCAGCCGACCCTTCCTCCTCCGGGCTCGGCTCCCTCAGCCCGCTTCAGCCGGCCCGGCTCCCCCCGGGTCTCTCTGTCGCGCCTCTTCACCCCACTGCTTAAAACTGTTTAAAAAAAAAAAAAGGAAAGGGAAGAAAAAAAAAAGTTAGAGAGCCAACGGCAGCTGAAAAACTTTCTCCGCGGCGCATGCGCCCGGAACCGACCTATTGCAGCCTGGGCTGGATTTTAAAGCTGTACGGCAGCGAGCGGGACCCTGCTGCAGCCCCGCGGCGGGCGGGCTCCTCGGTCGGGGACCGTCCCGTCCAGTCCCCAAGAGCCCAGCAGCTGCCCGGCCTCGGCCCAGCCCCAGCCCTGCATGGCCGGGTCCTTCTCGATGGCCAAAGCCGGTGTGAGACCCCCGTGAACACACACCCTTCCCGCAAAAGCCGGCCCCGCGGGGGGCTCCCCCTCGCAGACATGTGCGTGCAATGTGCAGCGCACATGGCCGCGCCGGAGGGGGCTGCACCAGCATTCCTGATGAGTGCCTCATTTGACAAGTCGTGTTTATCGCATGCTCCGAGAGGCGAGAGGCGGCCGCCGCCGCTTGCCAAGCGCTGGGGGACGGAGCGGGCTCGACGGTTTGGGTTCCTCTTGCCTCAGCATCTTTTTTTCCGCTGTAAATTTGGCAAGCTGTTGACAAAACCGTTTGGGTTAAATCATGTAAGACCCAACGGGCGATCCAGGCGAGGGGGGTGGGAGGTGTCGCGGACCCTTTGTACTTCAGAGTGCTTTCCCCACTCCGCAGTCCTCAGCCAAAGGGTTTTTATTGCACCTCTCACTTCTCACATGCACCCAGGTACAGGAAATGGGAGCGTTCCCCCAGCCATGCCATGCCATAACTCCGCATTATTTCCCTTGTACGCGACTGCGGGTCCACGGGGGGATCCGGGGAAGGGGAGGGGGCATATTATCAAAGCAACCCTGGGAAATCCAAACAGGCTGCCAGAGCAGCTCCGCTATCAATAAATGCATTCACTCCTTCAAAGCCATTCCAGTGCAAATAAAATCCCTTCAGGAGCCCAGCGCGAGGGAAAGGCACATCTCGGCCGGCCGGAGCCCGGTTCCTGCGCCCCGACGGGGCGCTGGCCGCCAGGTAAGCGCATCCCTTCTCCTGCATCAGAGCTTTCTGCGCACTCGCCCCGGCGACTGACCAGGCAAGGTCGCCTCCTCGAGGTCCCCATCGCCACCCTCCCCGCTCTGCCCACCGCCCCCCGGAGATGCCAGGGAGGGAGACGCGCCGTCGGGGCTGCCGAGAAGAGAGTACCCGGCTCTGAGGGCCGAGGAGCGGGCGGCTGGGGCCGCAGGTGCGCAGGCAGAGAGCGGGACGGCGTGGAAAGTGTGGGTGCTCCCTGACAGGGCGGTGGAGGCGTAAAGGCAACGCGGAGCCCTCCGCGCCCCGGGGGCGGGCGGTTTGGGACCCTGCGCGCCCCCGCCGGCACCTGCCGACCCGGACGGGGCCCGAGGCTGCAACATCGCTCCAGGCAGATTTATTTATTTACTCCCTTCTAGCCGAGGAGCCTTTCCATTAGGCATCCTCACAGCCCGGGCTGCGGTTCATTCATCGGGACGGCTGGTGAGGAATTTATAAATTAGGTGCAGGAATAAAGGGGTTGTTCGTTCCTTTTAGGAAGACCAACCTTAGTTTTATGCCTAGTAAATAATATTTTATTGCCTTTGGTTTACTGTGGCATTTCAATTATCCCCTTTAGGAGTCTGCAAACTGCGTGGGTTAAAGGTCATTTCTCAAATCACTAGAATTAGTAAAGAATAGCGGAAAACTGTAAAAAGGGGAGGAGCCACGCAGTAAAACAAGAAAGATCACCTGAAATAAACTAATAAAGAGCCCTGAGCTGTTTACCTCTCGCATTTGTATTCCCGAATGATGTTTATCATCATGTAATTACATAATGTCATCGGGCACAGGAAGACGCCTAGCCCAGGACGATCAATACAGGCAGGCAAGCAGGCAGGGCTGGTAGCAGCAGCTTGGCAATAGGCGAAGCCAGCAGCAGATCATTTTCGTTGCTGGGATTCCCAGTCATTGCTTTTAAAAAGAAAACTGAACAGGGAGTTTGTAAGTCACGAGCAAAATCTCAAGCCATGGCGCATAGACGTGGAAATAAAGGGCAGAAATCCAAACATCCTGCAAGGCTTTAAGAATTTTAATTTCTTCTCGCTATTTAAAACAGCTGGGTGAAGCTAGAGGGGGCAGGAGGGAGAAGTATTGACAATGCTACAAGCATTCATGCTGCCCAAGCTTTTGTTTCCCAGGTTTGCTGTCGATGGAGCTCTTAAGTTAACCAGGCAGTTGATTCGGTGTGCTTTACTGCTAACATCGGGCTGTTTTCTGGAGGAAAAAAAGAATGCTCACAGTAATGCAGTAGGTGGAAAGATACTGTTGAATGCCCAAACTGCAGAATCCCAAACAGCAACTCCACAGGATTGTAGAGATGAAGGTCTGCTATAGTGCTACAATTCTCTATAGAAAAAGCAATCTATTCTTTCTGGTCTTTTTAGATGTGTTTCTGCATTTTCTTGCAGAGTAATGCATTTATAACAAAGGACTAGTCACATTGGAATATTGCATGCATGTGTTCATTAATGTGTAGTGCTGTGTGATTTATACCCTTACACCTTGACCAATGGCAAATATGCAGTCAGAGGCCAATAGGCACAGTATTCCACCATGAAGAACCCATTTGGGAATCAGAACTTTCAAGGGAAGAGGGTATTTTCCTATATGTCTTTTTAGTTCATCATGGCATTTGAATATATAATATATAATATATAATACTTTTACTGCACCAAACCTTTGTGAGGGTGTAGCCCATCTGCAGCTGCTTCGGTTTTCCTATGCACAGTGTATGTGCACACGTGCCTTTTTTAGATGAGGGTCATAGATATTACCTTAATGAACATTTGACAGATCAAATATGTCATGTTATTTTGAACACATAACCTGCACTCTACTCACCAGCACATCTGGTCCAGGGATGATGATTTCTTATAAGCTTCAAGGGACGTAGATGTGACTGCCTTGAAATGTTAAATGCACTTACTTTCCTAAGGCTCTTTTCTTCCCTAAAAGGTATTGTGACTTTCTTCTGCACATCATCCTGTCATCCAAAATATGGCTAAGCTACAAAAAAAAAAAAGTGCCAAAGATGATGATTTTATACCAAGTCTTGCAATAATTGTTACTTTCCTACATCCTCAGCCACTAGAGACAAGAAATAGTATGAGAAACTCCCACACTTCTTAAATAATTATTTTGTATTTCTGACTCACCTAGCTGCTGAAGAAACTTGGACAAGTCAAGAG
This sequence comes from Thinocorus orbignyianus, assembly GCA_013400375.1. Lineage (NCBI taxonomy): Eukaryota > Metazoa > Chordata > Aves > Ciconiiformes > Thinocoridae > Thinocorus > Thinocorus orbignyianus. Next base: position 1,074,566 of record VXBW01002926.1, read on the forward strand.
ACCAGAAGACAAAGAAAGGAGTATAGACATATGTGTCTATGTCTCCATCCTGCCCTGCCCCCTCACTCAAATCCCAAAATTGTGATATCAAAAGAAGTCAAGGATGTTTGGGAGCAGCAATAACCACTAAAGAGGAAGAAATACAGAGTCTAGATTAGCATTTGTCTTTACCAGGTGAAGGCATATTTTAGATGTAGCGAAATGCGAGTAAGGCATCAGACATCAGAGGAAAGTTTACATGGTAGTAAAGTGTCACAGATTCTGCTAAATGCACAGACCTACAAAACTGCAAAGTCTCTAGAAAAAAATACACCACTGGTGGTAACTATACCAATTTGTTATTAGTAGTAATGAACTGCATAACAAATAGCTCCCTCAAAATATTCAGTGTTTCCATTATCAGCTGGAGAAAGACAGTTGTGGACTTATTTTTTTAATTTTTTTTTAATATTTAAAATGCAGTTGGATTCTTTTCATTCCCTTCTACTGAGATCTACTAAACTTTGCTGCCACTGCAGAAATCACAGCCCAGGTACAACATGTGGGTCATGGAGGAAAACAAAGAGATAAAATTCTTTACCAAAACGAGAAGTAAAGCTGAAAGCTGTTGAACTGTGATGACAGCCTGGTGCCCTGTCTGTTGTAGCATGGGGCTCTACTACCGTTAGCTCAAGTAGGTGGAAGATGGTCAAAAAGTGCCCTCTTAGTAAGAGCAGGGAAGGTTCCGTTTTGTTGGCCCACAGTGGTGATTATTTTACTGTTCTGGGAGACTGATGCCACAGACAGCTGCTTGAGCCCAACTTCAGCTCTGGGACACTGAGCTCAGGGAGCTGAAGGTACAGGAGCTGATGCTAATGCCAGTGTCTGAAGGAGGTGTTCGAGGAGAACATGACTCCCCCACAGCCAACAGGACGTGGGAAAGCTGCCTAAACCTCCGCTTTCTACAGTAATAGAGACTGTGAAACAGGATCTTCTGATGTTATTTAGTTTTATTTCTGGAATAGGAAGATTGTTGAAGGTAATTGCCAAAGGGATAACTTTATGCCCCAAGAAGTATTTGCTGTTCTCTTCTCTTCTCTTTCCTGCCGTGATCTGGGGCAGGTGTCCCTCTCCTCACACCTTGTGTCATTGCCTACAAGGTATGGGTCTTTATCTTGGTGATACCACTCTTGTTCGCATCTCAGCCATCCCCCTGCTGCCACCATATGTCATTGGAATGTTTCAAGTAGCGAGTCTGGTTTACTTAAAGAATAGTGCTTTTAGAGGAATAATACTTTGCTTTGTTTCCATTAGGACCTTAAAAAAAAACGTTTATGGGAGGAAAAATAAACAATCCCACCACCACTCCTTAACAACAGAGTACTTTCCCTCTCCTAATGCTACCAGTTCCTTCTTTCACTGAGGCCAAAGGCACCTCCCATAAACTCTGGAGAGCTCTTACATGTTCTTTCTGAGTGGCCTGAACATAACTCTCCCCAATACACACACACAAAGGCACACACAGAGTTCATTTTCCAGAGATGACCAGGCAAGGAGCTTTGTCACACCAGCTACAGACCAGCACAAGTCTCCTGGTTCTTCCTCAGAGAGCCGCAGAATAGTTGCAGCATGGAAGGCCACAGCTGCAAAGAGGGACCACACAGGGGACAATGGAGAAAGGACAGGACAAGGCTCTTTCCCACAACTCACCTGTAGCACTCAGGTGTAACAGCTCTTTAGCAGCCCCATTCTAACACACAGGTCTCTCTGCCTTGTGGCTGTGCCTCAGGTTCCCAAGTGCAGCAGCAAAGGGAGGGCAGAAGCAGCCCAGCACCAGCTGTTGAGGTGAGGGATCATGCTGCACTTTAAACAGACACCCCTATAAGCAGACTGCCTTATGCTCTATTCACACTGCTACCACTCCTCAGGCAGCCTTGGACCTGGATTGGGACTACACTTACAGTGCTGGGTGGTACATCAGCATACTTGTTTCACCATCCTCATTAGACCGTATAAGATGGTACACCTACCTTGGGTAACTTCTTAATCCCATTTCCTGCCTGGCATATTTTCATGGTGTTGGTGTGATTGCTCTGTCATACTTGTGACCTGCAGGTAACTAGGATTCTTGGGAGATTTTACTGATGGCAAACCAACAGACCATAAATAGGCATGAATTTACATGCAAGAAGAAGAGAGGGAAGGGCACCACAGACCCCATTGATGCACTTGGCATCTGCACACCAGGTGAACGATCCTACTTTGGGACAACACTATGGACATGGACCAGTCTGACACCCGCTCCTGACATGGTCACAATCATGTGTTGTTGCCTGGGGTTGCGTCCACTCCTGAATAGCACTACTTACCTCTGAGAAGATTAGAAGATTAGGCTCGAGTTTATAATTGTAGCAATATTAGATCACCAAAGTCTGCATAGCTCAAGAAGGAATGTCGGTAGATGCTGTCTGAAGCTCTCGCCTGAAATATCACTAAGCATTTTTTTTAAAAAATGTACACACACGTATCATCAGCAAGGCGTGTTTAAGAGTGAGAGGAGGGAGCTTGCTTAGCCCTTATATGACACTTATCTTAAGGACTACTTAGCTAATTCATCATTTCCTTAGGACTAAAGATATGTCATAACAGCTAAGCCAATGTATATTTGTCCATGATGGCTTAAAGCCAGTATAATTCTGAACATAGCTATCAATCTATGCACCATGAGCAACACATCTGATAAATTTAGCCCTATCTTTCAAGCTCCATAGTAGTCTGTGAATTGACCTTGATTCTTACCAGTTTATTTAGAATACCACATTGTTTGACAACTCATTTTACAGTGATATTTAAGGTTTGGATTAATTCTGAACTCTTCATTTTAAGGCACCATTTTAGCTCTACATTTTTTCCCCTCGATTTAAATGAAAATTGTGAGAACTTTTGAAAACAGTCCTGACTGCAAATTTTTGCTCACTGTGAATAACACAAGAATACACTGACAGCACAGCCATGGGACCAGGCTGAGTGGTATGTATTAAGATTCTATATGGAATGGCTGTAATGGCTATTTGTGTAGACCCGGCACTTAGAGCAAGTGCTTCCCCCGCTAAAATCACTAACCCAGCCTTAAAAGTTGGAAGTTGATTTATCATGGACCACCTGTTACTCTTTTCTGCAGTTGAGAGCCTGTAGACTGTTACTTTTTGAGGAGTGACTTGAGAAAAAATGCTTATAGTACAATCTTGGAAGAAGCAAGGACCATTGCGGTGTAAAGTGTACTGTGATTCCAGGCAGGACCTGGTAACAGAGTGGACCGGGGCTTCTGCAGGGAAACCTCTGCTGCGCTCCAACCTACCTGCCTTCTGGTATCAAAGTCTGTGTATGTGACTCGTCTTCTTCTGCTTCTTCCTTTGAAGGCAGAGAGAAACCATCCAAGCAGCTTACTGTGCTATAGGAGCTGACAACCCCTTGGAGGTGGGAGATGGTGTTCTGTTCTTTCTAATATTACAGAACACTGTAAGCTTCTTTTTTTTTTTTTTTGTTGAGTGGCTGTGTTTTCACTTCTGGGAGAGCATAGCAGGTACTCATTAATGCCCAGTGTGCTGCTTTGAACAGCTCTAGTAATCGCCCAGCCCTGCCTTGTTGGCATCTGTCCTGGTCACAGCATTTCATCCACCCAGACAGTCAGTAATAACCTATAATTCAAAGCATAGTGGTGGCTCCATGATACCACTTTTAACAAAGCAGCCAAGCAAAGGAACAGCTACACAAGTACCTACTTAATTGCTTGATAATAGTCATTGCAGTTTAGTTTATCTAATTGTCTTTATTACAGGTTGCCAGTTTAGCAAATTTTCCTTATTTAATTAGCTGTTTGGTAATATTTTCATAAAACACTTCCTTCCAGAATGTCTGAGGCTTACAGGGTAACTTAACCAGCACAGAAGTGGAGGTACTGATCTTCTATTGCAGTGAACGCCACAGGAAAACAAAATCTCAGTCATTTCTCTAAGGTTTTATGCAGAACATTTATTGTGTTTTCATGATCAGCTACATGTATTTCTGCGGAATGATGGAAATGCCAGAGGCTAATACCTGCTTTTCAAGCAGAAGTGCATTTCCATGCAGTTCTATCATCCCGTGACTATTTTTTTTTGTGTGTGTGTGTGAGGGCTGCATTATCATGAGTAGGAGACAATGAGGATATTCTCTATTTCCATAGAAGCTGATAGTATTTCTTCACTATCCCACAACACCAGCTTGTGTTCCTTAAGAAAATATTCCCAAGTTTTCCATATTTTCTTTGTATCTCTCCTTTCCTCTTTATCAAAGAGGTGCCTTAGTTATAAGTCTCCACTTGACTTTAAAAAAAAAGAAGTATAAAATATACATTGTGAAGGTCACTTAAATAGTTAAAAGTGTGTCACAGCAGGGCTTTTTGCCACCAAGTAAGCAGGGTTCTCCCCTTCAAAATGCTGGACTTTATACTTGCCATTTGCTCTGGAATGAGAATTGACGGTCCTGTCCCTGAGACAGAATAGTTTTGGGGAAACCATTCCTTGTCTGAAATACAATTTGAGCAGTATTTTATTATACTGTGACCCTGTGAGTATACAATCAGGAGGGTCTCCTGGGGTTTATTTCAGCTGATTATGGAACACAGAACAGAATGCAGCCAGTGACCTCTGTAAATGATCACATATTTGACTTTTGGATAAGAAGTCATCTAGTCATAAATGATTTATCTAAGAGATTCTATCTGATCTGAGACTAAGCTTCACTCAGCTGCATTAGCAAAGCATGGAGCAACTTATAAATTTCACATACTGTAGTACTTTAGAAAATATATTTACATTTTATGTTCTTTACATATATCTGGACTGGATTTTGAAAGCTAATTCAAAATGAAATCAGATTTTTAAAATATTTGTTAAAAAGCCCTTCCTAAAAATCTGGTATTGATTTCAAGATGATATCCTGTATTTAATAAGAATTGTTAATATTGTCTGTGTAGCATAATTACAAAACAGTACTAAGATGTGGCATTCAAGTGTTCTTTTCATCTCAATTCCTGCAGTGCAAGTGGGATGTGCATAGTATCAAAACTATCTCTTCAATTGCCACTTTGTTTGTAACATGGTTTAAGGCAGTGACTTTGAAATGTTTTGAATATGCAAATAGGAAGAAATTTAGCAAAATAAAAACATCTGATTTTCACATTTGGCCCATTCCCCTGATGTTTGACCTTCCTGAAAGTACTAGGCTATCACAGTCTAGGCTAGCACAGTGTTGCTAAGTAATCTAAACTCTTCTCAGAACTCACTATGGTGTCAAGGTCCAATAAATCAGTTGCAGAAGATGCCCCTTCAGAGCATTTCTCACTTATCACTCAGAGCTTAACAATGTGCAGGTATCACAATTTGTATTTGGAATTTCAAAAGTGAGAGGGGAAAATAATATTTGAGCCAAATCAAATAGGCAAGTGAACTCTGAAAAAACAGCATTTCTAAACAACCTATTTTAATATTTCCCGATTTGTCTGATACTTTGGGACACTAATGATGGCAATCTAGTATACTGTAGGAAAATTTTATAAGGTTTTCTATATTCCATCTTTGTTGTGCAAGTTGCTGATTATATTCAAATCCCACAGCAAGCAAAGGAGGGAGAACATTTTCATATTGCACAGAATACTACCCATGGGTAAATCAAGTCTGAAGCATGTGTTTCATTTCAGACAGTCTTCCTTTAGGTGCCTCCTACCTTGTGAGAAGTCCTCTGTACTCCCTCAAAGAAGATGGTAAAGCAACCAGAGAATCGCAGGAGTCCTTCAAAAAACATTTTCAAAGACTGCGTATGGCACTTCTGCATGAGGGAATTTAGAGTTAAAAAATGTGCAAAGCACAGCAAAACTAGAAAAATCAGTCCTATACACCCCTATGGATGCAATGGAGAAGAGCAAACAGAATAGCAGCAAAGCATAAACATTTTAACCAAAATCATTCCCTGTGATATATGTAGGGAACAGATGTGGACAAGGATTGCTATGAAAAGGTATCACCATGACCACAAGTATTCACATTGCCCCAAAAGCATCTATAATTGATTTCAGAATCTAAATCTTGTAAATATGTGCTCACATGAGTAGTTGTACTCTTCTATAAGCTATCTGGCCCATTATAGCCAGAAATGTCAAACACTGATATCCCTTGCTCACTTGAGAAGGACTGGGAATAATTCCTTCTCCCTTAAGTAGCATTATCGATGGAAACATGGTGCTACTGCTGCTCCCTGATTTTAAATTCTTAACCTGGTTCAAAGACACTCATGAATATAATAACATTAGTCAGATTAGTAAGCAGTTCTCTGTATTGTAGCAGAATAACTATATCCAGTGCAGTGTGTTTCACATAGAAGGAAGATAGTGAGATTTCAATTATTCTATGGATTGCAAAACCTGGTAGTATTCTTGAAGAAAATAATAACTTCACAATACTCAGGTCTGAAGAAGAGATTCCACTGAAATATTCATGTTCTTGTGGCCAAGAAAAAATTACTTATCATATGAGCTGAACAGGTCTTTTCCTGTAGTTTTCAGATCTTGATGTTTTATTGACCAAACTCCTCGCTTTAGACTTGAGCTCATGTTCTCCGAGGAAGTACAAGTGGTAATTATACAAGTCTTTCCTTCCCTGTCATAGGCAACATTCACAAGGGAGATTTACAACTTTCAGCTTTCAGATACGGAGACTGGTTGTTTAACTTCAGTGAGAATAACTCTGACACGGGGAATGGCATCAGAATTGGAACAAATCCTCTGGAGAATGGCTACCTGAACAGCCCTGGGAGTTAGTTATTATTATGGGGGTTTTGCCTCTGCTTCTTTTTGCCTGCAGTAACCCCAACTGAAAGATTGGTAATAACATTTTATTATTAGGTTTTTTTAGAAAACAGATTCCTTAGATATAATGCATTTTACTCCCTGAGGCAAATCTATCTATAGCAGTAGAAAACTAACCTATAGACTGAATGATACATATTCAAACGTAACAAATACCATAAGATACGTGACCATAATTTAGAGACACTATAATGACAGTCTAACAAGTTGTTAGGAATAGAGTGCTGCCCTAGAAAGAGTCAGGAAAACTATAAACAAAATACACTGTAAATGAACTTCAGTATGAAACCTAAGATACTTTTTTTTTTTTTTTAAATCACAAAGTATTCAAAAAAGTGAGGCAGTTTGTTCATCTGAATTACATTTAGCTCAAATTCTGATATATAGAGGAAATGGTTAGGCTTTGTGCTCCTGAAATTGTACACATTTGCTCTAGAAAGAAGCAACCGGGGTACAATCAGAAACTTACTTTTAATCAATAGTTTTTCCATTCACTTCAGTAAAGTTTGGATTATTCCCTTAATGCATGTCCTTACTATGACTGACACCAATCCTGCCTTCACACGTTTGGTTGATCTAAGACTGGAGAAGGTACACAGGGTGGGAGAGTTATGCACGAGCAATACAGCTGGTCCATCATGATTGCATTTCTTTGACCCCTAGTGGATTGTAATAAGGATCTTCTTATTGAAACAAAACAAAACAAAATAAAACTGCAAGAGCTCCAGGGCAGATCTATGTTCTCTTTTGGCCTGTGTTAACCTCTAACCAAAATCTGGCCATTTAAAAAAAAAAATTACTTCAGCTGTTTTTCTTTATTTTCAGAAGTTTAAAATGAAATATAAAGCCCATAATAAAATGCATATGAGGACAGAAAGACACAAATCAATAGACTTGAGAGCTATGTTAAGAACTACCCAAACATATAGGTCTTCATTAAGAAAGGCTGTTCTCATGAAGTTCAGAAAATGCTCTTATTCGCTTGTATGCATGTTGTTGTTCCTGATGTTATTTATTTCTATGGTAACCAAAGCAGTAAATATAGCAATATTAGACAACACTAATCAAGAAAAAAAACTTATTGCAAAAGAAGACAACTAAGAGCCAAAACAGAGGTGTTTAGATGATGGTGTAATTTGCTATAATAACTGTTTAGCCACATATTTGGCAAGCCCTGGATAACTCACTTATGAGTAATGCATTTGTCCAAATTACATTCAAATAAAAAATAGTTACCATGCTCCATTATCATGCATTCTGCACAGATATTTCCTTTCTATCGATTTTCCCACGCCAAGAAGACTTCTTACTGAACTCAGGTTAACTGTGAATTGGTGCTTGTTTCTCCTGTGCAGCCCCTCACAAGCTGGGTAGGTGATGTGGAGCCACACATCATCAGTCCTTCGCTATCTGGAGCTATCTGACTTCCTCGTGCAGCCTCCCACTCGCCTCTCTGCTGTCTGCTCCATCTGGAGGGAGCTGGCTGCTCTCCTCCAGCCCCGGCTCCCCAAGCGCAAGGCAGCCAGCAGCTGCCAGAACATCTGCTGTCTCCTGGCCTCGCTGGGGTGAGTACCAAAAGCATGGCCTTTTTAAAGTTGGACAGTCGCCTCCATTAGAAACTGGACAAGTTCAAAGTTCTTGGATTTGTCCTGAGACTCATAGCTACGTGGGAATATGTGGTGTAACTGCCTGTGACACAAATGCAAGTGCACATTTCAAAGGGACAAGTGCGTTGTCTTTAGGATACACTGGCATTTTGCCTGCTCTTCCCCTGCATCTGTGGTGATCTGGTTTTAGAATAGTCTCATTCTAAAGACAGAGTCCTTTTGAAGAGCAAAGAGCAGAAGGAATGGAAAACCAAACAAAATCAGTCCTTGATTCTCAGTTGCATCCATCAAGGGTGGGCTTCTCAACAGGTCTGCTGCTGTATCGGGTCCTCCAGGCCATACAAAATCTGTAGTGATGTGTCATAGGCTATTCCTGGTGAAGGCAGGGGTTGCCTCTTCTCTGGAAAGGTACATTTGAAAAAGAGGTGCCTTGTCTGAAAAGTTAGGAGCATGAAATAACGTCACTCTAATCTCAGAGGAGGAAAATCTGTACAGCAGCCCCACATCTGCTGTCCTTTTCTTATATGGGTCAAATCATGCCCTGGCAATGTGCAGGGCTCCCACTGACTTCATAATGGGAAATGTATTACTTATTTAGAGCTGGCTTGGCTTTATTTAGAATGATTTAATACATTAGTTATTAAACATTTCATGTTTTGGAGAAGCAGTGTCAACAGGTGAAAGAGAGTCATGCAGTTCTTTGACCCTCTGTTTTGTACTTTCTGACAGGTTTCCACACAGGGCAGGAATCGGTGTGTGTACTTAGTGTGGCTCTTCCAGGATCAAATCCTGGACCTGGAGCACAGCATGAACAACCGGGAAATGCAGTAGGTGTTCTTCAATTGGCTTTACCCAACTCGTGCTGGCACAGAGCTGTCTGGGGCTCTCAGAGTGTGTCTGAACTGACACGTTGGCTTGAAATGCAAGCTGACACATAGCTTCATCCCCTGAATGTCCCCCACTGCTTATACTTTTGCTTGCTCATACCTCAAACTACTTTGGCTTAAGTCTGGAGTGAACAAACAGGCTCTCTTAGAAAGAAACCTCAAACTCAGAAGAGGTTGACCCTTATTCAGGCTCTGTCCTATAGGGCTGGAGGAGCTCTCGGCTGGAGGAACTCAAACTTAACTGACTTTCCTGCAGCCAGAGCTGCACTCTGGGGAACTCCCCTCCCCTGGGGCACCCAGTGGTCACAAACACACTGATCCTGCCCCTTCCCCTGGGGCACTCACAGCCCCTTTCTACAGAGGAAAGGGGGGGACTCCTTGCTGAAAGCAACCTTATAGAAAATGGGGATCAAGAGCCTTTTACGGTTTCCCCGAATCCACCATCCTCCTCTATGTACTCAGTACAACGTGTTGGCACATACTGTCCCCTTCAATGCACAGGAAGGCAGGAGCTGCCTTTAAATCAGGCAGTTATTATTGCTGAAAATAGAATAAAAAATGTGTGTTTCCAATGGAGTGGGATGGAGAGTCCCCTTAATACAGGCGCTGACTGAATATAGAACAAGACCATCCTGAAAAATTGTGCAGGTCTAGAAAGAAGATAGAAGCAACTGCTACTCAATTTATAGTATTGCAACTCAAAGCTAAGTAGGTGTAAGTAGAATGCACAATAAATGTATATTTAGCTGTAGTTAAAAGTGAAACTTAATATCCTATGTTGATACATAGTACACTTTTAGCAAGAAAACTAATTTATAGGTAAAGAAACAGCTTAAAACTAAGAGACTGTGTGTTTTTAAATAACCTAAGTAAAATGCATACTTACTTACCTTTTATTCTCCTGCTGTGTGTGCCCTGAGCTGGTCCAGGGAGTTCTATGAGGTAAGAAATTCCTGCTCAACAAAAGTTCCTTTTCTAAAAAAAGTGAACATAATGGAAACGGGGAACCACTTACCAGGCAGCTGAAAAAGGAGCTGACTGTGCAGAGAATTTCACACCTTATGGCTTTTGGTCAGTAAAGTACATAAACAAAATGTAATTTTCTATGCAATTACACAGGGTCACACAAGAATATTATGTTTTAGAAACCCACTCAAAAGCATATTGCTGTCTAAGAGCCCAATCCAGAAAATGGTTCCTCACTTTAGTAAAGTTGCTCGTAAGCATTTCTGGGAGTGGGGCCTAGGAGACATTTTCCTTTTTATGCTTTCTTAAACAGTTTATGTGATAGTAACAACAGGAAGATAAATTACTTTGAATGGTAGCAATTAGAGAAATAAGGAGTGTGGTAGATTTACCATGTGGAAAACATCTCTCACACATTTTCTTACAGTCATTAAACCTACTTTTAATGACACAACACTGATTTCAGAAAGAAACGAAGTTTATTTGATGAATATAAACAAGCTGATCAACACTAAATACTTCCCATACACATGATAACAATGTTATGAACTCTAAATACCTTGGTACTTTACACTTCTACTAGACATTAAATTACAATGACTGTCTAATACATGCCCATTGGTAATTTCTAGGAATTCCTTAGTTTCATATCAATGTCCTTAACCATATATCAATATCACAATCCAGAACATGCCACTCACTTGAAAAAATTATTACAAGAAGCACTACCAAATGAGGATCTAAGGTAAATAGGGAATACTGACCCGTTGCCGCAGAACATCACATTCAGACGTCACCCTACACGCACAAAAAAAACATTGCAGATATAGTTTGTGTCAACACATCTGAGATCTTTTCATAAACACTGTTTAAAAAGTAAATTGAAACCCACTTTCAAATGAAAGTCAATGTGCAGGTACGTGCATACTGGATACACAAAATTCATTAAATACAAAATTCATACTGTACATTTAAATGAAAGAAAGAATGTGCAGTACAAGACTGATCTCACAAGAAAATAATAATAATAATCTTAAACATTAACCAAAAGTTGGTTTGCTTCTTTACACTTAGAGGCGGGGAAAAAACCTACCAAACATTGCTCAAATAAAATATTTCCCAACATCACAGTGTTTATTGTAAACCCCGAGATTCTATTTTAGTATATGAAAAGACTTTCTCCAAACATCATAGAGTATCACATGAAATGAAAAGGGGGGAAAAAAAAAGAAAAAAAAAAAAAGAAAGAAAGAATAAAGCAATGTTAGACAAAATTTTCCTCTTTAGGGGCTAGCTTGTAGGCCCTGATAAAAGTTTAGATCAACACTCTTACCAACATGAGTGGAGCAAAAATGCCCCTAAAATAATACCTGTGACAAAATTGGCACATACATATAAATATCTAACTATACAGCTTTGTATCTGTGACCCTATTTCCCCCTAGTTTATTTCCTACTTCAAGTATTCAGTTGCAGAGTTAAGGTAAAGACCTGATTGTAAGAGACACAGACGATTGTCCCCTACTGCGACAACAAATTTGTCATGAGAAACTAGTTTTGTTGTCTGAGTTTCCAAGTGCAACATTTGTCATATGTGCTAAATATACTCCCAAAAGCTTTGCTGTTTCAAAAACAAAGACCTAAAATGCCATTGATAGTTAAAGGACAAACTTTTTAAACATGAATGAAGTTGGGATTAACTATGCTATACTAATTCTATACATTTTACTCTATTTACTGAAGACAGTAGCATCCAGCAGGACTCCTGCTTGAATAAATTGCTCTTTGATTGCACCAAGACTTAGGGTACAAATAAATAAAATATCATCTCTAGACAATAATTTTAAAGGGATTACTATGTATGGCTCATGTAGGATGTTAAGGGTTAATTGCACCACAGGTTCAAAAAATAATTTTTCTAAATTCAGTGCAAGACTTTAGGAGTATCCATTTACATTTCTATTTTTTTACAGCATCAAAGAAAAACTACTAAGGATTAAGGCCACCCATGCTTAAATTTATTGTTTGTCCTTTAAAAATGCAGATATTCTATTCCCACTCCCATCAGCATGGAAGCAGTTCTTCCATGGACAAAAAGATGCCTCAATAAAACAGTCAAACATTTGCCCGTTTGCCAGACTGACTGAAAATGTTCATGGAGTCCTAAGGATCCTCTCCTTGAGACGTGGTAGAGATTTGACTATCAGTTATATTCTCTCACTGAATGTAACGACTTCACATTTTAATTTTTCCTTGTATGTGCTTTAGATTTATTTTACTAGATACATTTTGTTGCTACAAACAGCCTCTAAGTGCTGTTCTCCATTGGTATTTTCTTCTTTAAGGATTCATTGGGATCCATGTTGGAGCCTATTTTTCAATGTAGAAATTAATAACAAACAGTTCCTCATTTACAGGAGACCTAGTGCATATACTGTATTCACAGCAATTTTTTATTTTTTTTACTGTTTTTTTAAGAGTCCCAGCTTTTATTGTTGAAAACCTGTATGCCTTTGGATGATAAAAGGTCGATACGTCCTTGTGTATATGTCCATATATATACATACTTATGTGTTTATACATGCCTCAAACTTTTACCATCCAAGAATAGATAACATCTTGTATATAATCTTATATTTATGCTCAAATTAGATGTCCTATGCATTGTCAGAGACACACACCATATTTTTGTAAAGCTAATCTTTGTCATCAGTTATTAGTACCAAAAATTGATTTCATTTCCAACCTGGCCCAGAGCTTAATACTGGTTATACTATTGAAGTTTTTTGGTTTTGATTTTGTTTTGTTTTGTTTATTTTTTAATTATTATTATATTTATCAGTAGATATAAGAAAACAGAGGAGGGTAAAGGCTTGGTTTTATTTTTTGGAAAAGCCCACACCTGACTGGGTATAGGATTAATGCCAACACCATTATATAACATTTTACTAATACCTCTTTGATAATCTAGTGCAATAGAAGTGATACGTTAGAATAGACTAGGTAAAAATCAGCAAATGCAGATATCACATCTAAGAGAATCTGAATTACTTGTTAAAACCAATATCAATTTACCAAAAATTAGTTAAACAACCTGTTTAACTGAACTTCATTAAACAATAATATTCTGAACAGATGGTTTCTTAGTGAAAACAGAATAACTTGCAAGATCCATTATAGACAGAAATGAAGCTCTTGTAATTTCTGCTTGAGTCTCCTTCATTATTTTCCAAAGTATCTAATTTTGTAGTAGACTACAAGAAATAATGGAGAAAATGCCAATTACTGCAGCATTTCATTAGATATCAACCTTAGCATTCATTTTCTGCATCTGTGATCTTCTCCAGGATATCATGGTCATGTTTGGAGATCCAGTGCAATAGATTATCATCATTATCTTCCAGCGCTACATTTTTTCACTTCCTCTTTCACTGGTTCCTCTTACAACTGTAACAAGGGAACAAAACATGCCGATTAATAACATGATCAAAACATTCAAAACATCCTAGTTCTCATCTAAATAAGCTCCTCATAGACATCCGCAGATATACTGCTTTTCTAGGGACTAAGGGTTAAGTAAGGATGTAGATTCTATTAGAACCCACTTAGTATGTTTATAGGTTGGCAATTAGTTTTACAGCTGATTTGTATGACTCAATGGGAAAGACTTTAAATTCCAAAGATATGAAATTACCTTATGCTTGTGATTCTGTAAATGGTGAGTTTTCTGTTCTTATCTATAAGCACAGTAGCTTTGAAGTTAAAATGCTATTAATAAAACTAAATATTTTTATTTGGAAACCAAAGGAATCATCTATTTATTTCAAGTCAGTTCTATGGCAGGTGAGAATATGCAGTAACTCTAGCAACTCTCCAAAACTGAAGGTACTAAAAGCGACATCTTAAGCACTTTAAGTCCACTTTAATTTACAAAACGGTGGAGAAAGATTTTATGGATACAAGAACGTCAGATTTATAAAAGTTTAAATATACAACAATCTGTTCTGAGTTTTTCAGCCACGCAGTCAATAATCAATGGCTTGGCTGGCACTGCTGAAATCTAGGGGACTCTGAGTGGTAACTGGTGTAAGACTGAGTCAGTCACTGGAAAGAGCCTTCCTGCTTTCCACAGGCTTTTGATGAGGCTCCTTGTCTGATTGTGAGCGATGACAGAGTGAGGCCTGAATGATTTTTATTGTTACATTAGTTCTGCTGCAAGCAAATGGCATGGTACCCTTGAACAGAGAGCAGTGAACTAGCCTTATTCACATTATCTGTATATCAGATGAGTGGGGGGAATGAAATGATTCCTTTACAGGGCAGTTCATTTTTTTTCTGACTTTGTTTCTAGAAAAGTGGAAATGCATTATGTATGGGATTCTCTGTAATTTCCCTTGCATTTATGTAACTTCAGAAGTTTCCAAAACATCTAATTTTATGAAAAAGCGATTTCCATAGAATTCTTACACTTCAGTATACAGCTGAAAAATTGTTACGTTTTGTAAACAGAACTAGTTGACTAAAACACCCCTTTAAATTGTAGAAGGTAATATTTATCAGAGTAATTATGCTCTGAGTAAAGTGAAACACTGCTTACAGAACAAACTTGCAAATGATTTTAAATCCATATTTTCAAGTTCACATCTGTGTGGCAAGTACATATAATGGTTTATATAATACCAACTCAGATGAATAGTTTTACTTTTCCAATGGGAGGTTGGTACAATTCTTTTGGTTGAAACACTTAGGGACTAATCCAAAGCCCACTGAAATGTGGAAAGGTTCCCACTGATTTTAACAGGTTTTGGATCTGGCCCTTGAATGGAGGAAAAATGACTTCTGCAGAGCTGGAAAGCCAGGGAGTTCCTAAAGTAGATCATGTTACTGGTTCTGGCACATAAAATCTTTGCAAACTTTTCATGAAAACTGTAAGTCAGAGCATGCATTACTTTTCGTGAACTGTGCATAGCTCCCATTCTTTTGTGTACCAAGTATTTCTTAATCATCATTCAAAGAGATATATAGGCATAGGAAGCACCCATATAAATTAATGAGGAGAGTACATCCCAGAAACTGTAGCACAAAAATGTCAATATTTTTTTAACAGGTTTGCTTAGACATAATCACAGCAAATCTTCTATATACTTGATCTCTTACAAGCTAAAGTTCCTTTGCAATAAACACTCATTTATGCTCTTAAAAATAAAAATCCAGAATAACGTGTCTAATCTGAGGAACAGCAACAAATCACAAAATACAATCTCTCTCTGGCTTGCTCCCCAAATTTTCACTGGAATTTTAGTATAGAATGAAACCCCCAAATAAACCCCACCCACTTAATCAACCCACCCATTCATCAGGAAACCATACATGTATTGGAAGTGTAACAAAAACTTGTTCACCACAGGTAGGAAATGCAAAGTATTTCTCAAGTAAGTCAAACAAATATATAAAAGGATATTGCTGTCAAATACCAACTGAGGTTGAGTAAATTAAATTTATATTTGTTTCTTCAATGCTGTACTTGGTATGGGTCACTGAACCTCTAAAACAGAAATAAAATTTGGTAACATACATAGGGCCTGAGATTCAGCAGTGCTCCAGCTGAAATCAATGTCTTATGAGTTTGGCACCTCTGACAGTCCATTAGATACTAGTCAATGAAAACAGCAGAAGGATGTGAAGATATAAATGTCTAGTAGCCCACAAATATTTGTTCAGATTGTTTTTCCTTTGGATAAAGACACCTGCCTGATTACTACTTTTTACCTCCAATCCTTTCCTCTCAGCAGTGATTTGCAGAAACAAGCTGGAGAGGGTGGGTAAACACAAAGGGGTTAAAGGGGAAACTGTTTAATAACAGTAGTAAAATGCAGGCTATTTTTGACATCTGGGTTAATGTCCATTATGCTCCATATGCTTTCCAAATGTTTGCAACAAGCACCCAGATACAAAAACAGATACCCATTCACATAGGCTTAAATGGCCGGCTCCTAACCTGTTACACATGGTACCTACATAAAAGGCCAACAACAGATATGGTAATTAGTGAGTCAGAAGGAGAGGGAATAGCCACTTTATTGCAGGGAATTGGTATCTGACCAAATGTTAGTAGAGAAGGATATCATTAATGAAAACCTGTTAGAGCTATTTCTGCTCCTTAATCTATGACAAGGCGTTTGCATTTTAATGTGACATCTTTTAAAAAGCTGTCAGGACGAATTCCTCAGTTTCCTTCTATAGACTCATTCATCATTACTGCGTTCAGAGTACCAACAAATGATGGGAACTTATTTCATTTTCTGGAAACAAGTATCTAGACTGAACAGTAGTATTCAAAAAATATGGCTATAACTCATAAAGTCTTTCTCAAGTGACCTGTTGGAACTCAACTGTGCCTCTTGCAACAACAAAATCTAAATGACGAGAAGAAAAAAAAAATGCATTCTCAGTTTTTACTTTTGTCTCTGCAAAACCATGAAAAGCATTAAACTATTAACTAAGACAAAGCCCTGGCACAGGACTGTTCTGAATTCTGTCCCTGCCACTAGCTTATTGTGTGACTAAGGAAAAAGTTGCATCATTTTTCTGTGCCTAACTTGCTCTTTGCTATAGCAGGGATAACATCAGGCTCCTCACAGGAATTTGCAAGTCTTAATGTTTGTAATGTGCCTTAATAGTCTTGGATGAGTGCTAAGTATTATTATTTTTCAGTTCCTGCATTTGATTAAAACTGAAATAACACAGTAAAAATTAAATTAATATATTAAGTTACCAGTAAAGAGCAAGCATGTGGTTTGTGGAGCTACTTGTAACACTTTTAATACGAACATGTATTACAGTCTAGGTGATTCCCAAGGTCTGTAATGACATGTACCATGTGGGCATAACTTAGCAACTGCAGAATCCCCCCAGATGTTTGATTCAGCCAAAAATCTGTTCGTGGCTTCTGTTCAAGCCCAGGGCTTGGATCAGTGGGAGCACTGTGGGTTGCTTTCCCCCTGCCCTTAAAGTGCTATTGCAAACATGATCACAGCCCAGATATTTGCAACTTAGCACAAGAAACAATATTAGGTAGCACAGACCAGCTGCAGTGCTCGCCACTATAGCTCCCTTAATATAGATATGAAAATGGCATGATATGTACTATTTGAACTTCTCTGTCATTACAGTCCCAACAATAAATACTCTTTTTGCTACTTCCTCCCAACCTAACCCCCATGGAAACAATGCAAACCCACCTTTCACTTTCTAAAGAATACAGTAACCTGTTAGAGGCTGTTATTTCCACATGAAAATCTCTAGTGAGGAGGGCTGAGAAATAATTAAGACATAAAGTTATATCCAACCTATGTAGAAAACTTTCAATGCTGAGATGCCAGAGACACCTAAGACACTTGTTGAGCTGAGTGAAAAGGTAAAATCTAGTTTAAATTTATAGCATTCCTTCAGTGTCCCTCTAGGAGTTTGGCTTTTTGCCAGCGTTCCTTGTTAAAAATTTGTTAAACGTGTTTGGCATTAATGCAAACACAAAGTGCTCATTTGTTACAAATTCTATTGGAATGCATTCATTTAAGGCAATGAAGTAGTTACCAGAAAAGAAAAAATGTTCATTAAGTACATTTTAAAAATACAATGATGTATGCGGTGCATAACTATGGCGCCCCAGTGGCTATATAAATATCTGACAGAATAACCACAAGTTGTGTTTGGTTTGAAATTGGAATCTTTTAAACATAACCAATAGAACAAAACCTGGTTTTGTTTGTTGTCAAAACTGATGTTAGTCTTTCTTGTTTAGAACTAGTTAAAATAACCAATCTTTTGGCATACAATTTCTTACATCTCAAATCAATAAAGCCCACAGGTTAAAGTAATGCTAAAGGAAGTTTCTCAATTCAAACGGTAAGTGCAGCACTGTACATTATCTGGAGAACACTGAACACAGAAAGTAAACACCCTGCTTCGAGGAGAACAAATTTTAGTCATTCTTAAAAACTCCACTTAAGGAAATGTTACCTGGGAGATCTGCAACTGTCTGACAACATTCAGGTATGCCTGGGCAAAGGTGTCCTGTTCTACTCTTAATGCACTAATCCTTTCAGAAAATAAATAGCTGAAAATCAGTTTACAAAACGCTAATAACAAATCTCTCTTATATAATAACAACATGAAATATCCCTGATAACAATAACTTGATTTTGAATAAGCAATTCTGAGGTGCATTTCTTAGAGGCTAGAAAATAACTTCTTAGCTAAATTGGAAAAGCAGAACCATCTTTCTTTTTACTTTTTCAATGATTTATAGTTTCTTACAATAAAGCTAAAAAATGGTAAATACATGATTAAAATATATTTTAAAAGAAAGATCCAGAAACAGTGTGATTTAATTAAATATTAAAAGGTTTGCAAGAAGCATCAGTATAAAAAGTTATTTATAAAGACAAAATTAACTTTGTTCCAAGAAAAATTTATTTATCCCATTTGTTGCTATTTGTGTTTTAAATTCATCATACAGTAAACTTCAGAAGCATCTGCAGCTGGTGGTAGAATCATTGCATGAATGTGATGAACTTTCCATATTGCTATAATGCCAGAATTGTTAATCTAAGTAAGGGATAAAAGCAGATACCATTGGGATGAATAAAATCAAATGGATCCAAGCCCTCTAGAGAGCAAGAGTCCTTGGAAACTACTGTACAATTATATGATAAAATTAGATGAAGTTTATGAACCTTGAGACTATCTGGACAAGGATGTCTTCTTTACTGGAAATGTTTCTAAATCAAAATTAGACAAGTGGTATATGAGCTGAAAGACACTTTCTTTTTTTTTCTTTCATAAACAACTTCTTTTCATAAAACAAGTCTAGTCCAAATCAAAGCTCTTCAGAAATATGAGAAAACTCAGCACATATCCTTCAATCTGTCATTTTCACACTGAATTAAAAAGAGGGTTTCTGGGAAACATTAAGGATGGCTTCAGACTAGCACTCTGCAATGGGCTGAGCTGGAGTATATTGAAGATGATGGAAGAATTTCCATCGACTCCAGTGGACCTGAAAGCCACTCGAGGAGGCGGCAGTGACTCAGCAGTGCAGGGCACAGAGCTCTTTTTCAAGACATTTATGACTTCCTTAAGATGCAGCACATGAGACCATTAAGACTTTTTTTTATTTTTCTTTAAATCAAGCAGAAGTGAAAAATAAAGAAGAGTTCTTGAGTAAAGTGATTCAAACAACAAAAGTTTCCAATATGATCCTAAAAACTGTCAATAGCAAAGATTACTTAATGAAATTTGAAGGAGCCTTTTTCATCCTTGCTGATGTGGAATGCCATTTATTCTCATGCTAGGGACTAATTAGGGGCCTTTTTTGAAGATCAAGGTTTTGCGATCTCTGCTTCTTAATAACATGGTTTGCCTGTCTGCCACCTGGGACAAGGCAAGGCACTCTCTCTAACTCCTGAACAGCAGGCACTGCCTTAGGCCATTGCAAGTGCAGGCAGGAAACTGATCCTGCTTTCCCAGCCGTTTAACCCGCTCACTGCCAGCCCTCCACAAGCCCACTCAAAGTCCTGAACAGGCAGTGACCAGACTAGTGGGAAAGCATTAATGTAAAATAATAAAAAATGGTGAGGCTGGAAATCTGACATTAAGGGCAAAATTATTGTGTTGGTATAGTGATAAAAATGGCATCAGAAACCAAGATCTACTTATAGACTAGACTGGATGCATGTGGCAGTGCTTGCTGCAAATCCACATACCACTTGCTGTGCTTCAGGCAGACAGACAGTTCATGTTTCTGGTGGCTGGGAAAAGAAGTGGTTAAATAAAAGCTGTGTCAAGCCCCCAATCTAATAAGTCATCTTATTAGGAAGTTGTGATGCCCTGTTTGCCCTAGCCTGTGGCTTGTCTGCTCCACTGAAAGGTCTCCTGCTGGGACCTTTGTGGCATTATATGAGGTAGAGAAGGCTGCTGCAATATATGAGCCTTGGTTTCGAGCAGCCAAAACAGCAGGAGAACTAAGCTGCAAAGAATTAAACATGTAACAACTTTGTAAAAGCACAGACAGTGATTGAGGTTGGCCCTTTTGCTGTTGACACATTCTGGCCCCTGTAGGTTGTGGTCACTAAGCCCATTAGAGTTGCAGTGTGGCAACATCTAGTTCAGCAAGTTCAATGTGTTTCTGTTTTATTTCTAAATACTGGACGCAAGCTGGCAGTGATAGGAGAGCGGAATATGGAACCAGAAATATGGCATAAACACAGTCATCATTGTCAGGGATGTGAAATTACTTTTCAAAGTATTTATTTTTGGCAGATGGAGGTTGGGTGTATTCTTGCATTTTGTTAACTGAAATTTAATTGCAACTTGCTGCATGTTTTGTTTAATTAAAAAAAAAAAAAAAGGAACCTCAAGATGCTGTTTTCTCTTAAAAGAGAAAGTTTTCACTGAATAGAGAAAACTTTGTTGCTAGAAATTCATTGCAAAATAAAAACAGAAAAAACAAACTCACTAAAATCTCAGCTGGGGTAAGTTTCACTTATGAGCATCAACTTATTTCAATCAATGCTCCCCAGTGTTCATTTTTTTTTCTTTTCATTTCTTTAAGATAAAACATGTATTTAAATCAGATTTTAAAAACTGGGTTGTGAAGTGGACAAGAAAGATGAATGAAAGCAATGAAAGGAGATATTACTGATATATCTGAGGGGTGGATTCCAATTATAAACCCTAATAAGAGATACACATCAGAATAATATCCCTCCTCCCCAAGGACTACAGTTCTTTCAAGCAACAGTGCAAGGTTTCTATTGCACATTGTTGAAGATGCTTGTGGTCCCTGAGCTCTGAAGTTTGTTTGCCTTTCAAAACTGCATTCTGGTGCCACATTTTGTAAACCCCAGCAGATTCATCACTGCCAGGAGTTACCAGTCCACAGATGCCGAGCAAATGATGAGCTGGCTGAACGCCTGTGTATCTGAAACATTTGTCTCTCTCAAGCCTGTTAGGTGTTGCTGCTGTCCCCGTTCCCAAATGAGCTAAAGCTTATGTAAGAGGTTAAATGTGCAGTGAATGATAAAGACAGGTCACAGCTGAAGGAGGGAAGGGGTTGGCAATCTTTTTTTCTTTCTTTCCACAGGCATTTCCCTGGTGCCCTCCCATTTCTTCATGGGTGAGGTAACAGGGTTTTGCTCAGGCGTGGTCAGCCTTTGGGTGCACCCAGCTCTCTGCTGCTGGCAGTGCTGCTCAGAATGCAGTAAGTTCCAACTTGCCGATCCACAGAAACGACTGGTCAGTCTTTTTGGAGGGACAAAAATTATGTCAAAGGCAAAGCACATTCTTTCTTTAGCCACCAGTGATGAAGGAGTGTTTCTTTTCTGTTCTTAGGAGTTTGCCTGAACCAAGCAAGGTCATAGCTGTGGCTTTTCTCTGGATGAGGGGAATTTCTAGAATTTGTAGAACTTTTTTTTTTTCTTTCTGTCATCTTTTTAGATTTGCTGATAGTTTGGGACTGGAGGGAAATTCTTAAAATTTCATACATATTTGTCTGGTTGTAGGGAGTATGACTTGGTTTTCACCTCATGCATCCTACCAGAGTCAGTCAATATTTAATAGCTAAAATTGGCTGCCTGTTGTGCTTGGATAACTCCAGTTACTGTGGCTGTCACCACACTCTGTTGTTAAAAGCATATTGGCTGCTAGAGGTTGTACCAGAGTAAATACTAATAAATTTGGTGGTTTTGGTGAGGAAGTTTAATCTAAAAGCATTCCAGCCAACAAGCAAGCATACAAGGGCTGTGCTCCTTCCTTTGAAGTACCCAAAGGCTGGATGGAGTCGGGAGGAAGAAAGGTGGTGAGGGCTAAGTAAAGGTTTGAGGTACTTCATGTGTGGGCATATTTCTTCCTTTAGGAAAGACTAGATTCTTGGCTAGAGAGGACAAGTCTTCTTGGAAATGCTGGGCATAGCATGGTGTCCTTAGGGCAGATGACTCCAGTAAATTGGCTGAAGTTTGCTGGGATTATCTTTTTCTTAACTAAATAATAGTAATAAAATTAATAAAGATGCATCTAATGGTTTCCATCTGCTTTTTCAATCACCTTAGGTTTCTTATCTTCTAAAGTCGAGAATAAAGAGCTTCAGAGTATTGCTCTGTGGATCTGAATATTTGTACGAACAGCTATATGCCCCTATCTATACTTCATAATTTAGGTAATCCATTAACATGCCATTTCATTAGTCTGTTCTGTGAGTTAATAGCCCTGTACTCTTCAAAGTTATATTATCAGTTATACTTAAACATTAATTGTGCTGTGGAGGGCATTGCAAAATATGCTTATTGCATTAAGAATAATATTTTAAAAAATAGATATGACAAAGGACAGCTCAGAATTTTGTTGTATGCCAAATTCCCCTCCAAATGATCCTAAACATTTTCTATTTTACATGGTTCATGATATGAACCTACTTTAAAAAATGAAGCATATAGTTGCATCTTTTCATTTCAAAATGAAAGAGATACAACTAAGCAAAGTGTAGGTTTGGTCTATTTGAAGTAAGACCAATGCTGGATCCACTTAAAACTCTTCAAACTGCTAAGCATTACGATGACTGTGTGTGGCAGTGTGAACATGACCATACATGCTCGACAGCTACTTATTTTTTTAAATACCCATCCAAACAACATGCAGTATTTTGAAATCTAACTTGTGTGGTCTAATTATGCAATAATTTTTATACTTTAGGCCCCGATATTATGAGCTTCTCCACAATTATAGGTCTGCCCACGCATTTCTCAGTGCATGATAGGGAAGAATTAGGGACCAGTTCTGGTAAACCTATAAGCATATGCTTTAATTTTTACTCTAAGTGAGCCTTAAAATGGACCTAACGTTAAGAAACTGATTAAGAATCTACCCTGGAAGCAACTTTACAGACTATCCTTTTACTAAGGGCATGCATATAATATGCCATGCAGATCGAAGACCCACAGTTATCAGCATACCAATAATAATGACTACTGCATAAAGAGAAATAATAAAATAGCAATAAGCTACTTGTTTAAGGAAAATCTTGCTCCCCCCAGTCTCAAACCACCATCTTTTTAACCATTTATAAACTCAAAAGCATGCAAGTGTGTAAGAGTTAGTGAGATCAGAGGCTTAGACTGCAAGATTTCCAAAGAAAGTCCATCCATTTTTTTGTCAAATGACAGGTAAACATACACAATTGAAAATGTGACCTTCATTACGAAATCATATAAAATTACAAGAGCAACATTTTCTACTTGATACATTTATAAAAAATTGATGCATTGCAATTAAACTGTGTTTAGCAATATAAGACCAATAAATATATGAGTAGAAATAATCACTACAATCCATCATTAATCACAACTTACACTGAACAGGTATTTTTTTCTAGAAAACACCTATTTCCCTATGCCTGTTTTCTTTCTCCTGTCAATCTCCTGTTCCAACTGTGCACAGACCTTCTGTATTTTTTTTCTCAATACTTTTCTGCTTCCTTAAGCTTTATTTCTCCCATTCCATTATCCCATTCTCCACCATAGTGCTCTTACCACTCTCTCAGTCTCTTGCCAATCCGTGACCAACACATTGCTGAGTGGTGGTATCGGACTATATATAGCTGGACATTGTGTGGTATCATCACCATCTACTTTATCTGCATATTGCAGTTCTGTTGGTTGGAACAAGATAAAACAGGTGAAGAGTAATTCACAAAAGTATTTTTCGAGAACAACAAATTGCTAATTAAAAACTGCAAAACAAAACCAGAAGATAGTCTTGTTGTGCATGTACAAATGTGTCAGGTCCATTGAGGAAAAAGCAAAGCCCAGACTGGTACTTAGCTCATAGAAACAACTTAGAAAGTAAGAATAATGATGATGGTACAAACTTTGTTTGTTCCTCCATTAATTTCAGATGAAGTAGCAAGAAACCTGGTACTTAAAAAAAATCTTTTCCACTGAAACAACCACATTACAAGAAAGACAAGATAGCTTCCAGACTACTTTCCATAAGCTTTGTTCTTACTGGACTCTCTAATTCAAGAAAAAATACCAAATCTGACAACACAGCCTAATTGGTCATTAAGCACCCCAAATACAAATAAAATTATCCAGACCATTTATTTCTAATCTTCTGGATTTATTTTTCCCTCATACTCGCACGTCGTGTCTCATTTTCCATCTGAACTTAAAGATATAATACAGGTTACCACTGCTACGTACACCTCTACATTCATGTTTATATACTTTGGATATGAGACACAGTGGCCTGTGCTATATAAAGTAGAGTTGGATACAAAGGTGTGGGAAATTCAGCAAAAAAGTACAGCTGGACCATGATTTCATATTTGACTTTAGAGATCTGTATTGTGAGGATTAAGCCAAAGAATGTGGTTTCACTGCATTTTTTTATGAGAAAACCTTGTTTATACAAACATTTGCACATATCAAATCAAACTAACTTTTTATTGATTTGTCTAAGCTACTCATGCTTTTGAACAAGCCAATTTTTGTAGCATATATCCTAACTGTAGTTTATCAATTGTTTTATCATCAAAGGAATTGATTTAGCCAGGAATAGATTTTTAACAAATCTCAACAATTAACAGTCACATAAGAACCAACAAAAAATCTATATTTTTTTCATGCTCAAGTCTTGAGATCCATAACATAGTACATAAAAAACGAGGATCACCCATGTCCTTTACAGAATCTTTTTCCAATAGAATATTATGGGATCTTTATTTTCACTTCAATAAGTGAAATCTTGTCTTTAATTCTCTAAAGTATAAACCATTCACCAATTGGCATTGCCACAGTAATGATCACAATTTTTTTATTTTTTTTATTTTTTTTTTTTTTGGCTCATAGAAAATGCAGCTTTTTCCAGTAACAATTTCTAATTCAGCTCTCTTCCAAATTTTTAAGAGTGGATCAGGAACAACTCATAGCTTGCACTATGCCTGTGCAGAAGGGCCTGCCCTTCCCCTCCAGGGAAAGCATCCTCCGTGCTCCCTGCAATGCACGTGCCCTGAGAGCTCAGGGTTCCCTGCCAAATCTGGAACATTGCATTTAATAACCATCAACAGACCAATACCATCCACAAGCCATTTAGCACTGTTCCAATTTCATTCATACTTGTGGTCTCCATGGTTGGCACAGCAAGCCTGGACAACAGTTACATGATATTTGAGTAAGCATTACTTGTATATATATCTAGAATCTACCGTCTGCTTGTTTCACTAAGCGTCTATATTGTGGGAAAAATTACCAATCATTTCATATTCACACCCTGCACTCATGATTTTAGAGTCTTCTCATATTTCTGCTTCTTTTCCAAACTGAAGAATTGTATTGCAATAGCCCCTCTTTACATAGAAACAATTTGAAATCTTTATCATCTCCATCATCCCTTTTTTTTTTTCCTAGCCTTTCCTGTGCTCTCCATTCTTTCTCTGTGGCTTATCAGAAATGTGTGGTGTAGCAAAGATATGAGCAAACCTCGAAAAAATACAGGGGCTAAAAAAAGCTTTGTGTTTACGTATCTATTTCTTTCCTAAGCATTTATAATATTGTTTGCCTTTTTGATCACTGCTACAAATAAAGCTAAGGTTTTGGGGGACTATGCAAAATAATTGCAACACCCCCATCCTGAAAAGTAATGGCTAATTTATGTACTGACATGCAATATGGAGCATTAGGGTTGCTTTTCTTCCATATGCTTCCTTTTACATTTATCTAAAGGAAATTTCATCTGCTGTTTTACTGCCCAGTCCCTCAAGTCATTGCAACCTAGATTTTGAATTTTCAGAATTCCTTCAATCCTGCAGAGGAACAAAACAGATTTCAAAACAATTTCATGGGGAATTCCCATTAAATATCTCTGGTTTCTCGAAAGAATGAGCTGAAACTTGCAGGGCAGCTGGGACCGAGGGAAGGCAACAGACGTATTTCTATTCTGTGCCTAATTCAACAAAATGCCAGTCCATGCTTGTGGAATCCTTTTCTGTGCTGGTGTTGCTGGCTGACACAGTGTCAGCATTTTTTCAGGATTATGCCATTATCAGCCTGTACAGGGACCCTTTAAAACAGCTGAAATAAAAGGGTTCTTTTTGCATATTTATGCCATCCTGTTCTGAGCACTTCCTGTCGGCCCCAGTAAATCTCTTCGCTAAATTTCAATCGACTCTCGTGGTGTTCCAGCTGCTAGATAAACTTCCAAGGATATTTTTGTGACAGGTACAAACCTAGACAGGAAATCTCAAGAAGAAATCCTAAATTAATTATATGTCAACATTCAAGCCACAAGAAGGAGCAATTGTCATAAATTTTTGAAAGTTAGAATCCAATTTTAGTTGTAAGTGCAAAGAAGTTCACTGACTCAGTTGTGACTCAGTGCCAACAAAATAATATATTTAACATTCTTTAACAGTTCACTTTGGCTAAACATAGAAGGGAAGAAGTGAAGATTAGTGAACTGTATATTTGAATCACATAAAAAGACTACAGACACGAACCAAAAACAAATTGTAGATTTACAAATTATAATTCAGTATTGCCTAATCTTCTTTCACCTGTTTGAAAATGCATTAAAAATATAATGTAATTTTGTACTAAATGAAAAAATCTTCACTATCTGGAAACCTGGTAATGCTCTCAACAAAATTTTTCTGCAATACCACACAACATGTACCCCTGCTCTCCTCCTCTATGGACACACACTGTGTGTCTCATTTGCTTTATGAATGCCAGTAATATCGAGTAAGCTAGGAGCTGAGAGGGCAAAGAGTGTTGAAACAGTCCTGGCCCAGAGACCTTTGCCCATGTTTCTCTGGTTGTAGCATTACTACAGATTTGTTGACAGCTTTTCCAGTTCCTCTGCGACATGCCCTTGCAGCAGCTCTGAAGGCAGCATCCAGGGGACACAGGCAGTTTGAGTGCTCTGGCGCTACCCCCGGCTGCACCCAATGTTCAAATGCTGCCAAGTGCCATAACCCTGGTTGCTCCCCTGCCCCATGGTGCATCCTGCCTGGCCCATCAGCTGGGTGCAGCCAGGAGCAGAGCTCTAACCCACTCCCAGCTGAGAACAGCTGAAAAAAACAACCACTGGGTGTCAAGTCAGATACCCCCACAGCAGCCTCATGCTCTAACCTGGTAGGGAGGCCTTTTCCAAACACATCTGCCTAAAGACAAAAAGGAAAGTTTTTAGATACCCATTCTCTCAGTACAGAGAAAAATATGTCGTGGGGGTAGGGAAAGAGGGAGTGGGGGGAAAATACATTAAGCTTTTCAGGCTGGATTTTTCAAAGCAGCTTTGGGGGGCACATATGGGAGATGCTTGTGGTCCTCATTCTGGCACCAACAAGCCCTGGCAAACAGCAAAGCAATGCACTGCTCTAAACCCTGCAGTGTTGGTACAGACCTTAGGATGCTGTACCTGTCTACCAGGTACAGAGTTACTGGTGAGAAATTGGACTGGCCACAGCCATACTCCCACCTTTGGCAGAGCTCTGTACCACCATACATTGGCTACATAGAGCAGCAACCATTGCTCACAAAAGAAAAGCTCAAGCAAGGAGATGCACTCACTTTCCACATGTAGAAGCAAGACAAAGGGAGCAAACTAGAGAACCTGCTCTACAGCAAGAAGAGTTACAGCTCAGAGGGAGGGAAAGATAGTTCAGACTATTGACAGGAGAGGCTAGAAAACAGTCATCTCACACAATGGGCACGAGGCCATGGCTGAGTATTCTGTTCATAAACAATATCCTTTTATAAAATGCAGGTAACTTTCCCCCTGCTTTACTGAGTGCATTCTCTTCAGAGATGAAAGACACTAAAAGGATCCATCCAAAGCTTACAGAAAACAGAGTCTTATAAATTATTTCAGTGGAGCCATGTCAAAATAGTGACAGGAAGAAAACACTCAGACACATCTGCAGGCAAAACTTGGCCCACAGCATAAATAGGAATACATCAGAAATCCAGCAAGGCACCAGCAGAAACATGCTGCACTTAACTGAGCACCTTGATTCTATGTCTCTGAAATCCTGTGGATAAATAACTATTTATGTCACCCTGGGAGAAAAGGAATGTATGATATGGCTATGAAACCACCTGGACTTTTATATATAAAAAGTGTTTTCACTACTTATGGAAAGCTAGACATGTGAATTACACTACCTTTAGCAGGAAAAAAAAAAAATGTGCCAAATACCATGCCTAGGAGCAGAATTCAGGAAGAATAGGGGTATGGTCATGCCAGTTTTGCAGTGTTTTCTTTTACAAGCCTGTTTTACTACTGAGGAGGGGGAGACCAGTGTTATTGCTTCCTCAGAAAGCTGTTCTCACAGGATTTGACCATTGGTCATGAAAAATCTTATAAGGTCAGACAGCCCAGCAAGATTTTAACAAATTTAGTGCTTATATGTGTTCCGAAGATTTTTGTTATGTCCAGTTATAAGATGGTAATTAATCCCCTCACAAATATGTATCCCCTGGGAAACCAGTATTAAATAGAAGCAAATCTGGAGATATGAATCAAATTCCCCTAAAAGTTTACACAAATTGGTTATCAAATAATTTATCTGCTTTCACGATTTCCACATGGACAGATAAAGCTGGCAATATCAGCAAAACTGTATCTGCATAGTTAGTATGGAAATAAATCGGTTTAGTTTGTTTTCTGAAAACATCATTTTGCAAGAATGAGAAGACACACAGCCGCAGCATCCTACACCATTAGAGGTCCCCTCAAGGCTGACTGTTAGCATTAGAACATTAGCAATCTGTGTATTTATCAAAATGTGGACACTAGAGTGGCTTGAAGTAGTTTCACTTCCTCTTAAATGATAATAAATTGGCAGTGTGAGTGTTGACTGCCTGAAATGCAACTTCATTACTTCAGAGGTTAATGGAGCAACCTCTCTCTGTTGATCTTCCTGTCACCATTGGCTACAAAAGACTCTCTGACACAGTGCAGTTTTCAGGAGAGGCACAAGTATAACAGAGATTAACCACATCAAAAAGAATACTGTCCTATTCCATTATATTCTGCAAAGGTGGTGTGCAGTAAATCACAATGGCCAGTAATGCGTCTGAAAATAAAATCAGCATGAAAAGAGTGGATGATGCTGTATTACTGAGACAAACACATTTTCATCTTAAAAAGAACAGTAAAAGAAAAAAGAAAAAAGAGAAAGAAAGAGGAAGGAGGAAGAGAAGAGAAGAGAAGAGAAGAGAAGAGAAGAGAAGAGAAGAGAAGAGAAGAGAAGAGAAGAGAAGAGAAGAGAAGAGAAGAGAAGAGAAAGTTAGTAGAGACCAAACAAAATGTAAATAATTTAATTATGATGTAAAGTATTAGGAGCTACTGACCTTGAGCTATTTTGCACTCATTCTATGGAATCCTTCTTGTATGTCTTACAGAAAGCTACACAGTGATTTAGCCAAACTACTGTTCTTTTGAAAACTTAATTCATGCTTTTGCAGGATATGAACACTGACAGAAAAAGAGTAGGAGGTGGCCACTGAGATTCAAAGAGGATTACATTTAATGTTGATTAAGTGAATAAGCCACTGAATGAAAATGTATTCATTTAGGGAAATGTGCCTCTTCTTGTTATATGTTACTGCCCTGAAATGCCTGGAAGGTGTGATAACTTTTGATAATTCATAGCTCCTGTTGATCACTAACAAAGCAATGAACATGTCCCTCACAATTCTGAACAGAGAACATTGCCCAATGAAGCAGAACATTCTGTACATCCTATACACAACTAATTGGAATTCACTTCCAAGAAGGCAGATTACTCCTTTCCTACAAGTAGTAGCCACTTTGTCAAAACACTAACTTAAATTCACAATAAATATAGGTTATTTTTATTTTTGTGAATATGTGGATGAAATAAAACTTCTCATTAGAAATGTTTCTTTTTGTTAAGTATTACTATTTTCTTCAGCAGATTAGCCGATGAATACATAACTAGGAGCACATCAGACATGCAATTACAGCACTGTAGATGCATGCATACATCAAGTAATTACACGTGTAGTTGTGCAAACAATTCAGGTGTGTTTCAGGTCACTTCTATTCACTCTCCACTTCCCACCCCCGCTAGTGTTTGGGATGGTGTTTAGCAAGTCTGACAACATGTCTACAGCAAATATATCAAATTCCCTTGTTGAAGTCTTATCTTTTGGAAGTTACAATTAGAGGTGAATACTTTTGAGCATGAAACACATCAACCAGAATGAAAGCATCCACTTCCTACACACCTGGACTTCTTACTTGAAGGCAACATTGATAATAAGAAGTGTCTGCTGATAGCATAAGGGAGGAGGAACCTACTGGAAATCCTGGGAGATAAGGAAGATTGGGATTTCCTGCTGGAGAAGCAAAGTGGGGGAAGAAACTCCTCTGACTGCCAGAGCAACTGTCACCTTCCCAGCCTACGATATAGGTGTTGTGAACAATGGAACAGGAATCCAGTGATCATCTCTGATCCTGTTAGTGGGGTCCTTTCAAGATTTTAGGTAAGTTGCTTAATCTCTCTGTATCAAGATTCTCTCAACTGTAAAAATCAAAAAAGCAGCTACTAAACCTGGAGAAGTCCCTTACAACCTACAGATCAGTGGAATGTAAACGCTAAGTTTTCTTCTATACTACTACACCACTTTCATTTTCTTTAGGTTGAAAAACATACACAGCATTATCTGAGTTCAGGCTGATTAGAAACTGTGGCTTACCTTTGAAAAGTGAGTAAGTTCTGGATGACAAATTTGAAAAAATTAATTATTTTTTTTTTACTCTCACAAAGTATTCAGCCTTCCTCTAACTTAGGATCCAAAAATAAATTCCACCAATTTGAAGTTGTGTTTTGCAATGACTGCTATGCTGCTGTAAAAAGATAACCCTTTGGTGAATGATTTAAGAAAAAAACTGAAGAGAAAAAATTAGCTATTCAATAGTACGTTGACCTCACAAATGTCAGAGAGTTGAGAACGCCTCTTCCACAAATATATCAAACACAAAATTGATAATTAAAATAGGTTCTAAAAGATACCATTTATAATATCTCAAAAAGCCATTGGAAAAAAATTGAGAAATTGTGTGTTGCATAAAAATATTAATTGGACACGACAGTGTGAGACAACTTTTAAATATGTGAAAACTCTGCTTCTGCATACATGGAGTATCAGAATGCAAGAATACATACTTCAAAGCTACATTGCTGCAAACGGAATCAGCTACATCTCTCTTTGTAGACTCTCCTTTGAAGATGGAACTTTATGGGTAAGTGGGTGAGAGGTATAGCTGCCACTTGAAGCTACATAAAATTGTTCTTCCTTATCCCAGAATGCTTCATTTTTGCTCCACTTAAAAATGGACTACGGAGTGGCTGGTCTACAGGTTAAGAAAACATTTTGGAATATAGTGGGAATTTCTTTCCAGCTTTTCCTCTATGTCCATAGAAATTTTTTTTTGTATTTATTTCTTCTTATCTCTAAATCACAGATCAGCTCTGCTGAAATGTTACCGCTACAATGCCAAAGAAATATACAGTTCATATAATGTTCAGAATCATGTAATTCCATCCTGCATCATAATAAATACTGTTGTGGATATAAAAGCACTCCACTTAAAAAAAAAAAAAAAAAACCAAAAAAACCCCCAAACAACAGAGGAAAAACGTCTGTTATCCATTGCAGACTCTATCAGTAACACAAATACGTGTGGCTACAGATGGACCTTGGACAAGATGAACCTTGGCTATACCTTGAAGAAAGGAAAATTACGGGAAATAAGAAACTCGTACCAGAAATCCCAACACAACAGAAACGTATTTTCTCAAACAGTAGTATCTTATTACTGAGGCATCAGGTTTTATTCATGTTGATGTGTATATTTACAGATGTCTTCACACCCAACATTGCAGCACAATAGTGTGTTTCTATCTGAGAGTGATCAGTTCCCATTCTCAGCATGTCATTGGAATTAAAGCAACATCCTGATTTACAAAAGCAACTGAACATAGGCATTTTCTAAAACTACTATTAACTGCATTTTAATGGCATCCATAGTTTCCAGAAAAGCCTAAGGTAGATATTATAATCCTAATAATTTAAAAAAACTCTTGGTAAGGAAATCTTGTGGATCTTTAAAATAGATTCTAACTTTGCACTCTGAACTAAATAAGCTCCCCCGCCCCGGTTCTTTCTTAATTAGAATTTTTAACAGCAAGAGCAGAAATCTTAGAGAGGAAACCCACAACAATGTATTTTTCAATGAGACGCAGACTTTATGAGGATTTTATTTGTAAAAAAGCAATGCTTTTTTGATCTTTATGTCCATTTGCACGGTAGAAGTATTCAAAGGAGTGAAGTATTACTGTCATTAGTAAGTAAAAGAGATATCAAGTGTACTTAACTCAAAGATTATCCATCAGAAATGAAAGAAAACAAAGACCCTACAAGTATGAGACAGCCTCTTTTTCTGTTGGCTGAAATCTTTTATATGGTATATAATGCTAGCAAAACAGAATTTTTCTATTCACCTTTTTCCCTATTGAAAAGTAATGCCCTCTTTATCTAACCTTTTCTAAACCACCATTGAAAATTGTATTTTCTGATTCAAACAAAACATTGTTTTTCTTTGTGCCTCATATGGCTAATAATAAAGACTTGAGGTAAATCTCCCTACAGCTGCTTTCAGTTCATTTTAAGTCAATGAAACCTATATAATCCTGTAATACAGTCAATTGTTTCTTTTCTACTAGGCCTGAAGGGATGCAGGCTTAGAAAGGGAAGAATTACTGTTTTGCTTTTAAGCACCTATTAATATTTTCCCCCTCCAGCAGTTCTTTTTTTCTCCTTTGAAGCCTTTTTCCCACTAAATTAATGTTTAACAATTAAATCAAGCTGAAGGAGATCTTAAAAGATCTAGACAATTACTGATTGGGTAGAAGAACAGGCCTTAATTTAAATGGGAAACATCTCTGAAATGATGGTATAAGACCCCACAACTAATTACATAATTTTCTGCATCTGAGAAAACACAAGCTGAGAGAATGCAAATAGAGCCACACATGTAATATCAGGAAGAAAAGCTGGAACTCTAACATCTACCTATTATCTTTGAAAATAGAGCAACTTGTAGGAAAACAAGCTTTGGGCTACTAGATATACAGAGTAAAAATGCAACTTTAAAAAAAACGAAGAAAATCCAAGGGATGGCATCTCTTTTTCAGGCAAGTACTACCCATACACCCAGAATGGCAATACTAACTCTCTATATAAACATCCCAAGCAGGCCTAAGAGCCCTTTCAAAACTGTATATTCTTTGTATACATAATATACTTTTGTGTACTTGTAAGATACAAGTGTTCTGAGTTTCCTGCTTTCTTCAATCGTAATGCACATGTTAACTTAAAAATATATCCACAGCTGAGTAGTAAAGTACGATAATGGAGTTTTTCTGTTAGGCCTAAATAAATAGTGTTTGTTCTGAATGAAAATCCTTAACCTGAACTCAAAAGCTGGTTAGAGACCACCTCCTTTGTCAGATGCTCTGAGCACCTGGATAGAGAACTGTCTGCCCCCTTGGTTCAAACAGTCCTTTGGGTACTGAGACCTAATCAGCTTCATAACCTCATGTCTCTCTCCAGACCTCACAAATACCTTTTTGTGTGCTAGCACTGTTCTTTTTCCCTCCTGACTCAAGAAAATTTCATCTGCTCCAAGCAGAATATCGTGACTAGCCTTCCTTCTTAAAAAGAGTCAGACTGAACTCTGACCAGGGGCCCAAATGTGCATTAGCAAGATTTAATTAACAGAGTCAATGGCTTTATCCTACTTCCAGCATGGCTGCATGCAGAAGCAGATAAGGACACCTACTAGAATGTCCAAGAAAATGATAGATTGTACCAGCAGAAACCAAATCGGTCCATGGTGGGAAACTTCTGAAAATTGACCCATGCCTTTTAAGTTTGTTCATCTCATAAGGATTAGGGACAGACATTCAATGAGGCAGGCACCTAATTTCCTTATAGGTCCTCTGAAGTATTTCCAAAGGAACCTGACTCCTACTGATTCCAAATATATGAGAAAAGAGCACATTTTAAGAGATACTTTAAGTTGTTTGCACTTAAACTCTTAGGGAACTTGAAGGTTTTGTTTGCTGTTTCAACGTTCACCAAGCTATAACTATTCCTAAAACATTTCAGGAATTGTACACTGTTCTCCTGTGAGATTTGGAGTACTTCCTACTATGAGACAAGCCACAGGTAAATTAATTTATAAAAAAAAAACCAAACCAGCATATTTTCACAATTCAAATAGTGCTTAATATTTTAGATGTAGTTTTCTCTAATTCAACAGTTTTACTCATCCCTAGATAGAATCAAAACATGATCTAAGGAAAAAGTGTTATTCATTTTTATGAGTCACCAAATCATTTTGAAACACCGAGCGCATTTTAGCTCACCATCTGTTATATAACCTCAATGCAAAGTAAAAATTATTATGCATTTGGCTAGAAATCTGAATTCCATTTTCAGAAAAAGGTTGAGATGACAAACAGACTACTATGAAGGACACATTCAGCCAACTGAAAACACTCTAGCACTTCCAGGAATTAAGCCTCTCATTCCTATAATAACAGAAAACATCACTGACATAAGAAGGTCGTGTCCTTTCCTGCTTTTGATAATTTTTTTTTTAATATAAATTCTTTCATAGCTTTATATTTTTCATTTTAAATGTTTCGTTTTACCAAGCCAATTATATTGTATATAATTGTATTTCCTAATACAGACCGTAATCAGTTTATGAATAGCAGAGGCATATGCACTAAAAAGCTATACTCAGTCAATGCCTTCTCTCTGTCCACAGAAAAAGCATATAGGTAACAACCTCACTTTCAAGTAATTTATAAAAAATGCTTTTAAAAATCAACAAAACTAGGAATCACTTGTATCTTATGCAAAAGCCACAGAGACATTCTGTAATAAGCCTTCATTTATGGTCCTGAAAGAAATCTCAAGGAAATCTCGAGGAAATACATATGCTGAGGTCCAACATAAGCCCCAGCCCCTTGCGCACAGGTGATCATAGGCTCTGCTCACAGGTTCCTTCCACTTAGTGCCTGTTTGGAAATCTCTGCATGTGAGTGGGTGGGAGGGGTGACAACCTCTGGGACTGCAACTGAGGAGGCAGCAAGAAGAGATGAAGCTGGACAAATCAGATGGGAGCTCAGGGGCTCCCACCACCGCTGGCATCAGTTGAGGGCAGAATGTGTTGGTGGTAGCTCTTAAATGATAAATCTGAGGTATGGTTCTAAGTGCACAAGTCTCTACTGAGCAACTAGCACTGACTTCAGCACAGACTTACATGCTGCCAGTTCTTTTTCTTCTGAGTCATTCTGAGTGCCACCAGAAGCAGCTGTGCCACTCATCCAGTAGGATGCTGAGGCTCAGCCCATCCCTGAGGTCTCCAGCACCTTCTGAGGTGTTGAGGGCCCTACACAGCCAGATAGCTAGAGAGCTATCCTCCCTCACCTGGGCACGATGTACTTCTCAGGGCGCAGAGCAAGGCCTAACACAGCACTGCACGAAGGTGCTGCGCTGGTGACTCAGGAAGGGGCACACAGGACAGATGCCAGTAGGAAGCACAACGATGGTGGCTCCTGAAGAGCCTCGGATAGCCAGTGGCAAAACTGCACTGCACACAACAGCCTGATCCTGCGGAGTGGCTGTGCTTTACCACCACATTTACAAGCAGGCTGCGTACCATTTCCTCACTCTTTCCCTTCCATTTCACACGCAAAGTAAATCTGATGAGGACACTGTCCTCTGACACCTTCTGTTTCAGAGAAACTACAGAACAAGCAAAGATGTTGCTAACACTTCAAGAATGTGCTGAGCTGGGCAGCAAGTTTGCTAAGGATTGCCTGAGAAGGCAGAACCACCCTCCTGGGGCAATCTGAAGGGAGCACAGTATTAAACACTGTTTTTGAAAGCTGTGAAGATAGGATGGGTCAAGAAGACAGATGAGGAAAAAAAAAACAACCCACAACCCACAACCCCCCCCAAAAAAAAAAAAACAACAGAAGAGAGATGAACAAAAGCACAGGCTTTGAGCCAAAGAATAAACTTTCCTTACTGTTTAATGGCAAAGGTGAAGGGGAGTTGACTGGCAGCAAGAAACAGGCTGCAAGTTTCCGAAGAGGGATGGTGCCCCTCTCTAAAAACTGTGCTCCTAATGCAGGAAGAAAATGATGCAAGGACATAAAGATGTTTCTCTCTTTTGGATTCAGTATATTTCTTGTGTCAAAAGTTCAAAGTGAAAATTTCCATCTCAGTCTGAAGAAGAACAGTGCAAAGGATTGAGCTTTGGGAAAGCATGAGAATCTTTCCTAGAGATCCGGCATGACTACAGGTCCAAGCAACAGAGAGCAGGTCTGAGCAATTAGGAGAGCATGTCTTGAGAAGGCTGAAGGCAGTCCCAGGTTCTGCTCAAAGTCAGGAAGATTGAGAGAGCACAGCTCCAGCGTGGTGGGACCTAAAGACAGAGCTTGGAGCATCCAGCCAGAGGAGCCTGTCCAGAGCTGTGACACCTAGTAACAAATAAATAGCAAACAAAGATATACCGGTGACAACAATCAGCTTTAGAAGTTAACAGGAGAAGTCTGGAAAGTGTAAAACATATTTGTGTTGCTAGGCAAAGGCAGTGAAACTAATTCTAGAGTAATGCAGTGTCAAGTAGACTTTTGCGCAGAGGAATTCGAAGACCAGAAAACAAGGAAGATGAATTGTTATTTAAATTTCCAGATTTGGATCCCTCCCATAAGCCTGACAACGAAAAATTAGTAATACAGATTTTTCTAGTTTGTAATAAAAAGAAAGAGGCCGATATTATGTTCTCAACAAACATTAGCTAACGGGCATGGGAAGGTTTAAATTGTCACCAATCAGAGCAGTGATGATGAGTGAAAAGTGACACAGGAAACTTGGGGACTGTTTTTAATCACTCTTGCATAGCTGTTAAAGGCACAATAAAATGGCAACAGGGCATTATAAATAGAGCATGTAAAAGAGCCTTCTGTGACAGGGAGAACTGTTACAGACTCCCTTATTAGACAGGTTGGCTTAAGCATTCACTCCGTCACCTTCCACAGTTGGACAAATGCTCTGTCCCATCTTAAAGATAACTGAGCTTGTCCAGCTTGGTTTGGCCCATCTCTAGTTCTATATAAAAACAGTGATTTATCAGAGACTTAGTTTATAAAGCAAACCAAAAAATAGACCAAATGTGTTAAAACTCTCTCAATTTCACAGAAGGAATGCCAGCTTTGTTTTAAAAGCTTCACATGAATCAAAATACAATTTAAATTATCTGGGACATTTGGAAATAAATATGTTTGTAGAAAAGAAACCTTTCTTCCTACAAAGATGCTGGGAGAGGACAGAGCTTCCTGGTGATTTCTGATTGTGTCAGAACTGAATTTTGCACATCTATCTGTGGATCACTCCGCAAACACCACTGCACAACAAGATAATCCTTTTTGGCCTATTTTTCAAAGATCTTAATACCAGTAATTCCCACTGAAATCAGAGGAAGCATAGAACTAGCAAAAAGAATCTGAACGTTTATGCCATTTATGAGGAACAAATGGTAATCAGTCCATTAAGTTAACTAGTCCATTTAGTCTCGAAATGTAGCATGCAAGCACATTAAATTCTAGAGGCTATTCACAATTTGCAGTAACAGTTGCAGCAAAGAGCACGCAAGCTTAAAAAAGTAATCGATAATCTGGCTTTTGAATAATTTAGTTTGGATTCTTATTTCACTGCAAGTTATGAGCTGTAATATTAGGCACGCATGAGAACTGAAGAATTACAAATCTGTTTCCAGTGTTTACTTCATTGTGTTATTACATCTCTGATGTGCACACATTTATTTTACCGAGTTTTGTGCATTTGAGGCCACAGTTAGAGATAAAGAAAGTGGGGTCTCCTTTAATGATTTCTTAGCAATACTTGCCCTCTGTAGTCATACAAAAATGTACAGCATGAAACCCATAAAACGGAATATCGGTGCTCATGTCATTTAAATTTCTTTTTCATCCCTCCTTTTCCCAAACATGTATGTGTTCAGCTAATCTCACTTGTCATTCTCAGAAATGTTTAAAATAATGAAAAGAAATTCCTTGAAGAGAAAGATGATTTCCCATAAGGCTAGGCATTACTGAAGGAAATAACATCTGTAGTGCTCAAAGACAAAGGGCCGTTCACGAGACCTACAGTTTGGACATTTTTACTTACATTCTTCCAAAATGAGGCAGAATATCAATGATTAAGAGCAATGAATGTTTTTTTGGGGCCACCCAACAGAAGAAAGCAAATAAATTGAATAATAAAGAGCACATCAGAACGTTGAGAGGGAAACTAAAAAGTAAATAAATACATAAACATGATTTAAGCGTGCACTTAATACATGTTTACAATTCTTCACTCATACCTGGCTCCATTACTACAGAGATTACCTTTCCTTTACGCCTCCCCCTCTGGAAATTTAATTAATGGCATGAATGAGAGATGCTCACCAGGCACTATGAGACATGCTGAGGATGTACAGGAGGAATACTTCAAACACTCTTTATAGTAAATCATCCCAGGTTTTGCAAACGAATGAGAGTGTAAATAAGAAGTTCACACACAAGTCAGCCACATGGCACTTCTGCAAACAGACAGTTGCCTCACCTCACCAGGAGGGAACTGTGTGCAGAGTAGGCCAAACCTTCAACATATGTCATCTGCTAAGATGAAAAACAAACATGCAGCCATGAATCTTACTCTTAGTGTTTTTGAAGTTCTATTTTTGTTCTATGGCAAACTACTCTATTCTCATGGCTTAGAGTAGCCACAGATATCCTTTAAAGGCCACTATTTCCGTGCTTTTTCCATTTTACTGTATTCAACCAGTTTTAAAGGAAAAACATTTGTAAATCTTTTACTTCAAAAATATCTCCTTATATAAAGACTGTCTCTGAAATAACTAAGATTGCTCAATGCTAACCTAGAAAAGGATTGCACAACTCTGAAAAATAACCCCTTAGATATAAGGACATGGTAAATGACAGGACGTCAAAAGCAAAAGGAGGGAGACACCTGCAAATTAATTCTGTCATCTGCTCACTACTCACCCACTCACATCACGTGGGGCTGAAGAATGAGGGACCTCATCTCAGTGGGGTGGTGAAAGGATCAGAGAGAAGAACAAAGCAGCATCTGATCATAACAGTTGCAATCGAAAATTGGAAGGGAAAAGCACAGGGAAAATTGAAAAACTGAATTTAAATACACACATGGAAAAAGGCCAAGATAGAAGAGATAAAACACCCTGGGCAATTAAAGGGAGAAGACTGCATTAGATGAAAAGCACAGTTTAACCCCCTGTGTTAAACAAAGGCAGACTGCAAACTTTGTACCTGAGGGCCCCTCTGTGCCGAAGTACATTGAGGGGACTGATGGATGTCACTGCTATTTCTGAACCTGCTGAGAAACTTCCCCGGTGCTGGAAGAGGAAGAAGGCAGGTACAGGCATGAGTGATATCCACCATCCTTGCCGAACTCCACTGGAAGGCTGCCAAAAAGTGAATGCAGTTGAGGATTAATTAAACTATGAGCAAACTACCATTGCTGAGCAATTCCTTCCCTCCTCCCTGTTTTTGAGAAACTTTTGAAAAGGGGAAGAGGGAAAGACTGAAATGCAGAGGTAGCACAGAAACACTGATCGCCCCTGAGGACGGCTTTGTGGCTCTGCAGGATTACCTGTGATCCCTGCAGACCTCACTGCTCACTTCGCAAGGGAAAACCATTCTGCTCCTGCTGCACTACAGGCAAAATCATCCAAGGAAATGGAGCAAGGGATCTTTCCATATTTCTTGCAGGCTTTTTTTCAGAAGAGTCAAAGGTCCTAACATCAAGATACAGATGCCTGGCTTGAAAATCTGCAAAGTTCACCTTAAAGGGTGCTTTAAGGAAGTGTTTGTATGGAGAAGGACTGTGTATGTGGGAACCTACCCTTCTTTAAAAGTACATGTATCCTTATCAATACACATTTGTCTTCCCTCCTTGGGAGTAAGTACAAGTATGTAAAAGGATAGCTTGATTGTTCAAGCATTTACATGGTTTTAATGAGTAGCTGCTTAAATGGTCCAGCAATTCCACACATAAATATTTGACCTCAGGGCTACAGTAATTTATGGACCTTCCAATTATGGAAAGTATTCTTTTTTTCTTCTGCATTGCACTTGGACTGTTCCTTTTATTGCTTACTCCATATCCTTCCCCACTGTTCCCCTACAGAGCTTCATGTGATTGTGGGAAGTGACAGAGAGATCTTTACATTACCTTCACACATCAAGGAAAAAGATCTATTTAGACTATTTACAAGCCAGGCAAACAAAATATAGAGAACTGTAGGAAATTTCCACATAATTTTTATTTTTCTAAAACAGTGTGAAAGGGAACCTGAGCTTAAAAATGGAATCTATGGCTAGAGGTTCAATACTAGAGATACATCATAGAATCATAGAATGGTTAGAGTTGGAAGGGACCTTAAAGATCATCAAGTTCCAACCCCCCTGCCATGGGCAGGGACACCTCTCCCTAGAGCAGGTTGCTCCAAGCCCCATCCAGCCTGGCCTTAACCACTTCCAGGGATGGGGCATCAACAACTTCTCTGGGCAACCTGTTCCAGTGCCTCACCACCCTCACAGTAAAGCACTTCTTCCTAATATCTAATCTAAATCTCCCCTCTTCCAATTTAAAACCATTACCCCTCATTCTGTCACTAGATTTCCTGACAAAGAGTCCCTCCCCAACTCTCCTGTAGGCTCCCTTCAGATACTGGAAGGCTGCTATCAGGTCTCCCCGGAGCCTTCTCCAGGCTGAACAGTCCCAGCTCTCTCAGCCTGTCCTCATAGGAGAGGTGCTCCATCCCTCTAATCATCTTGGTGGCCCTGCGCTGGACCTGTTCCAACAGTTCGATGTCCTTTCTATGTTGAGGACTCCAGAGCTGGACACAGTACTCCAGGTGGGATCTCACAATATATACATTTGCCCCAAGTTAAAAGTCAAAATCCTGGCCTTTCAAGTACGTGTCAATAACAATTGTAAATGTTTACGAGAGGGAAAATGGAAATTCTCATCTAATTCAAGCCATGCCAGAAATATATTTGAATTGTCTACAGTGATATAGAAACTGTATCAACCACAGCCTGATCATATTAAAATTTTAATTACGAAGTCCTATGCAATTATGAACAAAGTCTTTGGATGTTTCTTCATGAAGTCCAACTTAAGACACACATTCCAGTACTTAAAAAACTCTTGCTGTTTATAGAAGGGGATTCATTAAAGTACTTTCAAACTATAAATTCTATACCTTACACATAATATTTGCAAAATCTGTTCTAAGTGTGTGTTTCTCAGTGCTGGCACTATTACAACAGAATTGGAAAAGAAGAAAGCCAAAAGTAATCTCTGTCCAATTAATTGCAATATTTTCAACTATCTGGAGTAGCTAAAAATACACTGCTTGGAAGAGGAAGGATAGCTTTGAGGTAAAAATAGGCCAAAAAAAAAAAAAATCCTTAAAACAAAAAAACCAACCAAACAAAAAAAATCCCAAATCATTCTTAAGAATTTGTGCAGAGCTTTAATATTTATAACCTCCTTCCCCAAGCAGAGCTGAAAAAGACAAAGAGGACATGAAATTGATAACAAAGGAAAGACGCCAAGAATGTACAAAATAGAAAGTATTTCTGCATTCCTTCTGTGAACATGGAAGTCCTCCCTCTGAAGCAATTTATCTTGGCTGATGAAGGATAAGTGGGTGTGCCCAAGACAAAACTTGTCAGACAAAGACATGTTTGTTTGCTTTTTATTTATCTTAAAGTTAAAAGCACAATACATTACAGTGCTAATGTGGGCCTTTTCAGATCTCCACTCTACAGTGGAATACGAAATGGGAAGAAATATTTATTCTGAAGGGAGGATAGATCTGTAACCAACTCCATAGTTATCATAAATTTGTATAATAAGTAGCCTTTGAAATGGCAGTGCAAGCATACTCAAAAACATTCTAAGCAGATAAGACAAATGATGACTGAAAACAGCAGCAAAGACAGAGATGAAGCAGTGTGTTCCACCTCCTACAGTAGAACAGTGGCCCACACGTTGCTCGAACTACAGGCCTCATTTCCTGCGAGGATGTTCCACCCCAAAGAAATGCAGATCCCTACATTAAAAAAAATCAAAACACACTCCAGCTAAAAGTTAATGCTTAACCAGAAGACAAGCTTCTTTATTTTCTGTTTTCAATTCTGGTCTTGCATACACTGAAAATTTGTTTCTGAAGGCTCGTTATTATCCTAAATTAATAGCTTCAGGAGTGCAACAGCAGAAAATGCTGCTTAGGGAGTAGTTCCCACTGGTTGAAAGATCGAATGGTTTAACTAATTTTGTATTGCTTGAGTTTTTTCAATTTCTATTGTCCATGGCTCCAAGTAGACAACAATTGACCTTGAAAACTGCATTCCTAGCAAGATTAAACAGGGTACAATGAACTTTCTGTTTAGAACAAGATTAAAGAAGATCTCTGGAAGACAGAGAGACAATGCTTTACTTCAAAGATAGGTATGAAAATTTATTCTGACAAAACAAAACAATATCAAGTGAAAAGTCAGAAAGAATGGTCTTGGATCTCTACTAATCAACATTGCTTTTTTGAAAATGGAAGTCCAGGAGTTCCATCTTTAGGAATTCTTTGTAGA
The DNA here is from genome assembly GCA_013400375.1 of Thinocorus orbignyianus. Taxonomy (NCBI): domain Eukaryota; kingdom Metazoa; phylum Chordata; class Aves; order Ciconiiformes; family Thinocoridae; genus Thinocorus; species Thinocorus orbignyianus. Next base: position 1,117,777 of record VXBW01002926.1, read on the forward strand.
TTAATTGCATGTTAAATAACCAGTTCAAATCAATTTATTCATGTCACATGTCTGGATTTTCATGCATTAGATATATTGTTTCATATTTTTAACTGCAGCTTGTTTCAAAATGCAGTAGTCTTAAACTGGACAGATTCTTCATTCTATTTTATATAGTCACAATTTCAATGTAGAACTTTTGGAAACTGGAATGTTTTGAAAAGGTGAAATATTGCTACATCAATCTGAGGTGAGTTCTGCCTTGTATATTCTTTTGAGTGATTGACAAGAAGAATAAAAATAGTACCATGATTATCCTTTCTCTTGATTAAACTTTATTAATTCTAGTTGCATTTATAATCTCATTAATCTCTTCGGATTACTACTTTTAGACTACGCAAACTAAAATGTATTATCTGATGCAATCATTTGATGAAAATAATGGGCCAAATGATTACTAGGGAAAAATGAGTGTTCAGTACCTCAGGGGATAAGGGCCTATCAAGGGGATAGCAAGGCATTGCTTTTTGTCCAAATCTTAACAGTTACATAATATTACTGTTACCCACCCACATACTAAAAACACATAATGCAGATGGTATTCCTAACTTGAATTTGTCTTATTCTCAGAGCAGCCCACAGTGATTTATTTACTTAGAAAAAGACACTGAAGAAAGAAGACATCCACTGCATCTGCACAATTCCTGGTCAAGACTTAGGGTTTGCTTTAGGCTGTATGAGGTTTAGAAGATTCACACCCTCCCCTCATGTTGGAGTATGCCATATTTGACCAACTCCTGAATTTTAGTCATGTTATTCTCAATCCTGGACAGAATTTTATTGAGTTTTGTTTTAAAGAAAATCAGAGCTGGAACACCTGGAACTCTGTGGTAACAAATGGCATTCGAAACTTTGTCCATGACCTGTTTACCATGGGAAGAGCCCATAGAGAGGGATGAGCAGCAGCAAGGTTCTGGGAGAAGTTCCTGCTTATGTAAGATACTGCAAGCAATGTATCATTTTGTCCTCAGTTTCATGAGTTTCAGAAGAAACAACTGCATTATACTTTCATACTTTTTTTTCATGCATTCAACCAATTCTATCTCACATACTTGTTAGTCAAAGATTCCAAATACCTAAGATCATTGTAAGAACATTTTCATTTTCAGGGGTAGGTCAACAGCAGAACATTCCATATGAAATGTGTACTCTCTCATGAAACAACATCTGACATTTATATTTTAAGCAGACAGTGACTAGATGGCACACAATACATGTAATTAAGTAGCCAAGCCTAGCGACAGCGGGGTCAAAATGAAATTTTGAATGGTCTGCTGTGCACCAGCACATTGTAATTTTGCATAGGTTTAGTTCTAAAGTAAAGAAATTCTGGAAAATGATATCTTTTCACAAGTTTCATACAAAATGCAAAACGTTCATAAATATGGTTTTAAGCTCCTTAAAATATAATGCTGTAAATCTTATTACAGACTTCAAATGTAATTGTTCTGCTGTTTGTCTCATAGCGCTGTGCCTCTTAACTTTATATGGTTACAAAGGGGATTAATTTTGCTTTAGTCCTTTGTTTTCTTTTGCTAATAAAGACCAGACTTGTTTGTTCATTTTCTTTCAAGTACTTCTGTTCCTTATAGTGTGAGCTCATATAGATGTAATATAGAAAATCAGTATAAAAATCTAGATGGTTCAGGTAAAGTCCAAAGATTTGGACAAGTTAAAGCTAATCCAAAACTTTTGAGGTCACCCATTCCTCTTTTATTCCCTCATATTTCTCATATTCCCTCTTACATTTCTCTTCCCCTGTATTTTCTTTTTATTTTGAACTAATAAAACCTTCTTTCTCTCCTCTAATTTCACATGATTTCCTCTCAGAATCCATTTTTCCCTTTCCAAGCTATTACTGGCAATTGACAATACATTCCCAATACAGGCTTATCAGTTCATCTTCTTCAAAGGTCATCTTGCCAACAAGGATGTACATTTCTAGAAAAGACCATCTGATCCTCTAGTCAGCTTAAGGGACAGGCTCCTGGGTTTGTATAGAACTTTGCTGGTCTGAATGTATAGGTGTATGGCAGATTTCCCATTGAGGGTATCTGTATCAGGTCCAATAGTAAAAATTTCTTTTAAATACATCATCACTTAATAGGGATCAGAATACAGGTTTATAAACTTTATTTTTTTTTTAAAAAAAGTACTCTCTTCTGCTGCAGAAGCCCATGATATTTATAACAAAGTAGGAGCTACATAGATTACCTTGACAATATTCCTTTAAATTAGTTAGTTATAATTCTATTTGAAGGAAAAAATACTGTTCTAAATAAAAACTTTCATCAAAACAGCACCTTTCACTGTATTCTTCAGACAACACAGCACTCTCTGACCTGTATTTTTCTGGACTACTGCTTATGTACGTATTAATGAAGACATAATAGCTCTGACTTGTTATTGGCAAAAATTTTCCACAACTTAATAAGACACAAGCTCTTAGAATGTAGAAAGTAGAAATATCAGAAAGCTAGCTTATAGATGGTTTTACCCATCTCATACGTTGTCTAAGGCAGGAGGAATAAAGTTCAAGCTTTGCTATATTGTTTAAGTAGACCTTCATATAGTCTTTCTGACTTCATCTTTCCTTCCCCTCTAAATATATAATATTCTAACCAGCATACAACTATGCTTGTATATGCACTTTGTACTAATAACTTTAAAGTAGGAAATGATGGTGATGTGATAGCAAATGAATGTTGGCAAAATGTCAAATGTCCGGTGTAAAATTTTATGAGCATGCACATTCCAACGTAATGTGGACACAAGCCATCCACTGTAGTTCATTTTGGCAGAAATATTGCAAAAATATAATTTTAGCATATATTACAATTCACTTATGGATGCTTAAAAACACATTCATCAACCTCCCAAGAAAGGTCAAAGAAACATATGGGTATACCATCTACAAGAGGAACTGGTGTATCAGAAAAGACTGGTTGAAAACTGAGACACAGAAAGATGCATCAAAGCTGTTGCATAGGTTTCTTAGTGCTGACTGGGCTAAAAGTAAATACAAGTCTGACAGTAGGGAAAACGAAAGTGAGGATAGCTATGCTGACCTACGGCAATTTACAGGTTAGATTAGAATTAAAATCTTTCTCATCAACATTAAGTGTAAGATGTTTCATGCTTTCTGATGGTACATACAGAGGGCCATATTATATAATTATACCTGAGATGGTAACCTTTTTTTTCTTTCATGGAGTAGCCTAGCAGTGTAATTTAGCATTAAAAAGATTGAGCAGTGCAATTAGTTTTGTGTGTTTAATTATGGATGGAAACTGGAAATCTATTGTCTGGGTTTTTTGGTTTTGGGTTTTTTTTGGTTTGTTTTCTTGTTTGTTTTTTTTTTTTTTTTTAAGAGAGAGCTGTTCTTTTAACAATGAAGGAACAGAGAAGTTGTGCATAGATGAACAGGGTGCAATTATACACCCTGTTGCTATAGAGCAGGATTTCACACCGGCACAAACGCAAGCAGCAAACAAGCAAACTTTGGGCAAGACAGTGCAGCTAGAATCCACCAAACAGAAAATTACTTTTGCATAATGTCTGAGTGAGAGCCATTGATGTCAGTGGGGTTTCTCACCGCATAAGGTGCTTAAAGCACTCAGTTCAGTCAGTGTTGAATGGTGCTGTGCTGTGTTTTCATCCAGCAGGCTGGTGTGCAGTCAGGTACTTCTGAACCTCTGTAAACAAAATCTCTGTGCACCAGAGACTGGCTTACAGAATGACATTCAAATATACCTCAAAAATATCTTTATAAATACACTTAAGTCTGCTATGTACAATATAGGCAATATATAGTGGTCAGTCATGTCATAGCAGCAGGGAAGCAAATGCATTTTAATATTGAACATTTTGTTAAATCATTTGAATAGGTAGGTTTGGAAAATGAGACGTCTTTACCTTACCTGATTGCAAACTCCTAAACTCGTAGTCATTAGGAATTAGAAGTTTTCAGGATGGATGTAAACCTTCATTGTTATATTAATTCTTGTTTATACAATCAATTCAAGTTCACAAATGGAATGATGACATTAGCCACAATGAAAATCCTGTGGTGTGCAGTATTTCTTCAAGTCCCAAAAAGCACATTCACCTTTAGTTTGCTACAGACACCTGGAAAAATTGCCCTCTTGGAATATTCATCTCTGTGCACTGTTTCACCACTAATCATGATAATATTTGTGAAAAAGGAGAATGTAGTCAAGGCTTTCAGAACCTCTTGAATAACTTACAAATCCGCTCTCAGACAAAACTCTCCTTTTAGAAAACATATGACATCCTTCAAAGCTCTACCACTTCCAGACTCATTAATATTAAGTGATAAAAGACATTAACAAAGGAGATATTTTTAATGAGCTTGCACAGAGGTCTGTGGGTGTCCACTAGCACCCTAGCCCCTTCTTGTACTCCTTGGGCTCCTGTCTTGAAGTGTGATTCTCATCCTTTGGCTTTTGTCATCACCTTACAAGCTGTAAGTAGACAAGTAAACTAAAAACCAGTGAGAATTCTGCTAAATACCAGCTGAAGTCTTTATTACTGCTGCACAAGAGTCTCCGAACAAACCAATTATGGTGTCCCACATAGCAGCTGGTGAAGTTTCTTTCACAGCAACTCGTCACATTGCACATGCAGAGAGTATATGGTATCTGCTGCTGGTGACTGCTTAATATTAGACAAAATCAAATATCCAATCTCCTTCACTGAGCTTTGTGGCCAGTACTGTCTCTCAAGGAGCAGGAACCTTCAGCTCAGAAAAAATGGCAGAAGCAAAGATCTTTAAGACTTACTGTGACTGGTGAGGCCTCAAGAAGTTAATGAAATGGGATCATACACACACAAAATCTCTATCATAAATATTTGCATGTCCATAGGGTCAGCTTCAGGCAGAAGTTAATGAAGAACACCTCTGAACATGGAGCAGAAATCTTAAAGTAACGCTGATTGTCAAAGGTGTCCTGGGAACGTTGCCCAAGACACTTAAGAACCACCTCAATGACTTTTTCATTAGTCTCCAGAGTTTCCAAAAGTCTAGACTTACTATCTTGAAAATGTCAGTATCAGACAAATTTATGGTGAGAAGCAAAGTTCATGAGATAATGGGGGTGGGGAAAAGAGGACGTTGAGGGAGAGGGGGAGAGAGAGATAATAAGTCTAGACATTATTTTGAATATATTTTCCATTTTTTTGACAACATCTTGACTTCTAAGCATCTGGTTGATCTTGAGCGCATGAGGAAATAAATCCAGTTCATAGACAATGGCATCAGTTCATTTTATTATGATACAAACTAATTAAAACAACAATCCTTGATTTTATCTAGTTAGACTAGCTAATAACCAGGGGTTCATTGTCTTGCATATAGAGCTAATCCCTAACTCAAAAAGGTATCAATTCAAAGTTGCAAACAGACAAGTGCAAGATGAGTCACACAGAAATGAGTAAGATGATAATAAGTTTTCTTACATGGTTCCTTCAGTCAAAGTTTTACACTTGGGACTAAAAGTAAGGTAGATGACAGTCCTGCCTAAGGTTCTACCCATTCTTATAATTCTTCAATCTTAAATTCACGATTGTGTTGAACTTTAGTTATACCGTATATATTGGTTCATATGCAGCCTGAAAGCAATTAATGCTTAATAAATTTTCCCATTTCACCTGATGAACAAGCTGACCAGAATAAGCTTCCAAACCTGTTTGATTAAACAAAGAAGAAAGGCAGTCCTGAAAACATTAAAGAGCTTAAAATCCTCTTTGATTGTCATTAACTGATCTGCATCTGGAAAAGGCATCAGAGAGCATAATGTGATAAAACTAAAAGGTTAAGATGTTTGCAGAACAAGAATAATCCTTATGCTATAGACAGGAAATATTCAACTCAGAATAAAGTTTAATGAGGGCAAAATAAAGCCTAGGCATGTGGAAATGCTCCTCTTTGAGGATATTCTTTATAGCAATTACTCTTCAAAGGTACTGCATTAATGTTTTTGGCAAAAGATTACAATTAAATCATATGAATAGTTTCCAATGTTTTTGCATCTAATGTGCTCAAAAATGTTCTTTTGTTCATATTATGAATCTGTCATCCTTGTATTTTAATTTGGCAATTCATATAGATACTGATTTCAATTATGTCAGGAATTAAAAAATATCTCAGCCTATTAATCTAGTTTATGACATAACAAATAATTAATTGGATTTCATTATTGTTTTTCATTTTCCAAGAATATCACATGGGGAGAAAAATTGCCAATAAGTTCCTACGTCTTTCTTATTTCTTCCAGAGAGACTTACTTTCTTATTTTTATTATTACCATTTTTCCCTCGAGGATTAACCACTGTCTTGAACTATACAGTCTCTTCTATTTAATTCTAAAAAATTCTTTTGCCTTGCTTTGCTTCTGATATTAGCACAGTAACAAAATAACACAACACAGTAATTCCCTGATAAGTTAAATGTTGGGATGTACAAAGGACAACAGTGACAGCAAGATGGGGGGGCACATCTGAGTTGAGGTATTTGGCAAGTGGGATTCATATGTTTAACTTCCCACATATACCCTTCAAAAATTTAACCCTGTGTTTCAAAAACAATGCTCTAATCTTCTCACCCCAAATTTTAATAATAGCAACAAGCCATTTTATTTTTTCCTGGATACAGAGATCCCTTTTCTCAGAAAATCTGCTTAAACAGATGATAAAGGTATCACCTTGAAAATATTTGGGAGGTGAAACACAGATCAAATGACCTAAGTGACAAGAGCAGGGGCTGAAATTTCCTATCTCATGCATTGATGAAACTTTAAACTCTGGATTCCTCCTTTTTTCCACACTTTTTCCTATTCTCTCCATGCCATGTCTGCAAGTTCTCCCATGTTTGCCACGTGCCTTTCTGCACTGAAACCCTACCTTTTCAGGACTCAGTAACCCAGCCTGTTTTCTGACCAGTATTCTTGGACTTCTGTGTTTGCGCCCAAACAATTGCTGTACTCCATGGGGCCGGCCACCACTCAGGGGTCTTGCAAGCACTTTTGGGTTACAGGAAGATACTGAGAGATCAGAACTGCTGCCCTAGCACCTTGCTGGATTTGGCCTCTCCTCGCTAGACCCTAGTGGCTTAGAATTACAGTTCTCAGCTCTTTGCGTGTTTCCTCTTGCATTATTTAATGTACTGTTTCAACCTTTTTCTAAGTCATTCCTTATTTCCATTGCTGTGCTTTCCAATAACAAATCCTCATTTTAGCTTTTTGTGTATTATAATTGCTTTATGGTTTTAGGAGGTTTGCTAAAACCACAACAGACAAGATCACCATAATGACAGACTTTCCCTTCCCTTTGTTTCCTAGCCTATTATGAAGAATTTAGAGATAAATTCATGTACACAATCAGCATTTTATTCCTCCAATATAATGGCTTTTATGCTGTTCTCCTTGCAATTACAATGAAAATAAAATAGATGTACTATGTCAGCTAGTGAAATAAAGGAAGAGGTTTTTTACCTCTTTTGGATAACAGTGTACTAAATAAGGAAAACAAGATGGATTTGAGTGAAAACAATGTAACTGTTCTATTCAAACACCACCATAAATCTGAGTGGTGTTTTGTTCATAAGTGCTTTGTTCAGAATTAGTGCAAGGAGCCATTCCTGTAATTCTCACAATCTCTTTTTCCATCACATTTGAACACGGAAGAAGCACAGCTCATTCCTGTGCTCGGAAGTACATCCTCAAAGAGATCCACTTCCTGTCACACACCCTTCACTAGTTTGGTGCCATTTACCTTCTTCACTATGACACGATTTTTTGGGATTCTTTTTCCAGGGAGGTGGATGATCATATGTGTTACTAGTACTTGTAAAGAAAATTTTCAGAGTCCCAAACATATGAGTGGAGGCAGTAATTGCACAGCAAGGTGTCTAAACTTGCTGCCTGTGCTTATGGAACATTCCAGTCTGCATGTGGAGCATTCAGCAACTAGCAGGCAGCCTTTTATGGTGAGATACAGGCCTACCAGTAATGACAGCAGTAAAAAATGACAACACAGAATGCCTTTTATAAAGCGGCTTGTACATTGCAGACTGCAAAGCACATGGGCGTATAAAAAAGGATAGAAAATACCCACTGCATACACTACTAAAAACTCTTGTATTAAATATAACAGTGCAATTTGAAAATAGATATTCCAATGACAAACAGCTGTAGACATTTCAACACTAAGTTCTTCCAGTAATATTGCTGCTAACTTAGAAATGGGTGAAATGGTCTTTAATGATGCCATCAATACATATTGCTACTCTTCATCCTTTTCACTATATAGTCTTTTGGACATTAACATAGTTCTTTGGTTTTACCTAAAGTAGAAGAACCAAACAGCATTTCTGTTTAATCACTGGGGCCCCTGTGTGCCAAATGTTGATTTCCTGGGATCTGAAGTGATCAGAAGGCAGAGCTCTGCGTGTCACATTTAGCTCACAGGTTGAGGGGTTTGCGACAGTTACATACATTTCAAGCATTAATCCTGAATTTGATTTTAAGGATATTCAAGAACTGTAGTTCCTCTGAAAGAAGCGTATTGTCCTGCTATAGAAAGGGGGAGACACAGGAGAGGGAAGTGTATAGAAATAAGTCTTCTGAAAGGCAGCCTCACTTCTGCCAGCATAATTTCAAAATACCAGTTGAATTGCAAGTACAATTTCTGTTCCTTGCACCTTTAAGTGGACTTGACTGTGGATACAAAAAAAAGGTACCTGTTTATTCTCTAAGGGAAAAGACTATTTAGAATAAGTGTATGCTTACAATTATGGTAATGCTTAGAAAGCTCAGTTATGAAAGGGTTTGGGTTTTCTTTTTAATATATAAGTTGCAGTGTAATCTAATGAATTGTATTGAAAATGCATGACTTTTGCATTCACATCACATTGCTCCTTCTCTGTTCACAAAATCTCATAAATGTAACAAAGACAGATCAAGTTTCACAGAGAAAATTAGCCTAAGAAAAAAAGCAGAATGCCCTTCCACTACCACCCTTCATGCTTTTCCCATACATTCACAAGAGAAAGACTGGGTAAATGTCAGTTGTACAGACCAAAAAAAAAGAAATTAGGTCCAAACTTGAGACTTCTTGCTATGTGTAGACTACGTATTTAGAAATAGAGCTTTAAATATCCTGGTGTTTGTCAATAAAAATATGACTCTATTTAAATTCACAGAAATTGTGAAACACACCATATTTTGCCATTAATTGTTCCTCAGCCTCTGTATTCTGACTTTGTATGCAGAAGAATAAAGATTATCTGTCAAAATAAAATGCTATAAGAATGAAATATACAGCATGTACTGTGGGAAAGTACTTGGTTTACTTACAGATGCAGCAGCTGGTGTGCACTACTGAAAAGTGCTTAATTTAATCACCAGGAAAAATAAAAGAGTTTATGGCATATTTCAAGCAAAGACATCTTGAGATTTTCACATGCTTAGTATTCAGTATTGCTTTTAATATTCATAAGTTTTCTCTGAAATTAGCACTTTCTACACTAGAAAAGGTTAATTTTTAACTTTCCCATTCAATGTAATATACTATTACATAGCAAGGAAATCAAGATGTCTTTTAAATCCAGCTTCAAGTATCCACACATTCCACATTAAGCTGCAATGCTTAATTTAATATCTGTACAGCACTGGTAAACATTTTAAACAATAGATTATGTAGCCTAAGGGATAATGTCGCAGTATTCAGAAGGTGGTATAATAGGCTTGAAGGATGTCTGTACACTTGAGAGGAGGCAGAAAAACCAAAAGCAAGGAAATCTTTACTACAATTGCCAGAAAATAATGTAGTCACTATGTGAGCACACCCTCTGGCACTCTCTTCTGTCAGGACAGGAGAGAAGTCTACAGTACTGTCATGGTCCACAGGCTACAAATGTTCCCAATGTAGCTTTTGTATTCAAAGCTTTTGACAAAAAAGGTCAACAGCTGTGGTTCACTGAAAGTCTGGGGGCAATAATTCTGTGTTTTAATGACATAAATGACAATAGTTTTTCAACAAGAGAAAGAACAGAGGGAGAAGAGAGACAGCAAAAATGGAAAATAAAATTAGTCTTATTTCATTTCCTTTCTACATTACTAGTTGGAATAAAATGTAAAATATCATTCCAAATTCCCTCAAGTGCTTGAAATCATTCTTCAAAATGAAAGGCGTTAATTACCTGCAGCAGTTACGCTCATCTAATGTAACAAGATTTCATTTAGCCTGTCTTAATCTCCTCATAGCTGTTATTGGTCTTTTATTTGGGCAGTGAAGGGAGGGTATGAATGTTATTATTAAAAGATTTAATCCCAAATTTGCAAACAAAAATTCCTGAAGAACCAAAGGAAATAAGATCATGAATATCATACTTGTGCATACATTTAAAATTCTGTTGTTAAATACGGGGCACTGATAGCAAAATATTCTACAACTACTGTACATGACACTGCAAACTGCATACCGTACTTCCAGGAGTGATGTAAAACAGCAGTGTCTAAAAAAAGTGATGTACACTTTTTACAGTGGTGTAAAAAAGAAGACAAAATGTTTCCTAGATGATATTAACATAACGCTTAGGATGAGCCAAAAAATATCCTTCTGCAGGTTCAACTAAACAGCTTGGGAAACTCCGGCAACAAAATATTTACCAGATCCAGATGTTAAGAACTTAAAAACCAAAAAAAAACTTATAATCTTTCACTCTACGCTTACTCTACTGTTTTTCTACCATTCCTACCTATCATGATGTGCTTGCGATTTTTCACAGGACCTCAAAAGATTCAGCTCAGCTAGGGCACCAACGGAGTCACTTTCTGCTCTCTTGTTCTCCATAATCTCTTTTATCCCCCAGAACACGCCTTCTGCCACTGACCATACGTGTCGCCTGCCTGATCCTTTTGTCCTTCAGTGACTATCAGCAAGCCGAACACCAAAATTTTGTCTTCAATACGATCCCTAAGAGCTAAATTTTGTGGTCCTAATGCAGATTTTCCTCTTCCTGTTCTCAGGCTCATAACAAAGCCAATAAAAATGAAGGGTCTGCTCATGGAATCAGTTCCACACATACTTGTCTTATGGAGGTGAATAATCCTGCTGATTTCAAAAGAATGACAAATGTGCATGAAGTTCAACATAAGTGTAACTGATTGCAGGCTCGTGGCCTGGATGCTGATCCCAGGATTTGGCTCCAGCAGCACAACCTTATGCAGCTTGTGCTGATAAGTCTTATTTTAATATTAGTAAAGGGGATATGGCACAGAACGTGTCTGTTAAAAGGTTTAAAATACATGTGTATTTTATTTAAGTAACGTTGAATTTCTGGGCAACCTCCCTAAATTCCTTTAGTTTGCTGAACAATTAGAATCAGCTTTGGCATTCTTGTGTAATGACGCAGTGGAGAATTAAATGACAGACCATATGTATATGAAATGTATGTAAATTAATACAAACATGCAGTAAAATTAGACATATTATAAAAGAAAAAAATGCAAGAATATATGCTGTTTTGTGCACACAAGGTTTCACATTGTGGTAGAAAACCTGCCGTGCTTGTCAATGAATTCATTCTAATTTGATTTCTATATAGAACGAACAAATGTTAAAAACTTAAAAAAAAAAACTTCTTAAAAGAAAGTGAACATCTGTTCGCCAAATCTGACCTGCATTTGCACACAGTACTGCACCCTTCAAAACATTTTTTTGGAAACAAATTTAGATTTTTCAACAAAAATGTTCCTAATTATCCCCATGTAAAAATATTTTTAATACACACTAAGGCACTAAAGCCCAAACTAGTAACATATATAGCATCCTAAGAAAAGGAAGCAGACTTCTTGCTTATCTGTGTGCCCAGCCACTGTTCTACAAGAGTTAGAAAGCCACACACATACAAGCACTTATATATGTAATCAGGGGGCAGTGCTTAGATACAAGACTTTAGTCATGGTGTTACCCATATATAACTCTTCACTTACAGAATGTCACAAGTATTTTAACACCCATAGCAAGATGTCACACCGCTTACAAAGCAATCTCTCAGAACTACAGGCAGACCAGATGATTTGCTTTCCATCATTTCACTGGTGTTACTTTCCTGACATTCATGTGGGATACTTGACCTCGGGGCTGGTGTGATCCCAATCAGAACAGCATGCCTCATGCACAGGGGTTCCTAGCAGGGGAAACACAACTTGCATTTTCCTCCTTCTGCTCCATGGGCAAAAAAAAAATAAAATAATTCAGTTACAGCAAGTCTTCTGGTTTTCCCAAATGCATCAGCCAGAAAAAAAAAAGAAAATCCTACACTTGCAGTAATGCTGATAATACTTAGAAAGTAACTGTCCCTTTTGCAGCTGGACCAGTGCACAGGGAAGTGACCAGACCTGCTGCGCAGCTGCCAGCAGGGAAGTGGCCAAAGTGTGACACCTTTGAACAGGGCGCTGCCTTGGCTCCCACCGACTCTGGGCCAGGATTAGGACTGCTGCATTCCTGCTCCCCTGGAGGCTGTCATTTGCAAGTCACATTAGAGTTCCTGAAAATGGCGTGATGCCAGCTTTTGTATGGGTGAATGTTTTTGGAAATAAGAATGAAACCATTGTATTTGCAAAAACATCTTAGTTGTGTGTTATCTTTTTATATAAATAATTAATAAAAGCTTGCTTTCATGCAAAGTGAATTTTGAAAGACATCAGTAGTTTTGCACAGAACTGGAAAAAAAATTAGGAAGTTAACCTGCACTCTGAGAGAAACCACTTATCTGGAAGAAGAAAAGAGCTCAGCAGATTTTGGAAAATTTTCCAAAACACTTCAAGCCAAAATTTCCACAGGCTTTCTGAACCACGATCATAGCATTTATGCATATATGATGACTTATTACAGATTTCAATCTAGCCTCAGGCATTTACTTTCTTAATTTGTTACATATCATAACAAGGAGAAAGTGAAAATAGTTTGTAATGACCACCAGTGAAGAAGACTTCTCAAATATGGACCAAATTGATCCATGACAATAGGGAACATAGACTGAAAGCAATTCTCTCTCAAAACACAGTGCTCAAAAAACCTCTCCAAAAGCAATACTAATTTATCATTAAAAAAGGGAGAAATGTTAAAATCAAAGTCCGCTCCTGTTCATCTGATTTATACATCAATTTGGAAAAAAATAAATCATTATGGTTCATGTTCTAAATATAAACACCTGCTAAAATAAAGTTTTGTTAACATTTCTATAGTAATTTACTACAGTTGTTATTAAATGACAATTAATTTCTAATTATCTTTGCAACAGGAGAAACTCCTAACAAAAAAATAGCCAGACATCAACATTGGTTGAACCCATTAGCAAAAGCAGTCATCCTTATTGTGGAAAATTCATGGTCACTGTGGACAATCCTAAATAAGTAAGGAACATTTCCAACAGCTTTTGGTAAGCAGTAACTAAGCTAATCTCAAATTAATTTGTATTTGTTCTTCGCATACCTTATATCCCCATGAACTGGTTCAAGCTCTCATTTGCTACTGCAATTTCCAGCTGGTCTCAAAATCAGAACAGATTTCTTGAATTTACGAGTCTCTGTCAGGAAGCTGGACAGCTTCCAGGACACAAGATATGAAGTTGACCCTCTGATCTGCAGGCAGCAGTTCAATACTTCTAAAGGAAAGTGCTTTTGGAGTGTTCAGTAGGAACTAAAACTTCCATCCACTGCACACAACACTCTCTGCCCACCCCCCGACGCCCCCCCATCCCTCTCCTCCTAAATTTCTAAACCTAAAACCAGACGAACTAATACCATCAGCAAGAGGAGGGGAAAACAGCATGTAGTTTGCATCCATTCATTCTCAGCTGTATAGGGACTGGAAATACAGCTGACATCTGTAAATGACTGGAATGCAAAGAACATTTAGTACATTTCTTCCTTAAGAGATTTTTATATCCATTCAAATGGAAGTCTAATTGTAGAGCAAAAAGGTATTACATTCCTATGCAAGCCATAATACTAAGAATTCAGTAGTTTCTCCAACAACGATTTAGAAGGTCATATACACAGCAGTATTTTTTCCCCAAAGAATTTTCTATGTTTGTGTATGTGCTGCAAGTGCATGGACTGGAGATGATAAAAAATACAGATTTTACTGTAAAACTATTCAGTTTATGAAAAAAGTAGGGAAAATTAGCAATTTTTCTGCTTGAAAATGTTTTTCTAATGAACTACTAAAACAAAATATAGTTCTTTTTTGCTTCCATAGAAAAAGGTCAAGTGGCTTTTAAGCATGGAGCTTCATCCTTCAACACAATGCTGTAGATATACATATGATCTCTACAGAAAAAAAGTCCACTAATGGCAGATCTCTTCATCACAGATATATGCCACTGAGATTTATCAGTTTAATTATGGTATCCAAGAACATCTAGGCAGCTCAGCTGCTTTTGATATTAACTACGTATCCTGTGGTAGTGCTAAGTTAAAGGGTTTTTCACAAAAATGTCACGTAGCTGTTTGCTAACTGTTCAGCAGCTCAGATTTACATAGCACAGCAGAGTTATTACAGTATTTGACAGCATGCTTATTGGAAGTCATACATGACTGAGCTTTGATATTTATGCTATGCACTTTTACCCAGAAAGAAAGAATGCAACCCATGTACCAGTTAATTTCCTGTATTCTATAATTTAGATATTCTTTTAACGGTTAGTTTCATAGTATGTAGATAATATTAATCGTTACTAATAGATTTATGATGAACTAAAAAATTACTTTGTTAACTTCAAGAAACTTAAGATTTGCCATTAGATGGTTCCAGATCTTCTGTTTCCAAACTGAGGGTATAGAGCAGAAAAGAATATAAATTGAAAAAAGATAACAAGAGTTTTTCTTGTGAACGACACAAAAGCAGGGAAGGATTTTGATTGTTTTGTGATGGGCATTGTTTCAGTGCTTCAATAATTCATTCCTTGCTCAGTATAAATTTAAAGCTGCCAAATACTGTTTTTTTAAGGATTGATTACGTACGATGTTTTTTAACTAGTATATTTCTAAGTCATGTTTTGAATGGATTTAATAATTAACTAAGTGTAACTAAGTAATTTGGCAGCCTCAGCCAACTTCAATCTATAATTTTTTCTGGTTGAAAGAAAAAACAATTACTATGCTTGGTATTACTCCCAAATCTTAAAACATGCATAGGCTAAATATGAACTTAACACTAAACACAAATAAATGCATTTCAAGTATGGATACTCTGTGACAAATGCACTTATAAATATTAAGTAATGATTATTATTTTTCTTTCCTGATAGGGTCTAATTGATTAATGAAGAAAGCCCTTTAAAATTCCATTCATGTTATTTTATTAAGAGATCTGCAATCCCTGGATCCTTGTCACAGGCTCATGTAAAACCTTACATACAATGGAGGATAACATCATACAAAATAGACCCTCTTTTGAGTGTCATCAGAACTTGTTTTTTTATTAACTACTTATTTTTAAGGTATGAAGGTTAGGAGGCCTGGGTCTGATTGACAAAGCAGTTCTGCATTGAATAAATACTGATTTCTGAAAATTTTGTTTAAAATGACACAATATAAAACAGTTACTGAAAAAGAAGGAACTTGTACGTTCTTACAAACTGTTAGACCTACAGAACATGTAAATACTTAGTGTATGTATATTCCACTACCAATATCATCAGTCTATTTACTAACATGTTAGCCTTCTCTAGTATGATCAAAACCTGAAATTACTAAAAGTGTAACAGTGGTACATAGAGAATACTTCCATGACTTTGGTCTTAAAGAACTTGAGTGTCCCAGAGTTATAATTGCCTGGAAGAACAGCAGGTTGCTTAGCTCTTCACATACCTGCATAGAGTATCACTCACTGATACACCTTTTCATGCTCGTTAGATACTAACATCAAATTCAAATGTAGCTACCATTTGAACCTTGATTTTATAGTCAGGTCACAATGAGTAAAATCTTGTCTAGGAGATGCAAAGCTTCAGTGACCAGAGAAATACCTACATGGACTCCTTAAGTTCTCTATAAGAATAGTAAATCTCTCAACACAAGGATAAGGGGAAGTGCTGAAGTTATGATTTGCATAAATAAGAAAACGTAAAAAGAGAAAGAGAGAAATACAAAAGAAAATAAATACAATCAACACCAGCTAGGAAGGAAAAAGAAATTAAATTCTAGGAAATCTGAATATCCTACACAAATCAGTACCGAGGAAGCACTGGATTAGGCTTCTAAAAAGCGCGATTCAGTAAACCAGCTGTTGTCAAACTCATGTCAGACATGACACCTATGTCCTGTTCAGTGCTGTCCATTATGGAAATAAATTTACTAGATTACTAAATCAGTGTAAAAAATGCCACTAAATAAGTAATTCTAGTGGAGACTTTTTTTTTTTTCCCTCCTAATTATTATTTCCATTAAAATAATGCCCAGCGGCTGTAAACAGGATTGGAACCCTGAAACAAGTTTAGACAGCTCTTTGCATAGTGTTGTCTAAGCTTGCTTAATAGGTATGTATGCATAAGAAGAACATGTGTGTATACACACACACACAAAAACAAACACACAAATACAACTCATCCTTCGTACACATACAAACATATGGACCTTATTTACATACTCAAACTCATTCTTTTACACTATCAGGATCATAACATATCTATACCCATACAGTATATAATGTAATGACCTCCTGGTTTATAAGTGGGCTGAGTAGACACTTCATTTACATAAAAAAGCAATCTAGGACATAATCATCTGAGATCTACTATTTTTGTAAGCAAAGTCCATACTCTTACACAATTACATGTCATACACGTTTCAGTATTCTTAATTAATTTACTCCCACTTCTCCTCAATTTTTATAAATTCATCATATGCAAAGAAAAAAACAATTTATGCTTGTTAATTACCCGATCAGTATTTTGAACCTGGGACAAAGCAGTCATCATTTTTTGCTGCTTTCTCATCTCTGTGGCACTGTAGGAAATAATTGATCAAGACTATGGTAAAAATCCTTTAAGTAGGATTTTTCCTTATACTTTACGTTAACAGATGAAGAAGTGGTTTCACAGCAGCTCTGTTAACTAGGCAAGTAAGAATGCTCTTCATCTCTACCCAGAATTGCAGGGTATACTGTTACGCTGTGGGCTGTTAAATCCTCAGATAGTCTTAGCCTAGACACATAACTTGCTCTGTAGATCATTTGCACCTTGTGACAATTTAAGTTTTATATCTGCATCTGCAATCTGAAAGGGAGGAAAGGCAGAAAGATAAATCTATACTACATCTTAGCTCCATGTTGAGACCTCTATTAATTAGGTATTCTTCAATCACCATCTCTTTAATTGGCATTTTTCTAATATCAGGAAGAGATGCCCAACGTTTAGGTGTCTGATGTTGCATCAAAACACCATCGGCAATGGCACAGCGCTATTCCAGTAGAACAGCGTCTGTTGTCAGCAGAATTATCGCTTATTTTAAAAACAACGACTAAGCAATGAAGAACTTACAGTGTCAGAAGTGAAAAAAATTTGGGAGAAGAAGAGAAGCAGAAAAAGTGGTACAGGCTGTTTCTGAAAAGAGCCATGTTTCCTAGCTAAGTGGACATACCACAAGCACAATAGGAAGAGAGAAGAATAAATAAGGACTGTACCACTGGAAAAACACACAGACCAAATGACTCTGAAACATGCCAATGAAAGCAATGAAGCATTTTTCTCCATCTACCTGTAATTTTCATATGTGTTTTATAAGTAAAGGGCACACATTTAAGAAATTTCTGTGTGCAGACTATGAGGCTAGGATTATAAGTCATATCATACATGTGGCATTTGTAACTAAACTGCCACAGGGAGGGAGCAGATCTGGAGATAGAATGGAAAAATGCAGGTGATACCAAGGAGACTGAAATCTAGATATAACATCATGTATGACATAGCAGAAATGTATTTAAGAGGCCAGATTTAGCAGACAGGGTGTGGAAGCTTTTATTTCAATGGAGCTGTGGAGGATGTGAATGTATAGTGCTCTTTAGTACCTTGCTGTCAGCTAACAGGAGTGACTTGGCTAAGATGTCAACTCCTGATCCATAGGTTCCTCAACAGAATATCTCCATATATTAAAAAATACCTGCACATATTCTTTCTCTGTTTTGAGATGTATACTGTACGATTTTCAGAGATGCAATACACCTCAGGTTTCTATGAGCTTTCTGTAGGGTTTGGGGCTTCTTGGCTGTACAAGGACTAGGAAACTAAATATAAAACACCTTAAGATCTGTTTCTTCCTTTCTGTATCTGGTTCTTTTCAAAGTTTTTTTCTAGTCCTTTAATATTTGCCTCATGGTCCTTTCTCATCCTGAAGAACACTATCTACTGGAAAAACATCCTTGCTAGTATTCTCAATCATTATTTTAAAAAGCCCTACAGAATTCAAAACAATATGCTTCAACTAGGTACTAATGCATTTATTTATGCATTCCTTCATTCCTTTCAAGCAAAATCTGATTTGGCCCTACATCTGTATGGCTTTTAAAGATAAACAGGGCATTATTAAAAAAAAAAAAAAAAGAGAGAAAATAAAAGTTGTTTAGGTATAAGCCAAACAGAGCTTGAATGTGTCAAGTGTTCTTATTTACACACAATTAAACCAAGCCTGTATTTGCGATATAGAGTTTTATGGTTTTTCTGATGTTATGAGTTAAATTGATTCTGTTAATCATTTTGGTGTGATGAGAAACATTCAGCTTTTCTATTCTATTTCATGCTGAATGACATTAACTTACCCTCTTTGATTGCTGTACCTTTGTTATTCAAGATAAGCATTTTTAGATATTTGTACTGAGAATGTGTTCTAAATAAGTCTACCTAGCACTATATTTTTATTCACCAACAAAGTTCTAGTGATTAGAAGCTCATGGTGTATATAATAGAACTGCATGTCTGAAAATCTGTACATCTGTTTAATAGAGAAAGAGAGAACAAGGGCAGGAAGGAACAGGTTTTGGTTATCTAAAACTGGATATATTTAAACTAAAGAATTGTTTAATAGCATCTCAGGCTTTGATTTATTTTACATTGAAGAGATTCTGCCCCACATCAAAGATGTCTGCTAAAGAAAAGAAAAGAAAAAAAAAAGAAAAAAAAAAGATTCCTTCCTAAATAAAAAACGAAACCTTTGGCTGAACAAATAATTTTCAATTTAGGAGCAGGTGACAGTAAGATATCTCCCAAGGGCAGAGTATTTAGACTTACATGGAACTAAACAACTCTGCTATGATGAAAGCCGGACATTCCTTAGTGCCGGGATCTAATGAAAACATCAATGTTTTACTAAGTTCTGAAACTGACAATTTAACAGTTTTACAAGAACCATTTAACATTTATCATCACTTTCTACAAGTTACATTTAGACAGGGGAAATAGTTACATAAAGCAAACAATTCTTGCATATCGTAAAAAAACCCATACAAACTTCTTAAGATGAATGTACATTTAAGAATGATGCCTCTTTGCAATAAACTGTCAGCAATAATGGGTTCCCATAAACAGGAAATGGTATTATAAAAAGAGGAACAGATTATTATCATCTCTGATGACAGAAACTACATACTTTCTTTTTCTCTGACTATGCTCAGTGCAAAGGCCATCAGGTTGAGTAGGCCAAATAACAGCAATTTGTAAGGTCAGAATGGAACAGTGAAAATTACTGTAGCACAACTGCCACAGAACTTCTGTGCCACTGGAAAACTGTAGGAAAAAGCCGAAGAGGCAGGAGGTATTTGACATAACCTGGGAAAGTGAGGGTTTAAGTTTGGAAAAAGTTTGAAGAGCCTGCAGCTTACCTACGAAGAAAGAGGAAAGAAGGGAGAAGAAGTTAGAGATAGGCTTAAAATAAACCAAATTAAGCTGAAAGCCTGGAAGGAATACTGCAGATGGAAAAGGTTGTAGAGAGAAAGGAGAGCACAGCAGAAAGGACCATCTAAGAGATTAAGAGCCACTAGAGGCTGTAAGAAAGGAGACATTGAAATGCTGCGTGAGAAATGTTAAAAGGGCAGATCTGGCAAAATAAGGATAACGTGCTTCCTTGAATTAGGTAGCCAAAGCTGAATATGAGGCATACCCATACAAGTGCTGAGATATTAATAACTGGAATATTGCAACATCTGTCATTTAGGTAATTTCTCTTAATGACATGAGGCATGTTGTCTTTGACAGGTTGGCAGAAGACAAGCTCTAGGTGCCCAAGAAGACAGCTGGAAGCAAATTCGGGGAGATAGTTCAGGATTTCTAAGATGTCAAGAACCTAGAATTGATGAAAGGGACAATACAAACTGGTATTCTTGTTTGTCCTGTAATACTTAGAACAGGAAACCTCTATACTTCAGGATTATGTCTTACAAACCTTACAGGTACTAAATGACATGAATACAGTTAAAACAGACAGGAGCAGTTTTAGGAACACATACTAACTTTTAAATATGCCTTCTGCCTATATGAACCATCGCTGTAAGAGAAATTGCACGTCTGTTTTGCAAAATACCCTTTCCAGAAGTGAAGCTTGCTCTCATTGAGGCACATTTAAATATTTGTGTTCAGATGATGAATTCATTTGCTTGTTCTAAACATTCATTATTTTAGATTCTGCATCTACAAGAAAAACAAATTTGCACAGAGGTTGATCACTATATTGTTTCAACAGCACACAATAAACTAAAACTGTTGGAAATGTGCAATTCTGCCTTATGCAACAAGAGCTTCTTTAGAAATTATGACTCTATACACACTATGCCTGTTCCTGTTCTAATCAAATACTTTTGCAAATTTGTTTGCCAGGAACTGATAAAATATTTACCTGCAATAGTTAGGTAAAATTATGATATTATCAGGTAAAACATATTTTCATATATACTTTCGATGTTTTATTCATGCAGTAGTTCACTTCCAAAGGTTCCATGAAAAAATTAAATCATATCGCTTAAATATTTGTCCGCAAATAACATGGGTTAAGTAACTCTGCAACATCTGGTTTCCTTTTCTGTTCGCTATTTGAGAGCTTTTTGTGAGTATAATTAATCCTTATAAAATGAAAATAAAGCAAGTTATTGTCTTCTGGAAACTAATTAAGTATATTGCAACTACAGACAAAGGGACTGTACTTCATTCTGAACAGCAAAGTTAAGATGCCCACAAGGAGAAAAAGAGCTTACATTCATATGAAAATGGTACTTGGAGCTCAGAAGTCTCGATTCACTTACACTTAGTAAAAGGAAGTACTTCTGAGTAATTGCATAGCTGAAGTGGAAAATTTCAGAAAGACAGTTTGAAGAGATGGGAAATAAATGCACATAGAGACATGACAGGATACTTTTCTTCTATCTTGCTTTTCCATGTTGAAGGCTTTGTGCCAACACAGAGCTGAATTTGTGGGTTGGTACAGATAATCAAAGTGGGGAAAACCCCCCAGTGTTTGAACGGTGCCTTCTATGGGAGCTGAGGTAACATACCCAAAGTATTTGCATTTTCATTACAGTATTGACCTAAGACCAAAAGAAAGGTTTTCTTCTCCGTGTATCTGTCAGTATGCACAGGAGAACAAAGCCACACTCTTCAGAAATCATCTTTGAATTTAAGATTCATTACTGTAACACTTCAATCAGCAGAGCTTGAAAGGGTAGCTCCAGACCCAGCTGTTCTACAAACTGCACCAAAAAACTCTATATTATGCTTAATTACAGAGGACAAAACTAACAAATCCCAATCTTTTATAAATCAATAAAGTTTTAGTCATTGATTTCCATGATCATAGGTTTAACATAAAAAAATCAGGAATAACCACTGAATCTTGTTGAAATAGTGTTCTGTCCTCCTGTTTTGACAAGAATGGAATTAAACCATTTTATGTTCTCTCACATCTTCTTTTTCTATTTGACAGAAAAACAAAAGAAAAACGAGAAGCAATAATAAACTCAGCTAAAGCAGTCTTTACCACTGGTCTATTTCAGGTGGATTTTTGTCTCCCCTTTAAAATTAATTCTGTGACTTCATCAAATTCAACAGAGATTAATATTGATCAGTTAATTATGTCTCAATAATGTATAATAAAATATTATCCACTTTCCATTTCTGTTTTGAGGTTTGGTCTGATTTTGCCTTCTAAACACCAAATGCTATATTTGTAATTGTGCTTGTTTATAGAAGACACCTTCTACAATCAAAGCTTATTTTATGTTTCAATTATATACTTCCCACAAAAGGATCCAGACTTTACCTGAAGGGGCTGGTCCAACCCATTAACTACCTAAAAAAGCTACAGGCTGAACCACAGACTCTAAAATGTAACAAAGAGCTTGTCTTTTTTCAAGAAAGCCTCAGCAGGACTGTGCCTCCGGATGTAACCTTTAATATCACACAGCATTTCAGACTGTACAATACATATAGAAGAAGAGTGAGCAACATACATAGGAGAGTCACACACTCATAACATTGTAAAGCACAAATGCCCACTATTCATTGTATTCTGCTTAATAAAACTTCATTTTTACAACTTTCTTAATTAAGAATAGGATCTAGACCTGCTGTATACCCAGACACGTACTGAACGCTACTTGCATGGATCAAATTAAGACCATGAATTTGCATTACCAGTTTGGACTGGCAATAAAGCCAAAATTCATTAAGTACTTCAAGTATGCCACATTACGCTACTTCCAAAAATCAGTTTGCTAAAGGAAATCTTCCTAGAGAAAATGTCAGTTGCTGACTTTTCAGTATATTTCATATTTCTGTATTTCTCTGCATCAATTTGCTTTGAAACGATCTTTCTGATTATCCCTGCTTTTATATTGTTTAGTGTTTTGTTTTAAGTAGAATCATGAATGTATTTCCATTTCATGCTATTCCCAGTTAGGAATAAAATGACGGTACTTCCAAGAAAGAAAATTACCAGGGAATCTGTTCTGCATTTGTAGGCAGGAGTGAGGCACTTTGAATGGAGAAGAGAATTAAATTAGCCCCAGATAAAGGGGCTGAATAGCAGTCATGTGTTTTTGAAGTGAGGATCTGCAAACCCATTCCTATAGATCCTTTATTGTCTGGACTTTATACATATAAATACAACAACATAGGCATAATCCAGTAAAAAGTTTGCTGACCTACAGCAAGCACAAATCTGTGCATTTTTTAGACAAAACAATTTATTTTTTTTTCTTCCAATGGGACCACTAGTCTTTGAATAAAATATTTTTACCTTCCCCCACAGCCACCAGTTTACAATGAAAGCATATTCCATGTTTGAGATTCTATATTTACTTAGCTTAAATATTTATGGGTGAGATGTATATACAATATTGGATTAAACAGAAACCAGATTCATTCCTTAATGAGTGAGAAAGAATAGACTTCATATTGGGCAAAAAGCAGCGTTAGAAATTGTCACGACTTCTTAAATGTCAGCAACCACAAGAAATGTTAAGACTTCTCAACTACTGTACAGAATAACAAAACCAAAAGAAAGTGTTATTAGGTTTTCTTCTATATTATCAGATTTTTACAACAAAGGTTAGAACGTTCAAAAATGTGTTTAAATTTATTCAGCTGTTCTCATAGTTTCATGTTTCACTGGGCTGCTACACTGCATTATGTTCCCATATGACTGGATTAAAGCTATCTAACAGGCTGGTTAAGTTATTAGTCCAGCATCTGAATACTTGTTCAGAACCTTCTATGTCAACTATTGACAAGCTGAAAAGTCATATTGAAATTATATCTTTTTTTAAACATGACATCGATATTTTTGTCAGATCAACACTTCTAAAGACTGTTCTTCCTCCAAAGACACTGATAATCTAAAATGGTGTGAAACCTAGTTGCAGGGAGACTGGACAGACCAAGAGAGAGGTAACAGGATACAGAGACTTTAACCTTTAGGTCATCAGTTTAAATTCAGCTCAAGTTGATCATGACCAACATTCCCACATGATGAATGTTTGTTAGCCTGTGTAAAGAAACAGACACAATAAATATTGGTGGACACATTACCAAGGTAACTGATCCCCTTTGGTAATCTCAGAAGAATACCTACACACTGACAGCGCACAAAACAATCCTGATTCCTGTAGTTTCATGGAATCCATCATCAACTGCACATTCCAAAACAATGTCCCAACCACAATCAAATTACCTAGGAGAGGTTTTGCCATATTTTTATTTTTTTTCCCAACTAGAAGCATCTTCAACAGTGTTCAGTACTGTCATAATAAAGTATAAGATGCAAAACCAGAAAACTATACTGAAAAATGCCATTGAAATCCTTGCTGTTATATCCCAAGTACTACTGCTAGGCAGATTTGGTTGAATTGTTAGAAGTGTAGGTATAGGAAAAACAGAGAAAAACCTGAGACAGCTGACAGGAATAACCAGAGGCATGGAAAGACAGCTCTATATGGAGTCTGAGATTGAGATTTAGTTTAGAGTGCAGATTAATAAATGTTGCCTGGTATGAATATATAAAATAATGATTATTACAGGCATTTCTTCAGAGCCTCCAGGTTATGAATAAAGCTAGGCACAAAGGTTCTTTCCTAGCCTGTAAGAGTTCTGGCAATTTCAGAAAGGTCTTGTTAGTATTAGGACAAATCCTTTCACAATTTTCACAAAAGCAGAGATACCCAACCTACTACAGACAATAGTCCAGTGGTAATGACAGTTGCCTTGGATGCATTAGATATTCAACTGAGTTTAAGTCTCATTCAGCTAGATTTAGAAAAGGAAATTGAACCAAAGTCGCATGTCTTAAAGGATAATGCCCTAACTATTAGGCTCTGGGCATTGTAATGCAGATTTCTCTCAAGGTTTCTTGTTGAGTAGTTCCATGTTCAATAAATTAGTTATTTGCTATTTGAAATTAAAGCTTCCTAAAGGAAGATTATTTTAACTACCTTTGATATGAGAAAGGTTTCAGGTTCGATAAAGCAACAATTTCTATCAAAATCTATGTTAACTTGAAAAATTCCCTAGCAGCTCTGGTACTTCCAAGAGCAAATGCAAATAAGTTTCAGACATTTGTGAACAGTCTTTTTCTTTCTTTGTGGCAACACTAAAGAGGGAACAGCAAGACCATGCCATGTAATCTTTTTCTGTTCCAGATATCAAGTGATTATAGGCTGCTAAACCATCATCCGTCAACGAACTTCTCATATTAAATAAAAATAACAAGATAGGTAATAAAATTAAAATCATGTTCATTTAAAATTGATCAGGGAAAAACACAACAGCACATTGTGCACTTTTTCTTTGCTAAGTGACAATGCTGTTGACAATTTTTATACCTGGGAGGATAAGGCCTTTAATCTGAGCTTTAACTATGATGAGTCATCTTTACTGTGATTTCTTTTTATTCTTCCTATCTGCAAACTTGAAAATATGCTGTTCCCAAATTAAATACTAATTTTCATGTGATTTTAACTGTAAATCTGCTTTTTCATTTCTATAGCTTGTCTTACATTTGACTATTACCTGGCTCTATCAAGATGTTTATGGTTCACAACTTTTAATTATTTTAACTTCTTTACGTATGGCTTCCCAAAGTACACCAACTCAAATCAACTAGAATCATGTAATATAGTTTATCTGGTTATTAAAAAAAAAAAAAATAAAATTATTCTTGAAGATCTCCACTCACCTCCAAAGTTTACCACCTTATCAATTCATAGATTTTAAAAATTCTCCCCCTTCTCTAGAAATGTTTCTGTTTTCTCTGCTCTCCTACTCAATTTTCTGATTCCAGTTTTCTTTTAGTCCTCTATCCTTGTCTGTCATAATGTGGGTTACTACAGTGGTTTTTTAGCAATTTATCCCGAATTCATCACACTGGTATCTAAACACCTATTGATTTCACATACAAGCAAATATTCACTTCTCTAGAGCAATCAAGTCAACATCGTTCCCTACACTGGTAGGTCCCCTTGCACACAAAAGCATTAATTGGTGTTGACTAACAATCTTTATCAATTTAACTTTTGTTCAGTATGAAAGAAGATTTAGCATTATATTGTGAAAAAGGTAGCCCTTCTAAAGACAGAATATAAGACAGTGAAAAGGTCTGTGTGAGAAACAGAGGCTGCCAAATGAACCACACATAAATCTGCTCAGTCAATAACCAGGATACAGAGTGCATCCTTCTACTTGTGCTGAGTGCTATCCTTCCATATGAAAAGCTCCACTGCAATGAAAACAGACACTAGCAAGGCAGAAAAAAGATTTACCTTTAAAACCAATCGCCTGTCATGAACAGAAGTTTCTATTCCCACCACAACTCTCCCTCCTCCCCCAATTTACCACACTAAAAAGCAGCAATAGTTCACAATGTAATGTACTTGGATACCAAACTAGGTGAGACAGCTACCACCAGAAAAGTAATCTGTAACAAATCGTATCACTCCTCTAGTGTTTTAAACAGGTAGAAACAATAATAAAAGAACTGCCAAGGAAGTCCACAGTTCTAATTTTACACTGTCTATAGATCTTCAGACTAAAAATAATTCACATTTCATTTGTCATTTTCAAAATTAGCATTTCTATCAAAAAGAAAACCAGATGGATCCAAGTTGATCTTAGACACTGACTTACCAGAGTAATTCCACTGAGACAGATAAAAGCATCTGCATGCATAAGGACCTGCACTGCAGGACTTAATAAAAACCTACATCTTGGGGAAAAAAAAATAAAAAAATAAAAAAAAAGATAGCCTAGGAATTATGTCAGAAATTTTGACAAATATTTGTTTTATATCTGCAATTCACTTCATTTAGTTGACTACTACAGAGTTGAGATCTAGTACACACTACTCTACAGAACTGCCTGAAAAGCATTAACACATTTAAAACAATTTCCCTTTTTAGAGCTTCAGAACACACTATGTTTTCTACGGTTCATTACTGCTAGTGGACTTTTAAACTGCAAATTCTTCCTATCATCTTAATTATAACACATTCTTCCAAATTACTTTTGAAAAACACGTTCATAAATCCTTCAGTTCTACATCCAAAGGAGTTGTTCAATTAAAATAAACTAACTAGAGGTCTAAAAATATGGGAGTTCAAAATGGGGCATGAGAAGGATTTAGCCACTTCCAGCCAAAATTATGATCTTCAAGGCCCCTATCTCATCCTATAGGTGTCTATTCTCTGAAGACGATACAGTTTTCTATGGTGAGATAGGCCAGACACAGAAGTTGCATCTCTGCACGGCCAGAGTTCACCTAACCAGCCAGGACTGATCATCCCACTGCACAGCCTATGTCTAAGCCTGACTGGTTTATAGAAAAGAAGCCCACCTCTGCAGAGATGATCTGAGGAGCTGGATCCAACAGGTGTTTTCAAAGCCAGCTTAAGCCAGCCTAATAAACGCCAACCAGGTAGGTTTCCTACAAAATTCTTCAGGTGCTATTTCTTTGTAAATGGTACATGATCAATAGTCATTCCTAGCCCAGCAGCAGGGATACTCATCCCAGAAGCAAAATACCCAGGTTCAATTCCTACTTCAGTCTAGGACTCAAAGTCTCTAAGCAGAATGTTCTAATCAATAGGCTACAGGCTGTGTTACATGCTGGGATGAGGAAAGGGATATATTAAACCTCTCCTGTTGAAGCTGTATCATTGTACAGAAAAATAATTCAAGATTCATTGGGCCAGAGAAAGAACACAAGAGGGAGCAAGAGTCTGTAGCCTAGTGATTTGGGCACTCAGCTGGAAAAAGGAGTTCTGGGTTCCTGGCCTTTGCTCCACAAAAGGTTCTTGCAATTTATCTAACAGCCATTCCGTAATATAAGTCGTAGCCTGCATCTGGCTATGTTTTCTTTCTTGATCCAAATTCATAAATAACATTTTGTGTGATCACATTTATCAATTTGAATTTCACAAGCATCAATGTCTTTTAATGCTAAATTTTAAACAGAGAATATTAAAAAAACTGAAATGTGCCAAAACTCTACTGCCTATTTCATATTAATTTTGCTTTACGTGCATACAAAAAGTAAGAATTTACTTGACAGCAATTTAAAAATAATATGAAAATACAAATAAGTTTATTTATCTGTGACAATAAAGATGCTTTGAACTAAGCTGGATTTTCTTATCTCATCTTTTTCAGGATGTGGTGAAGTTTTTAAGAAGTTACAACAATAGCAATAGACTTCTGATCTCTTAATTCTGCTCAGTTTCAGTTTCTGATTCTCACTTAATAGTATTTTCATTTTCTGGTTCTCATTCCCTAGCACAACAGTGCAATGTCATGCAGGCGACTGTTTAAATCCAAGCAAGTTTACCCTAAAATTCCCACTCCAACAATTTCATAGACATATTTCTGCTTTTGCTAAACATTCTTTTTATAATAGCTTCATTTTGTGTCTAAGCCTACACAACAGGGTCCCTTTAAATAATATTCCATGCCTTGAAACATATTACAAAAACTGTTATATTAAGGCATGTTATGCAACAGCTCTCTATGGTTTTAGCATATTTACTCTGTCATGCCATATGTGAGACTGCAGCCTCCACAACAAAACCTTTACACACTGAAGTCATTATCTCTGTGAAGCCTGCAACTGGCATTTAAAACTTATTGATGGCCTGGGTATTGGTGGCTCAGTAGGCAGCACTCTTGCCGGAGGCCCAGAAGGTCAGAGGTTCACATTCTGCTCAAAGAACAAGTTGGACATATTCCAGGATTGTGTGTGGGCTGTGCTAGACTCCTAAAGGGGCAGTCCTTAGGACAGTAAGTGAAACCTTGTCTGTTTTGTGGATATCAAAGTCCTCTTGAAAATGGAAGAGGAAGAGTAAGAGGCAAGTTTAACTTGCCTGAAGCAAGGGAACGAAAATGAGCATGCTTGCCAGAGACCTGGATTTAGTTGTGGCGTTCCGTGGTAAATACAGAATGCTACAACTACTGTACACTGAACAGTTTTAAACAAGCCTTTTTGGTCTTTGTGGCAAGCATATATTCAAGACACAGGTACAGAATGCAACGCATGCTCAGCATTATCTAACTTCTATAACAGCAGAATGATTTTGGATTCAATTTCACACCATGGAACTATGAAAAATGCATGTGTAGTTTCAGTAAGTGAGGAATCTAAACAAAAAACGTTTAATACTAGTGAAACTTCAGAACATGCTACATAATTACTAAAAAAAAACTAAGTCAATACTAGCAACATATATAGAAAATAATAGATTCATAATAGAGAATAAGGAGATTCAACCTGCTCTGGTGTTAAACCTTGATACTTGAATATCCCAGATGTCTCCCTCCTCCTCTTCTTCTTTATAGATGGGTAAAGATGGATCTCTTGAAGAAACTGGGGATCACACTCTAGGCAAAGGTTGGACAGGTGATCAATGTACAGCATGAGATTTTGCCGTGGCTATGTGCCTCCAACAGTGACTGGATCATCTGGTTTAGAAAAACAATTCAAAATTGTAAGATTTTCTAAAGAACTTATTTAGGGAAAAATTAGCAAAAGGGAGAACAAACTTTTTCTATAACATGGAAAGTATCCCAGAACTTCTTCCCACAATTCTATCATTAATTTTAAAATTAATTTATTTCTTATTTAACATTTAGTTCCTTAACTTCTTCATTCCTTACAAGTTAGCCTTTAGAAGACTGTACCCCTTTTCCATTGGCAGCATGTGTTCAATAGCTGCGGATGAGATATGAAGTTATTCTTGTAAGTTTTGGTATTTTTTTTTTGGTGTCTAGTGCAACTGCATAAAGTGCCAAGGCCAGGTCTGGCCTATTATTTAAACAGGCTTTGGAGCAAACCACTATTTATTAGCCAAATGGGATTCTACTCTGTAGTGCACTTCAGGGAGGTATTCACAGAGGTTAATGTTTGTTAATGAAGATTCATCTCCCAACACTCCCTCCACAGACTTTTTCATTCAATAGACTGGAAAACCATTTTCTAAAGGACCATTCAGAGTACCTAAAGTGAGACTGTTTCTTCTAGCATTTAGGAACATCACCTTTTATCTACCTATCTTGTACACAGTGCTTTTTTTTTTTTACCATCACAGAAAGACAAACAGTCCCCTCCTTCCCAGAAATAGCCATTAGTATAATGGACCTTTAAGTTTGGTGAAATCAACCTGTATTTAAGCAACAGTGTTTGCACACAGTAAAACAGATCATGAATTACAAGCATCATGACATCTATAGATTACCACACAAGCAATGAGATTCTGAAACGAAACACGTTAATGATAGCATTATTTCTATTTTAGTAACAGAGGATCCCGTAACATAATCCCAGTGCAAATTTGCAAAGCATCATGAGTTCACTTTGTGGCTAAAATATGAAAAGAAGCTATTTCAAGGAACGAAGGATGTCCTCTTAACCTGTGACAACAAATTTGTTTGTTTTTTTCTCTTCTCAGTAAGAAAGCAATTAGGTTTTTTTTCCAATAAAAATATCCTTGTCCATATATAAACACTCATGGTAATCATGCAATTACCTTACCCAATCAGATTAAATTGCTGTCAGTTGAGTTCCCACTGTTGATTAACTTTCGTGTACTCTAAAGCTAAATGAAGTCTTTGGTAAAGTCACTTAGTCATTTACAAAGGTGTCTCTATGATTCCAAAAAGTATAGTATTTGCTATAATCATCAAATATCCAAGGTCAAGGATAGATCACAGTGGAGCCCTTTTTTAAAACCCGAAGAAATATAGAATTAAACTATGTTGCTTATTTTTGTGTTTCTTGCCATGACTTCTAAATGTAATAGTAACCTTTGACCCCCCCACATTAAACACCATAATTATGTAATTAAAACTAATTATGCAATTTAACATATATATTTCTGTCCTACAACAGGCGGGTCAATTACCTCACTCATTGACCTTGGAAGCTTTCACAGTTTAAACAAAACAATGAGGCTTTCAATTAATTTTAAAGTACAAACAGAAAAGGAGCAGCAGAACCACAAGTCTTCAAGCTAATACTGCATAGGTGGATCACTTACAAATCTCTTCATTTTTTATTACATAAAATAAATTTCTTGATAAAAACTTTTAAAAGTCTTTCTTTCTTATACGTTTCTATCATTAGAAACGTTAACACATTTGTGAACAAATCATACACACATTACTTGCCAAATGCAAGCAAGAAAGGAAACAATATATTATTTTTATTTGTCCCGTTTCTTTTCTTCAGTATGGTTTACTTCACTACATCTCTTCCTGTTTCACCTTCACTTTCTGAAGTCTTTCTCTTTCTCCTTTTTTTCTTTTTTATTTTTTCTGTTCCATTGCTAACTGTAAAACCTGGTAATAATTTATATATTATCAAACTGCTGTAGCTGTTGTCTTTTCCAGTTTCCACTTGCATCCCTAACCTCATTCACAGGACAGTGTTTCTCAGCAGATCCTGGCTCCTGTGGATGTCTATCCAGCACACAGAAAGAACTCCGAACTGCAGAAAGCTACAGCTAAAACAAGCACGATACATGCTCTAAAAAACGTTCAAATTTCCAGTGCTAGAAGCTTCATACAAGTGAGAGACACTTTATGAAGTTTCTGAAATATGTTTCACCTCGATAATGTCTTTACTCCCTTCATACACCTAGGTAAGCTATATATACCGCACTGCAAATTTCTAAATTGCACAACAGAGACTCACACAATACTACGTTATGTCCAAGGATCTTCTTTCTTTTCAAATAGCAAAATTAGTCAAATTCAACTA
Source organism: Thinocorus orbignyianus (assembly GCA_013400375.1). NCBI lineage: Eukaryota > Metazoa > Chordata > Aves > Ciconiiformes > Thinocoridae > Thinocorus > Thinocorus orbignyianus. The sequence goes on from VXBW01002926.1 coordinate 1,149,621, forward strand.
GATTTTTGTTTTTCAGTAAAATAAATTCCATTCACTTGTTAAGAACAATTATTACTGGAAGTATAAGCCTAGGAGCTCTACATTGAAAAGGATTGTGTTCTGCTATCTTGTTTTTTCAAGTGCTATTTTAGCCACAAATAAATCCACCAAAATTAATAAGCTTAGCTATGAAGTAAAACAATAGACAATGTATAGATAGGTATAACAATCAAGCTTTCAGATTTTTTCTCTAAACCTGGTTTTATGTGGGGATTGAAAAACAGTTACTGGCAAAATACATGTGCCCATTTTGCTGACTTCTTAAAAGTAAGGCAAAAATATCTACAGCACACTTTATGCTCTCGTGTAATTCCTAACACCATTTTTGGAGTCCTTTTCATTCTCTGCACATGAAGCTCAAAAAGACGTCAGTAAAGATTTGACATAATGGAAACAAGGAGCACTGAACTCTGATGAGGATTTACAACAGGAAAGAAACAATTTAAGATGGTAGCAGGCCTTATTGCAACATTAAACCTCAAATTAGATCTGATTTATATAAAGTAAACCGATATATTGAAATAGTGCCCCAAAGTTCTGGACAACAGTTTGAAAATAAGATAGTGCACATAAACAAATTCCATTCAAGGGAACAGAGGAGATAATTCCTTATAATCTCATTTAACAAAAAAGGTTTCTTCTGTTTTGAATGCAGCATTAAAATTCTATTTCAGCTCATAGAGCATCCCAAACAGAGCAGCAAAAGAATGTGTGAAGGAGTCCAAATATGGTGCTATTGAAATGGAATAGATTAGAGGAATTGGGACAGAATCCTACAAGTGGCTAAATAGCAGCAGGAGCTCAGCTTCACAAACAGCAGGATGCTGTTCCTTCCAGACGTGAGTGACATAATACAGGCAAAACAATCAAGATTTTAGCTGATAAATGTATGCACTAGGAAAAGGCCTTGCTGTAGAACTTTCATACTCAACAAACTTTTAGGTAAATTCTGTAGATGTAATTTGCACTGGAGAGCATTTTGTCTTACATAAACATGTCCCGTTAATCACGTAAAACATAAAGAAAATAATTTTTAAGAGTCTAAATGCACAAAACACAAGAATATTTGCCTAACAACTCAGTAAATGGATAAAGCCAAAAGCTTTCATAGTTTGAATTTCATAGTTTCAATTCTGTCCTAAGCAAGTGTATGTAGATTAGCTTAACCATATTTAAAAATATTAGCCCCCAAGTATCTAGGATATCTAGAATAAATAAGCAGCAGAATCTGTGTAATCCTATTGATTATTAATAAATTCCATACTATACCAGTACTATCAAAGAAGTTTTATGGTTCTGAAGGGAACAGTTGCATTTGTAGAGAGACATATTGAGAGTTCAAAATAAGATGCGCTTAATAAAAAAATGGAGCAAGATCACTTTGATTTATAAATTCAATCACATTTAGCTAAGGAAGTGCAAACTATTATGCGGAAAACATTCACCTATCCTCACCAAATTCTCCCCTGTCCTCGACAAAAAGTCCTTGTGGACTAATTACTTTATTAATTTTGAAATAAATTGTAATTCACAGGTCAAGAACAAATTCCTGCCTGGAGTACAGGCCACACTTCCCCTCACCTCTTAGAACACTGTGAGACAAGAATTTCTGAGTGGTGGGGTAACTGCAGGAGGCCTGGTACACAGCTAAAGAGCATTAGAGCACACCACAGGTCCATCCACCATAGCACTCTTTCTCCTGTGGTGGCTCTTGGTATAGTCTCCCAGTTTAAGTAACCTTCATGGCATGCAATTTCTGCATTTCATGAACTGTGATCAGTTTTTTTCTCCCCCTCATGAATTTATCAAATCTTGTTTTGACCAGTAAAAACTCTGGCACTCACAGCACCATGCATCAAGAAGTTCCATAGAAGAATTACAGTTTATAGGAAGAAATACCCCCCCCCCCTGGCCCGTATTTGTTTTCTGCTGGTGTTTTTTTTTTTTTAGAACTCCCCAACTTTTATATAATACTCAGATTAATTGTAATATGACAGACAGTAAGCAGCTATTGTGAATTCACTTCTTCATCAGGGACAGCTTTATACTTTCTGGAAACTCACAGGCATTTGGTTAAACATTTTTAGTCCTCCAATTTCCAAATATCCATTCAATTTTTAATTAAGAAATCAGTTTATGAGGCAGTTGTGCCTTTGGGGACATCAGGCACAGTGATTAAGGAGTCAGGACAGAGAAAAGGCCAACCAGAAGTACAAAAGCACAGAGTTCCTTTGCCATGGCTTGGGCAACTACATAAGAACACCACGACATTTGGAGAAGACACCTGAAGACTGTATTCCCTGAGCCCCTTCTCAGCACATGATCAAAATTTCATCTACAATCTGATCACAGAACAGACATTTTGTATCACATGATCGAGCAAGGGAACATGACAGATGATGTCTGCATTTTGATAATTTGATGGATGTGTAAATAGATTTATAGTCATTTCTTCTGAAGAAAGACCAGATTATAGAGCAGATCAAGTTCTTGCTAGCTGGCTCCAGTTTATGGATCTTGTCACATCTGTGACATTAATGTGTATGATTTCTGGAGATCCTTCACAAAATTGTACAATCAGGAATTTGAAATAAGGAAGAGAGAGCCATAGTATTCAGCAGTTCTATCTCTAGTACCTTGCTCATCTGAAAAACTAGACAGTGTTGCTTCTCTGTTACCTGCTGTACTGTGCAGTTATTGAAAAATGTAGTCATCTTGTTCTCATCACCACAGGCAGTGTGACTTATTTACATGTACAGATGTATTGCACATTTATAGCATGTTTGGTACAGAGCAGAGCAGCTCTGTAAAAGCTGATTAAGACATTATGCTGAACTAAAAATTAAACGCTTTCTGAATATCTGTGTTTTGGCCTTTCCCCAAATGTCTTCCCCCCACAAAGTGAGAGAGGACAGCTGGAGTAGACTAACTTTCTGTACACGAGAGACATTTTTTTCTTTCCTCTTTTGAAGGTATTATTTGCACGTTATTACATTTACATAAAGGATCCTTATTTTTTGCCATATATAGTAAATTGCACTCCAGTATGTGAATGTTGTATAGCCATCTCCCCCCCCAAACAAAAGAAAATTATCCTCACTGCCATTCAAGCTTTTTTTTCCCCCCATTACAAAGAATTGATGCAAATCTATTTTTGTTTGGTCTGTTCTATGCTGACAGCAATTAATTCTAAAGCCTACAGCATAAAGACATACAAGTATCACATATGTTTTTAATCTACAAGCAAGTTATCCAATTATTTTAGGTAAACTTTATGATCACAACCATTCTTACCAACTCTGATATGACAGATCATTTTCTTCTTAATGGCTTAGGACTCATATACACTGCTATGGGGAATATATTGAACATTCCTCGTGTTTTACCTCCTGATCTTGAAATAATAATATAATCAATGAGCACATGTTGTTTATACTTATTAGTAAAAAGACACTAAAAGCATGCTGGGAAATAATATTCCGTGCCTTAGGACTCAAACAAGCTCTCTTTCTAAATAGAGTTTGTGTAAATCACAGACAAAGTTGACAAATTTCACGGATTAGTCATGGTGAAAATATCAGATTTCATGGTTTAAAACATATTAATAGGAAAATCATATTAGAATCCCAATTATCCAAATTCTGCATGCTGTTGAAGAATGAAATGAAAAATCGTGATAGTTCCAGAGTCCATTCACTTATTTATATTTGCACTGAGTCACACATAGAGCGTAAAACTTCCTCATCAACCTAGTGTCTTGTAAAACCACTGAAATCTATATTTAGCTACACTAGGCAAGACACACAAGAACCAGAACATCAGGAATTATAGACACCATAGCAGATTCAATGTATTTTTCCATCAAATTATCCTAACGTGAAAATAATTTGTTACTTTATATAGGAACTTTAACTAATGAAAGAAACAGACTGAAATGAAAGCTGATATTTTCACAATTAATTATCTCTTGTGCATCTAATCAAAAACTAGGGGAAGAATCTCCTGAAGAAGTTCCACTTTAACAGAATATCTCAGTATTCTGGTAAAAGTATAAAATTCATACCAGTGAAAAACAACATTTGGAGTTAAGAGAAACTATCAGTTTTCATGTGAAACTTCATGGCTTTTAAGTCTTTCATGATGATGTAATTTAAAGTGAGGCCTTATTTAAAAGAGAGGTTACATATAACTGTGTGATTCAAAGAGACTTGTTGACTATATAACTATTTGGCTCAATGCCTACATCTTTTCTACTTAGCTGTATAGACCACCTGTCATCTTTGCATATGAAGACAGCCAATTTGTCAGACATTTGCTTTAATTCTTTTTCTTTGTCTTCTTTACAATATCCTTCATATACATGCTGGTCATCAATATCATATATCTGACTGGAGGATGGAAATTCATTTGTGTCTCCGTCTTATTTCCTTTGCATGCAATCCTCCTGGGTCTTATAGGATGTACTTAATAAGAACCACATTATTCTGCTAAAGGAAGTCCTTGAGCAGACTTTGAGAAGCAGTATGGCAAATTAGTTTCAGAACGTGGAAGGTCAGGTTGGAAATAAAAGGCTGCAGTTATCTGCAGTATTTTCTGCATTACAGAAGTTAAGAAAAAGAGGTCTAACTTTCAAGAAAGGATTTGGTTTGTGTTTTTCCTTTAGAAAGCTAGACTAATTTATCCACAAGCAATAACGGGTTGGACATTAGCTGAAACTAATTAAAATTAGCTTTTAGTTAAATTCACGTTTTCAATATGTGAGCAATCACACTTCTCTTCCCACTGTACTTAAGTGCTTTTGTTTCCACAAACTTAGAACACGATTTGCAACAAATTCTATATCATTCAAATATTGAAATTTAAAAGTGTATTTGAGTTTGAACACAAATAGCCCTTTAGATGGTTGGAAACGTCAGCTTTATAGCTGTCCTTACAACCTTAATTCTGCCCCCTGGTGCCTATAAATTATGGTTATTTCTAACTAACGATCGCACATTTATTTTTTACTCCAGGAACTCAGTGTCATTCTGTTCACAGGCTAAATGTTTCTTACAGCCTGAAGTTGCCTTTGAATACTACCAAAGTTTTTAAAATGCTGCCTTTGCTAAGTATCTCCCTGAAACTATGTTATCACGTGCTTCCTGAGCTTCTCTGCCGCTCACCACCATATCTGGGTATCTCTAGAAGACTAACACACTGCTTTCTGCATCTTCTTTGTGATACGAAAAGAGCATCGTTATCTGTATGGGAAAAGATGGTGCACAGACACTGGGCACGGTTTCAAAAGTCTTTGTTTGTTGCAGATGTCTTGGTCATTCGCTCTAATACATTAGGCCTGCCTGTGTAAAGTTCTTCAGATTTTATAGTCCTTTTCATTTCTGGAACAGTTGTATAGACTTTAACATGTCATATTTGATACAGTTCTATAAAATAAAATTGTACACTTTATTGTCCTAATTTTGTAGATATTAAAAAGTGACTTTTGCCTATGCAGCCCAGAGAACTGTTAGAAACGGCCTAAAACTCAGAACCACTTCTGGTGCTTGGTGCTTCGACACTGTTTTTGCTCCTGATGACCAGATAATTTTCCTACTATAACAGCAGTGTTTCCATTGCTCTGTGTTATTCTGATGGCTCTATACATCTGAGAGAGGTCATGACTGAAATAAATACAAGTTCACATAGTACCTGTATTTTGTTCTACAAAATTTGTTAGCACACAAGAAATCTGTAGCAAGACGATGGGTAGGGCTAAGTTGACCAGTAACATCACTGTTTGTCTTTCCCACAATTCACTGTCCCATTTACTATGCAACTCAACAATACATTTAGTACAACAGATAGCAAGCATGGAACAACAATGAGATGCTACAGAAAAGGTGGTAAATGGCTGTATAACTGAACAATGCTGTAACATGTACCAAAAAGGGCACCAAAATAAAAATTACATGAGCCATTTTAAATCGGGCACTTCCTAAATTTCAGAATTTTCATTTACACTGTAATACCAATCTAATTAAGCCATTTCTTTGACTTGCAACATACATTTGCTGTATTAAAAGACAAATGTTGCAGAAAACTTAAATAATGGCCTGTCAGTATCACAAGCAAAGTCTGAGCTCTTAAAAGTGATCTAATTTTGGTTTTTAACATTCTGAGATGCAAGAACTTCAAAATATATGTTTGGTTTTTCTATTGACACTAAAATGAGGAAAAAAAACCAAACACAACATTTCCTTTGCAGTTGTAAAAAAAGGGAATACAAATATTGGGCTAAATTTGGTCAAAATCTTGACATTATAATCTCTCCCCCACCTTTTCATATGCTGAAAGAAATAATCCATGTTTGTAAAGTGTTTTAATGACCTCAGAAGAAAATTACAGAAATGCAAAGCAAGTATAATTGTTGTTATTATGATGAAAACGTCTAGTTCTACTCACTATGTTCATTGCCTTAAGTAACACAGTGGGTAGCCTGTTATTACTAAAGGAATAAACTTTTTCATCAAACACTCTTTATAAAAATATTTCCCTGGAAATGTAACACAGCATGTAGCAAGACTACTACGATTTTCCATCAACTATGAGTACATGCAGCATAGGTACTGTATTTAGATAATTTTACTTGAGCTTTTTGGCAATAGTTCCTCTCAAGGAAACCTACATTAACCTGAAATTTAGAGTCTGTTATCCCCAGGCCAGCTTCATTGGAATTTTTAATATGGCACTGTCTATTCAACAGTTGTGTGTAAAATGCCAATAAACTGGCCAGAAAAGAGCTGAAGGGCTAATTGCCTTTTAACTCCACTGTGATGATAAAGTCACGTAGAAAGAAAGGAAAAACTCCCACTGCTTTAACAAGTTTATCTGACTGCCACTTTAACATTCTCTGTCTGCATGCACTTTAGTGCATTCACCAATAAAAGGATAAAAGCATTCAAAATCCTATACCCTCAATAACTAAGAAAGTCCAGATTCAAAACGTCTGCTCTGCTGGAATCAGCCCATTAGGTCAGCTAGCTTTTTTTGTGTGGTACTTGATTTCAACTATACGGCACATACCAAGAAAAAAAAATCCTTTTGATGCAAAAGATTATAAATCCTTAGGAAACTTGAGTGAGAGAAGAAAAGGAAGGATACCGTTTTGAAATAATAATAAGAAGCAGAAACTGCTCTCACAGATGAAGGGTGAAATAGTGCCAATCAAGCCAGTGCTGAAATTCCCATTGACTTTAATAGGATTTAATCACAAAATAAAATACAATAGAGGAAAATATAGCATTGCTTAATTTTTAAGGCTGGAGAAATACATAATTTCAATTTTCAATTATTCTCTGTTCCTTCAGCTATCTTTTACGTTCTTCTATACTTCCCTCTTAAAAATCCAGTTTTATAAATGCAATTTTTTTCATCTGATTTTGAATGAGATTTTCTACCTAACTGGTTGTCTGCACATTTTGCACAGCGATACTTCTTATTAATCCCAAATTAAAAGCAGGCATCAAGTAACGTCAGTTATGGAAGTCAATAGACAAGTCATAGACAAAAGGTGTATTATCCTTTGCTGTTGAGTGACAACCATGCTCATCCTACTTCATCCTGCAAAATGAGGCACTTTTAATAAAAGACATTTCACAGAATGATTGAAAGGAAGAAACTAGTGGTCACTTAATTTTTTGATGCACTTGTATTTTCACTTTGGCCAGTGAAGCAACTCTATGAGTTCTGATATTGAATTGACCTGTACTGCTTAATAAAATAACAGCAGCAGTAGAGGCATTGTGGTTGCCAGCTGCAAACCACTGAGTTGTTTTTCTATTAAAAATCTCTTCCATGTTTTTCTTATTGTAATCTGGAAAGAGTACAAAATCCAAAATCTGAGGGAATTTCTATAGAAAAGAGTACTGCTAACACCAAAAGTTCCTCAAGTACTCACCAAAGCAAATGTTATATTACTGTAAAATTTAAAAGCAGAACTTCAAACTAAAAATGAAGTGTCCTTCAAAACAGACTTATGTGCATCAGAGCCTCTGCATTAATATACCTATTTCCATGCAGTTCTGTATTTCCCTTCTCCATCACTTTCTAATTTGTTCCAGATTTTGTTATTTCTTTCATATTTGAAGGTACATTGTTCCACATTTGGTTGATGAAAGGCCGAACTGGATGGAAGTACAGTGAAATGTTACAAGGAGAATGAAAATGAAAAGGAAGTTAAATCTTCAATTTGTAAGGTAGTAACAAAACTAAAGAAAATCTAGTGCTCAGGGAGACCCAGAATGTTCATGTTCACAGTACAAAATAAATAACTTTGCTATCCTTCCAAATTTAAGATGCCAATACTTAAGGGAAGTAATGAATTTATCCATAACAATACACTACTTTAAGGTTGTCACTGCAGTTCAGGGGTATTCTTAAAGCTTAGATCTTTGTTACTAGATTAGAAGGCAGAGTAAACTAAAAGATCAAGCTAATCTAGGATAAACTTCTTTTCCACAGTTCAAAGGCATTGGCCTTTCCACAGGTTCAATTGCAGGTTTCTTTGAAGATGTGCCCTAAAGTTCATTAAAGAAATTTCACTGACTTGAACTGATTTCAACATGGAAAACATACTGCAAGAGCTTCATTGCCAGAAAGAACCTGACAGACTGACTCTTTTTTTTCAGGTGGCCTTCTTTATTTAGAAAGATCTTTATGTATAAATCCTTGAGAAAACTAAAAAAAAAATAAAATTAAAGAAAAAAAC
>VXBW01002926.1:1158534-1193623 GCA_013400375.1 Thinocorus orbignyianus
GAAACCAGATTTTTAAAAATCCAGTAAAAAAATAACTACTTAATTCTTTCTACAGAATCCAAACTCAGTATCACTGATTTGTTCCCTGTCATGGACTGTCCTTAACAGTATTTCCAGGTGGTAGTGCACAGACTGATCTGTCAGTTATTGCTTAAGCAGCATCTAATCTGTGCATAGAGCTTGACAAAGAAATACAACTGCAGTCTTTAACAATGTAAGATGTAGAGAGATGTACATTGCCTTGTCTTAATAATAGGCACTCCATAGTCTGTGTCAAAAGTAATGTGAAGAAGAAAACACTATTTAAGATTTTCTCTACCTCTGCTGAAACCAGAGGGAGGCATATTTGCTGATTATAACTCCAGAGTTACACTTGGTCATTAAAATAAACACTTGGTTTTACACTAGGGTGAATGTTAATCTCCTTATTCAGAAAAAAATAGTAACTGTTTGTATGACAGTCTTAGGAACGGGACTTTATTAATAAAGTAGCTGAAGGCAAGGCTCTCTGCCTAGAGAATGGGACTACACACACTTTCAAGATTTGTTACAGAATAGCTTCCAATGTACTACAATTACGTTCTTTTTTTAGCACATAATGCTGCACTGATGACATGAAAAAAAATCATACACAGAAAATTTCCCAAATCAGGGGTAAGCATATCAGCATCAGTTTTCAGAACAATCAGGCACCCTCTAACTTTCTAGCAAAACAAGCTGTAGTTCCTGTTTGCTAAAGCCTCAGACTTCTGCACCAGACTCACACAATGGTACTCTTGAATTTCATTCAATTTCACGTTTACTCTAAATACTAAGTTACTGGCCAGATGGTGTCAAATAAAAACCCCATCCCAGAGTCTGACAACCATTATTTTGTAAACACTGGTAATGAACGGAACTTGCCTTCTTGGATGGTAAACTCTACATATTTAGGTCAACTAAATACTTTCATTTCCTCAAAAAATTGCCTACAGGACAAGTCAAATATTCTGGCAGTACTCTGTTCCACCCATAAGTTATTCTACCTTGAACCTTTATGAGAAAATCCTAAACAGAAAACTGTTAAATGTGCCAAGGTTTATTTGAAACACATCATCCTCAGCATTTTGATATGTCCTTTGTTACTTTTTCTCTTCATAAAAGCACACAGCTGTCTCTTTAAGCCTATTTATTGACTTTGCTTTTTTAAGTTTTAGATTTTATCTTGTAGATTTTTTTAAAACAAAAAAATAGACAGAAATACCTGTCAATGTTGACACATTTAGGCCTTGCAGCAAAAGCTGTCAAGATATGCAGTTCACTCAAGGAAACTGTGTTTTACTAGAATAATGAAACTGATTACAAAATAATTACTAAAAATTTACAAGATGATATACTGAAGATAAAACACTGAAATTCACATTAAACTTTTTGTCATTTAGCAAATCTTTTGCTGTATATTCAACCTCGTGCAGAAACGGACAAGCAAATATTTTACTGATTAAAAAGATACTGAAAAACTGATCCTTCTGTCATGTAGCTTAATGTTAACAGCATAATGTGATTAAAGCCTAGACACACATTGATGAATTTCTTTATAATTTACATAATGAATTTCCAGAATTTTGTCTACTATCTTGCACAGAGTCTGCTTAATGTGCATTCCACGCACAGAAAAAATTCTATGGTATAACAACTTTACCTGTTTATAAATTGGAACAAGCAAAAGTCAAAAAATCCAGATTGAAATTATCTGTTCATCTTGAATTCTGCTCCTTATTAGATATTGGTTATGATACAGTGCTTATTTCTCCATATCTTGTTTTTTTCCCAGGACTCCCGCCTCAATCAGTAGGCAGAACAGATATCTACCACCGATTACCCAATATTTTTGATACATCTTATCTTCAAGTTTGATTAATCGAATACTATTCAAACACTACTGTCTAAAGAAAACTACTGATTTCATTCAGGCTTTACTAGAGCATTCTTTGTTATGATATCATTGCATTAATTTAACTGAGTATCAGCTTCCACTACTTAGTCAACTTGTAGATATCCTCGTCTCTCTCGACTCTCTTCAATTACTACCATTAGGGATTTTGCTCATCCAGTTCCAATTTGCCCTCTATCTTCTGTACTCAGTCGTACTTATTCATGTACACTGACCTCCACCTTGCCCTCCGACCCCCATCTCACTATCCTCTCCTTCACAGGTTAGCACTCCTGACTTTTGTCCTTGTCTCCTGAACCACCAACCACTACTCTCACCTGTTTGCACAGCTAACTGAGCTCTACCTTACCTCTGCAGCTGATTTACTGTTTCTTTTCTATCGAGACATATTCTAAAACTGTTTTTCTTCCCACCTCAAGGTTTTTAAAGTCTCAGTCCTCTTTGGATCTCATTGTAACCTCTCAAATCAACTTCCTGAGAAAAATCCCTGTTACGGACTGACAGACAAAACAGAAGGCAGAGGAGAGGCAATCTCAACTTCAGCTCTGGACCTGGCACAACAGAAGCGCTCCCTAACTGAAAATAAGGGAAATCTTCCTCAGCCCCAAGGCTGATCACACAAGTGGGAACCTTCAAAATTAACTAAATTTAACATTTTAACAATTTAACACTTACTTGGACAATGAAAAGTACATTCATTAAATGAATACTGTCCAGCTGCTAAAACTCAGGACACTATCTTGAAGCAATGGGATCAGTAAATCTTTCCAAAGAAATTTCCACTTGTATTGTTTACTAGTTTGGGTTGTTTTACCTCTATGCTCTGTCTTGCAAATAGCTGAGCCTTTTCAGTTTAGCACATGGAACCATTTGTGCAGAGTATAAACTCCTGAGACAGATAACCTCACTTGGCAAGTGTCCCAAGTAATTTTATAAAATTATCAGCTAACAGAAAGGATTTCTTCATGGGAAAGGTCAGACAACCCTTAAAAGAAGAAAGGATACTAGGCAGGTTTGTAGACTGGGAATATATAATGCAGATAAATAAAGTCATACTGCCGCTTTATTGTAATAACCTATTTAATTTGTTTCTTTCTGTTGTCGGAATCAAAAAGGAATTTTGAAATCCTGTAATTATAAATTAAAAAGATGTAGAAAATCTTGGTTGATAATTATTTGTTGAAACAGCTGAAAAAAAATTCTGTTAAAAAAACCCAGCAGAATTAATTTCATAAATTGATATAATGATATTTACATGTTGATATATATTTCACATATTGATACGAATGTTCATTTATTGACATACTTTGGGGCTCCTTCTTGCTAAGGATCAAAAAAACCCTACAGCATGACAGAATAAAAAATTGTTGTATACATAAATATTCAGTACAAGGAAAAAGGATATATAACAGTATTGCCAGACAGAATAGTGCTATTTAGAGCTGATTAAATATATTTAATGTTATCTTACTAATCAAATTGAGAATTATTTTTTGCTTTAAAAATTTTGTAAAATATTACTGTTATTTCTACACTCAGACTGTCAACTCAGAGTATCTGTACTGTACAGCTTATTCACAGCTTATAAAATATTGCTTCTTAGCATACCAAGTGCTTCAGTCCTCAAATCATAACAATAATACAGCGTTCAGACAAATAACTATGTACAAACTAGCAAATATGCTACATAAAAGAATTCAAAGTTAAGTTAGAGGAACAATTAGTTATAAACCAGGTCAATACAAATAGATAAATACGAAACAATTTATGAACAGGTCATAACATCTTTGTAGTTCAGTTTCTCAAAATAGAAATATAATAGTAGCTACTTACAAATTATTTTGTGAAGTCTACATTTCTTTAAAAAGAACACACATTATTAGTAGTGATTGACACAGATGTTATATTATTATATTACTATTATTATATTACCGGATATTATTATTATATGATTAAAGATGCAATCAAAGGCCTCTCAGAGGAACATAGTGCATAACGCACATACATAATATCTAAAAAGAGTGGGCTGCTTGAACAACACCCTTACGCTTCAGCAGTGAACGTAAAACCTGCTTTTATAGTTTGATGTAAAAGGTAATGGTTGACTTTCAACTGACATTGATGGATTGTAGATCACACCTTCAAAACTCAGCTGGATGAATTCCAGTTTTCATAGGTGTGATATCACTATCAGTACTACTACCACAGTCAAATAATTGACCACTGACATCACACTCAAATTGTAAGATTTTATTTTGAGTCCATGGGCTGCCATGTGTTTAATACTACAGTGTACCATGAGGGCCCTTAAAGCATTTCCTTTTAAATTTTTTTCTTCTGTTAGCTGGGTTATTAACCGTATTAGCAGTATTTCCTATTCTGCATATAGGAAATACCTGCTCATACCAGTAATACCTTGTGTAACTGTAAAAAACTGAAAGGAAACTATCCACTATCCTACACTCCATAAATACATCAAGCTCTTAGGCACATAAAAGTGAGACCCTGCAATCCTTGGTTAATACCAGATAGATCTCTGTTAGAGTATTTTTGCTCCTTCTATACACATCCCACCATTAAATTTGATTCTACTAAATCCTGTCTAAAATTAAAATAATGGTGACCTGCTATTGTTTACTTTATTGAATATGAATACTTACTATAACAAGAGAAAACATAACTAAGAAGAAATCACAGTCATTTGAAATATAAGTATTTGCCAGTTTTAACATATAATTATAAAACTAAAATATAAGATATTTTAGAATTATATTTATTTGCTAATGAAAATGGCTGTTGGTTGTCTGCAACGCCTCTTGAATTCAGCAAGTGTATTGCATTAATTTTTAGGGCAGGGACCATTCATAAGAACGCAAACACATTTTATCTTCCTTGAGCTCTTGGGAATGACAGCTCTTTTGCTAAGGTACTGCATAGTTTATTCTATGAGAATGCTATGAAAATTCAACCTCATGGAATTAATGCCTCACAAAAAAGTCAAAATGGTTGGTTCCCAAGGCTGAAGGTGTATGAATGATAATTTTGCTAGTGTACTGCATTTCCTTTAACTTTTAGCCTATTAATTTCTGCATCAGAATTCCATTTTTCTAAAGAGTGTAAGCATAAGACGTTTGCTCTATGAATGAAGTGAAATGACAAAAGCCGTGGGTTTTTTCATTTCAAAGGTAAAAAGCCCAAATCACATTTTAATCCATTCATTTATACCTTGAGATCAACACAGTCGGAAACTCCAGCTAAGTCCAGGATTCATTGTCCCACTGAAATTCTATATTAATTATTGGAAAGATGCTTTCGTCCTAAAAAATTACTTTTAAATAATAACAACTTCAAGAATCCCTTAGCTGTGGATATTCAGTTATATTTAGAATTGTCGAGAACTTTCTCTTTTCTTCTTAGAGGAACGTGAAAAAACTATATACATCTGAAAACATTTTATTTGTTAAAATTTAGTCATCTCATTTCTGGTTTTTTGTACCACAAACAGATGCAGAATTGTATAATATTCAGTGTAGACATGTCTAAAAATGAAACGCAATAGCATATAAGCCAGAGTCAAATTCTTTCTCAGCATTAATTCCACCCTTTTTTCCTTCACCATGCATTCTTGCCCCTTCTACAATAGTCCTTGAAGTTTAGCAGCTTGAAATCATATGTCTGTCTGTTAAGCTGCTAGGTATGCGAAACAAAGTTTTTAGGAGACCCATAAAATCAAACAAGATCAGACTAAATTATCTGCTGCTGATCTGCACTGATACATTACTGCTAGTTACTAAATCAGCCACTTTAGGTCCTGAAAAAAATTCAAAGGGCAATGAACCATGATATGCAATTTCATTGAAAGTTAGTTAAGCGCATTATCTGACAGAAAAAGCACATTATCTGACGCCCTTGGTTGTCAACTTGGAAAACAGTGAGAGTGATAATTACCTCTTTAGCACTAGTAGAGACCAACTGAAGTATTACAGCATGAAAGCTCTTTCATTAAACCAATGACCTCCTACTGACTAGGAAGGCATTCAACTATTTTTTAGTTCTGGGATAGAATAATGCCACAAAATCTGTACACAGGCCTACCTGAAGAAAATAAGGCTGCACTTCAATCACTTTCTCCACTGTCATGCCTGTGCACATACCTTCTCCTTTATGCCAAGTATCTGAAATCAGATCAAAATGTGGGTGTCGGGCTTTCACTGCTTCTTTTCCTTTTGTGTAGACAGTGTGTCAGACGCCACTTTATTTACCTCCCACTATAAAATTGCAACTGGGCAACCATGATTTCTTCTCAATCCTCTGCTCTTTCTCCTATATTTCACGCACAGTCTGTTCTCCTCTAAGGTTTATACATTCTAAGGTAAAAAAGGTATTGCAGCAGTCATTTAAACAGAGCGTTCTCAATGTTTTCAGGTCACCTGCTAATTCTAAATGAAGTAAGAATTAGCTACAATTCTACAATTAGCCACAACTTCCTGTTTGCTATTAACGAGTGTATAAAAATAGAGTGTATTTGTGCATGAGTATCCAAAAGAAAGCCTTGATCTTGGAGGAGGGCAGTGTGCAGGTGGCAAGCAAATTAAATCTTCCTTACTTTATAATGAAATTCCAGATCTTTTGATTTCTACGACTTTCCTCATGGTTAAAGCCATGAGAAAACTACCAATAAAGCTGAAGCCCCTCCATTGTGCATAATGTATCTTCAAGTGACTCCCTCAACAGATCCAGAATTTTTTGTTTAGCTGGAACACAGCATCTTAAATCATCTTAAATGAAGGTTTCAGAATTACAAAGAATCCACCACAGTTCGTTTTTTTTTTTGAAGCTTATCTGTCTTCACTGTTACAAACTTATCTCTCATCTGTCCTGTGAGGGTCTTTTTGGTGTGAAATACATAGTTCCATCACAAGTTTCCAGTCATTCTAGGTGGCCTCATCTTCATGGAAGTGTTCCATCAGGCTCCTCTGATGGGATGAATCAGGTTGGATGAGGTGTATAAAGTGATTTCCCTAGCTCAGGCTCCCTCAGGCCTTGCTTTCTTCCGGCTGCCCAAGCACTTGTTAAGGTCTCTGAACAGAGCTGAATTTCTTTCTTCCAAAATTGCCAATTTTCCCCCCTTCCAAGATATCTGCAATTTTCAGTGTCTGAATGTCACGCTAGTGTCTAAGTGCTTCATCCCCCATTTTCCTCCACAGTCATGGCCGTTCTGTCTGCTTTAAGCTCTTCGGTCATCAGACTTCTTTTACTTCTGCATTCTGTGACAGTCGTATTACTAGTTTCCATTTCCTGTGTTCCTGCTCTCACTTTGCTAAATATCACTGCAAAAAGACTTGTATCCATAAGGCTTCCTTTGTTACAAATTTGTTCTTTTTCTCCATTTTTAATGGGCTGGCTTTCTAAAAAATTTTTCTACTAGCCATGACTCATTCAAAGATCCAGATATTTATTTGCTGTTTCTCAAGTTTACCTCCCAGCATACTGTCACTATCTTTGCTTTCATTGGTCTTGATAACTTTTCCAGTTTATTCCATATAGTCTTATAAGATAGATGACAATATGAAAATACCAAAAATTAAAGCTGGAAAAAAATATTTTTAGAAATCTATCTATATACATCTATAGGTCAAAAGAAGTACTAGAACATTGAAGTGATAAAAACTGAGAAAGTATGTCACTTACAAACATGATAAAAAATAGAATCTTTTAGGTTAGACACAGCAGTTGATAATTACCAGAAACATTGTTTCTTTTCTGCACTGACATACACACTTATCTGAGAAGACAGGGGAAAATAAACTGAAGAAACACAAGAATTACAATCTTTTTCTTATGAGAAAAAATTAGAAAAAAATATTAAATTTTTTCCTGCTATTAATAGACTTACAGTCAACCATAGTAATACAAATAATATACTGAGATCCTTATAAAGTAAAACATAAGAAAGTAATTGGCATGCTCTAGTTATGTATTGCTTATGATCTGAATTCTGACAGTAAAGTATTAATGGTGTGGGGGAAAGGTATAGCTACAAGAGTTTAATCACATTCCTAATTATGAATCTTGCAAGCCACTATCTACTGATACTGAAATATCCACCTTTGATAATAATATCTGAGCTTCTTTGTGGACTCAATTTAATTACCAACATTTAACAAATATTTTGGCTCTAATAAAACAAAACTTGTTTATTGTTGTTCCAACAGATATATCAACCCTGTCCTCAAAGACTCCAAAACCTTTGGCTTTAAGAATAAGCATCTTTTAAGTCTTTGATTCTTTGGCTACTTATCTTTTCTGAGTACATCAAGGAAAATGGCAAATAAATAAATAACCCAACTTTGAACTGCTACGCCTAAGACCTTTAAGTAGAAAACAAAAATACTTGGCTGAGGTACATTACAGTTAGAAGCCAAACTTTGTGTACACATATCACGCCACACAGTAAAGTGACAGCCACTGTACACAATAATACTTAGGATTTTTAATTATCTCTAAACTCACAAAACATCTTACAAACCAATCTGATGCATACTGGATGTATGTCTTTCTCCTTTCTTTCATATTTTGGTTTTGAGCATCAGCTTGGAATACTTTTCTATTTTTAAGTATAAGGTGAAAGAAAAAACACTACCACTCAACAATTGGTTTACAAAGCAAATGAGGAACTGTGGAAGTTTTAGAATGAAAAAACTGTGGAAGACTTTCACACAGTGACCTTCTCAGTCACTTGCACTCCTGCCATGTCTGATTAGTTCCCTGTATTCTCAGAGCCATTATCATTAATTATAAGGCATGCACAGTAACAAATTGAAACACACAAAAAAAATCTTTTCCACTCCTAAATTCTGGAAACTTTTCCCACATCAAATACTTCGTGGGAGACATCACTAGAGGAGTCACAAAATGATCCAGGACTCAATAACATGCTCAGTAATATAAACCACACATTAATAGTTCTGCTACAACTACATGGTATGTAGCTGCAGTGCACGCCACAAAGCAGAGGAACACTAGAGTTAAGTTGTGGATCTCAACTGAGTTCAGTTTCTTGTTTCAATAGTCCTTTCTTGTCTCTACATTTTTAATTGAGCAGCTACACTCACAGGTGAATTATTGATAATTCACAGTTGTCTGCATAAACATTGACAGCTATGATTACTGTACTCTTCTGACATTTCAAAAATTAGTATTCCTGTTCAGGTTTATTAGATAAAGACTGTGTTATCTTCTGTTGTGCACAAACATTTAGTGTACATACAACATGCAAAGTACAGATCTTACTATGAACAAGAAAAGCAAAGAAAATATCATCCACAGATAAAAAGCCTTAACTGCAAAATGACATACCAGTCCTAGCAATTTACACTTTTCAAAATAACACCACCCCTACACACAAAAAACGAAGTGTATCAGTTAATCATAGATTCTGGAAGAGATATTCAGATTAAGTAACTATTAACCCCATGCAGTCAAAATTAACTGTAATTGAAACTTTCTAATGAAGGTAGAAAATCACCCACTTCAGAGCAAGAGAATGCAATGGCTGTAAGGGTGAGATGCAGCTTTTCTAGTTCTGCAAAGCCTGTCACAATCCTAACAAATTGTGGGATAAATCTTCTTCTGTCCCCAAAAAGCTCTGTGAAACAATGCCTCGGAACTACTATTTTATAGAACTGGTTCCAGTAAACTTCCCTAAGTGCACATTTCCTGATTTATGACACATCCTGTGATTTACTGAAAATGAAAATTCACAATCGCATTGCCCATAACAGAATTATTGATTTGTATTTAAATTTTACCTATTATTCATTCAATGACTCAAGTCTTATCGTGCTATTCACAGCATAAATACCTCTTTTCCATAAATTTCACAACTGGGGATAAAATATAAAAAACAAATAAAGGTGAGATGAAAAGGTAGATACAATCCTTATTTTAATATAGTATTTATCAACTTTGCTTGTCACTTGCCTCTCTTTTGTTAGATGGAAGTTAATAGCCTTCAAGGATAATTATTAGTGATTTAAAGGGTGACACAGTGGTGAGTTTATAGATTTGGACATAGTTTCCTCTCACCTAGAGGAAACATGAGAGAAAGTGGGAAGTTATTGGAGGAACAAGGAGACTATATGAGCAATAAAGGCTAGACTTCCTGATGCGGCGAAGGAGGGAATGATATTGTGTCCTGGAATATTTGGTCTAAATGGTAGAGAGGCAATTTCTTAATGAAGGTGTGAAATCCAAAATAAGACAGGCCTGAAATATTCTAAACTATTGCATGCTTTACTAAGCACCTTGAAGACAGTTTACTGACCCACTTTCATCCTCAAACCTGGGACTATATTTTCTATTGCATCAACAGCAGATGCTCTTAGAGAAAGCAATTAGGTATAAGGACAGAAAATAAGGAATGTTCCCTGAGAACAAAACTACAGCGATGAATTCCCAAAGACCAAAAGGCTGACATTTAGAAATCTAATTAGGTTAAAAGTGTTGAGAAAAGATACTCGTAATACATTTTGTACTAACTTCACCAGAGACTCAGGGCCAAAACTGATATGCCTATATTATAAAAATAACAACCACTATATATATAACACAACTGTAATACACATCCTAAGGCACGTCAGCTTTCTAAAGAGTTCAAGAGCTTCCTACGAAAACCTGCTACATAAGTTAATATAGGTGCTTGAGCAATACATTACTAAAGCTGGTGATCCTGAAGATCGTCTTACATTTTAGACAGTGGACTTACAAAAACTTTGTGACAATTGCCAAAAAATGCGAAAAAATGCAAACGTGCATATTGGATCAAAGGAGAGATGTTTCAGCGACTGCCATTTGAGTGCATATACATGATAGAGGAGCAGCAAAACCAGCACAGGACTGACATGCAGGAGAAATTAAAGCAGAGCTAGAGAAAATCTGATACTGTGACTTGCATAGCTGTGAGGACTGAATGCTGCCAAAACCAGGACAGGACACCAAGTAGGTACAGCGTTTCTACCTTACTTCTTCTACGCTCAGGAAAAAACAAACTGTGTATATTAGAACACAGATACATAGGTCTGTAATGCAGACAGTTCACTATTGTCTGTTCCTGAAATAAGTGCACCAGCCCCAAACATTGACAACTTAAAAGGGGCAAGTACATCATTTTATTGAACAGCTTGGATATTCCTAGCATCTCACTTTGGTGGAGGTGGAAAAGGCATTGATACCAGAAGAGATTAGATCACCCATTAAATGTTCCAGTAATAGACCTACCTTTGAAGAGCAAGAGCAGCTCTATATACTGCTGTGAAACATTACATGGAAATCTGGCCAACATTTGCTTCATACAAAAAGATGTTTTATTTGTATTTCATACAAAAGCTATTCTATTCCAAACTCTTTACCTAATTTAGTAGATGCATTTATTCAATTATTGCTTTGATTATAAAAATAATAAAGCGACTTAGAAGTGAAATTGCCCGGCATTCGTTTAAAATTATGCAGTTTGGTTTTGGTAACATTTTAAAATGCAGAACTTCTCCCTTGTATAAATGCAAATACAAGCTTCCCCAAAACACGTGCCAGTAACTACATCTGCCAAATCTCATGCTAAACACGAAATTCATTCTTTTAGCCTCATCTCATGCTCTCTTGCTGCAAAACCTCATTCATTTAGACCATGGTGCCGCTTCCACTCTCCAAATCCATAACCTAGTATGCCACAAACAATTGACAGGCAAGTCAACCATGTGTATCTAGTGTGACTTAAATGGCAGTAGGGAAGTGACAATGGCAAGCCATGTAGCTGAAAAAGCATGCTACAAGGCCTGCATGGGCTGGTCTCTCTCTATCATGTGAGCATACACCCATCTCCATCACTTACAGAGCTCACACGTTGGGATTCCAATAAACTGAAAGGGTTGGAGTGCATAGGTGGGATTGACATGTGAAAAATCAAATATGGAGGGGAAACACTTCTTTTATGATACACAAAACCCGTTGGTGTGGTCAACAGATGGAATGTAGCCAGATGCTCATTACAGCAATGCTATTGACATTGCTACAATTAAGGTAAGAGTCACTGTTTCCACTGTAAACTCCTGTTTGCAAGACCTTATAAATTGGCCGTAAAAATTCACTTCAGGCAGAACCTTAACACACAAGGTCTCAGCATTAAAGTATGTTTCACATATATTAAAAAAAATGGTGTGCCTTTCAGATTACATGGTAGCTCAAAACAGGTTTCCATTCTTGTTCTAGTATTCTCTGCCCTCCTTGCACTCAGAAAAACCTTTGTGTCTACTGAGTAGAATGATGGAATTTTCCATTCTAATTACAATTTTCCATAGTTGGTACCAGTTTCATTTCTTATTTGTTGCATTAATAACCTATGTTGTTAGCTTTGGAAAACTGGTTATCATCTTTTGAAATAGTATTTTTAATTCATAACACCTTCTATATATTAATTTGACATAATCAAAATACAATTTCATGTAATAAAGCACCTTGATTGAAAAGGATGCATTATAGTTTTTAGTCTGTTTTCCTCACACAAACACATACCCCCCTCCCCCCACAGTGTGAAAAAAATTCAGCCAGCTAATACAGTATGCTATCCTCTGTCCCTGAAGTAAGAGGGAAAAATTTCCTTGGATTTCAACAGGAGCAGACCCAAGCCCTCAAAATACATGGGTGCATAACACTATAATTGCTTCTTATTTATAGAGTGCTGACAGTAGGCTCAGTGCTGTACAAACAAAAGAAGACATGGTCCCTGCCCCTTGGGGCTTACAATCTGAAAACATAATAATTGAGGCCCATAAAACATCAAGTGGTGATACAGTCCACAGTGGAACACTGACATGTTTGTTTTCCCATAAATAAATCGTTCTTTGGGGGTACAGAAAAAAGGAGTACACAGTCTTCTTCAATTTGCTTTTTAAGAGAGAATTTGAAAGCATTCCTAATTCCTAAAGTCTTCAAAATTCCCCATCAAATACGACTATGAGAAAAAATAATCTACAATATGTAAAGACTTAGACAATTATTGTTACAGAAAAAAAGCTTATATTCCCTTTAGTAGCTGAAATGGTACTCTATGTCTGTGTTCCTCCACTACTGACATGCACACACTATCCCTCTGCTTCCCCATAGAATGTAACTGCATAATTAACCATGGTTAGTAGTGTGGTAAACTACAGCAGGACAGGATACTGCCCTCTTCTGTAGAGCCTCTGTGCTTGTGAAACTTGGATTGAGATACACAAAATCAATGTGCTTTCTTCTTAAAGAACAAATGCAGCTGATTTTTCTAAAGCTCAGGAATGACACTGGTCTAATTGCTCTAAGGTTCATTTTAGTAGGCCTCCAGGAGAAAGAGAACTTTTCACTCCATTCTCCCTTCCAGGCACTTTGCTGGTTATGTTCTCAGCAGACACCGAGTCAGACTCACCCTGTTCAGCAAAGTACTTGTTTTAGTATCAGTATTTTTACACTTCATTTCATCAGATTAGCTGCAATGCAAACATTAAAGTAAGGCCAACCACTCCTTTCTCCTAATTTCATCTCTTCTGGGTAGTGCCAGCTATATATAGAGTGCCCTGTATGTCTTCCTACTGCCAAATCAAGTTAGGAAGAATGTTGAAAACAGGAAGACAGTTTGGCACATGCAACACTTAATCCCAACTAAAGTGCTAATGTTAATGCTTTTGAAGCACTCCCCAGTTGTGTATACGACAAAATCCAGTCAAAACTTTGTAAGAGCTGGATCCTGCAGCTAGTAAGCCCCACAGTGCAAGTGCCTGAGACTACGGATTTTCATTCTTCGCATAAACTTCTTATGACCTATGGCTTCACGGCTGGATCTAGTTTTTAAATTAATCCAGCCTTGATTATTTATCACACTGGGTCCATGACAAGTTTTTAAAAATACCTATTCTTTAAA
Organism: Thinocorus orbignyianus; assembly: GCA_013400375.1. Classification (NCBI taxonomy): domain Eukaryota; kingdom Metazoa; phylum Chordata; class Aves; order Ciconiiformes; family Thinocoridae; genus Thinocorus; species Thinocorus orbignyianus. Next base: position 1,172,418 of record VXBW01002926.1, read on the forward strand.
TAAACATTTACACTGTTAACTTAATAGACTGTAATGTCTTCACAGAATTATTGGGTAGTGGTTTTGGTGTGCTTTTTTTTTTAAAGTGACAGATCAAGAGTGGGAAGGTCTAAAATTTTACCTACTCTGACAGTGATCCTCCTTTCCACTTATTTATTTTTCTAACCTGCTTGCCACTGGCAAAACTAAATTAATGAAAGGTGAGTTATATTAATACAAAAATAAGAAAATTAATATATAGTGCATATGAAATGATATAAAAGAATTAACAATATTATAATAATATGAAATAACGTGTAAGCTTTAATGTGCAATGCAAAAGTACGCTGTGTCTTTCCAAAAAGTTATTTAATTGAAGGAACGTTCAAATTCTAAACACAGAAAGTGCTAACTCCTTCCATGGACGTGCCAGGAAGAATACTACTGTCATACACACGGAAGAGAAACACATCTGTACTGCATGGATACCTGCAGCCTATCTGAACAGCGCCCTGCTCAAAAGAAGCTCTGCCAAGGGACACAGCAGTCTTGACTTTAAGGTCAGCTTCTAGGACACAGAGCACACAGACAATTTAGTTCAGTGCTAGTGATGGCCCAGGTGAGTCAGTGTCAGCACATCACAGATGCACGAATTCTTACAGTTCCCTAGGTCGAAAGGAAGAACGCTGTAAAGAAACATGAGTGCTATGTTATTTGCAGACTTGTTGGATGTTCTGGCAGTTACTAACTATATAAAATAGGGCATAGAGGTTGCAACAGAAAATATTAGAGATTGCAATAACTCTGCACTTAGAGGATCTTCTCAGAGGACAATTAACATGAAATGCGGTACTGTGGAAGGTTAACACAGAAACACCAAGTGAGGTATGCAAAATGGGGCATGTAAAATGAGCACATTGTAACTGAAGTGAAGGATGCTGGTGGAGGAAAGATAATGTTCCCCGCAATTGGGAGGAAACATGACAAGATGATCTTTGAAGGTCCCTTCCAATGCAAGCCATTCTATGATTCTGTGAAAATGAACCTGTGGCAGGCTAACTCAAATTTGTAGTCTTTCTCATACATCCAAATATTGACACAGTATACCAAATTAATTTCAATATAATTACACTAGGGTTGAATGGTAGATTTTAGGAGAGATAGTAGAAAATATAGGGGGAAAAAAGGAAACAGCATTTAATTTTTGACCGTTCAAACACAATTGAGTAGAATTTGTCTTGATGGCACCTTGCAACTAAATACATGAAAGAAAACCTAAGAGAACATACTCCCTCTGTCCACATTTTAACACACGTGTTCCTGAGAGTATTTCCTCTTCTGTACCTCAATATTATGATTAAACCCACTTATGCTGCTTAAGACATCTTCATACTGTTACTACATTCAGAGACAATGAAGAGTGTTATTTACACAGTGAGTGGAGGTGAATGGAGATGCATCTAGAAGTATAACCTGACATAAGGGACATCTTAAGGCTAAGAAATGAGATTTAAGTCAACGCAGATAAGGCTCCATCCAGATTTAACTACAACCCATCCACAAAGAGATATTTGCAAGGCAGGTGTAGAGTGATTTTTCTCATGAAAATATTACAGAATCCTTAAACAGCTTGAAGGGGATAGTGAAATAGTGAAGAAAGAACTGAGAAATATGCGGTGTGACAGAAAATATAGAACATGCTTTGTGCACTGTAAGTGCATTTGATACAGTGGTGCACACGCTACATTCCACAGCCAGCTACAACAGAAATGCGTGCGATACTCTGCTTTACTTGCTAGCAACTGACAACTGCCTAAGACAGTCTGACTTCTCGTGCTCCTGCAACCAGTGTATTATGGATGAAGCAGGAAGCTCAGTACTTTATACGATTTATTTTTTTTCCTCCCCCAAATTTTTCTGTCACACTCCTCTCAGACACTACCCATTAAAAATGGTTATTCATACATGCAATATACATACATGATTTAAATATAAGCTTTTGGTAAAGATTCTTTAATAAGAAAACAATGCTTAAATCAAACCACTTAAAAAAAATTATTTGACGCTTCTCTTGTAAGAACACATGGAATAACCTGGTGCAAAATCCATGCTTACAGACTTTCTAAGTACCATGATCTGAGCACGAGGCTCACTCTTTTACACGTCTAGGAAAAGCACCATCAAGACTATTTTTAAACTTTTAAAATGTGATTAAAATTTATTTGTCATATTAGGAGAAATATGACAGGGGATATGGAGGGGATTATAGTATAGGAGAAAGGAATCAATGCACAAAGACTTCAATGCAAAATGCATTTAATCCTAAAAATATGTTTTATTATTTGGAAGACGTATACAATTTAGTGACCCAATGAAGTGCTTCTCAATTTGCATCACCTCAGAAGCCTTTTTCCATTCCATGTTAGGGGACTGTCATGGCAAGCCAGAGAGTTTGTTGTGACTGCTATTGTTTTTATTGAGCACTGGAGGAACCAGGCTTTAAAGTGTAGGTCACCTTTTGGAATGCATAAAATAATAATTAATAATAATACATTTAAACATTAAACCATTTAATGGATTTCTAGGTAAAGACATCTGTTGCGAGTTATTAAGCTGCATCTGAACAAAATAGTTTATTAACACCAAACGAAAAGTAATTGACTTAACTACCTGCAATAGGATACAAAGCTCTCGGACAGAACTCCTGTATTTGCTCCTTGCTGGGGCTGGCTCAGTCGAAGGGAAAGGAGGAATTTTATCTTTTCTTTGATAAAAGGCTATTACAGATACCCTTCCAATAACCATGAAATATCATGTCTAATGAATAGGCACTTTGTTACAGAAGTTCAACTTCTGGTTAGAAATAATTTTTCAAGTGCTATATATAAGAAATGACAACTGAAATCTATCCAAAGAAAGAATAGTCTGTATAATTTATAGCCTGCAATGATGGGAAAACTCCATTTTTGTTACGCTGAATCAGTAAAGATATTACAGGGTGAATTTGTATTTGACCTCTGAAGAGTTGGTTATGTAGGTAAAATGCGAAGACCTCATGTTAGTGAACAGTTTAAAAGAAACAAAAACCCCATACTGGTTGAACACATTAGTGTTCCAAATTCCTTGGATTTTTTTTTTTGTTTGTTTTAGTGGGATATTCCTAAAACAGCACAAACACGCAGCAACTATGAATATTGTAACTGGTGCCAATGGATATCATTTTACAACTGCCTTCAGTTTATCTGCTCTCCTGCTAAAAGGCAACTCCCTGCCTTTCTATGCCCCCTCTCCCTGCTCCTCCCACCCCTCTGCCCCAGCCATGTAATTTTCATCTTTTGCCCTTTCTGGCATCACTATTCAATAGGTTAATTGGTGAGCTGGATAGGCTCACTGATTCAATACAGCAATCATTTTTTTTTCGGTAAGGGTTAGTGTTCAGTCAGAACTGCAAGCTGAGCATGAGTACTAATGATAGGAAGAAGACCACACAGCCAGGAGTCAAGGAAAGGGCAGGAGCATCTTTCACAGTAGCAACAGAATTAGACCAGCTTTCACAGATAATAAAAAACCCCTTTTGGACGTTTTGTACTTTCCATATACACTGTTCTATCTTGTTTTCTTCATGCATCATCATTGTCTTCTAAGATGTATTTTTTTAGTTGTTCATATCACATGGGTAGAAAATAAAAAACTAAGATGAATTAGAAAGCCTTATTCTCCTATGATATAACTTTAAAGAGCTTTGCAAATTCATTTCATTTCTATTTTACAAAGCTAGGAAAACGGACAAGTCAGTCTATTGATAAAGGAAATTAAAGCTCTTCCCCTATAGGTAACAGATAAAAGTTGATAATTATTGCAAAATAACTATAATCAAACAGCCTTATAGCTGGCTAACATAAAATTAGCTACTATCCTCTGAGTTCTTAACAGACAGAATAGTTGGGCAATACAGTGCTACTAGTAATCTAAAGGGAGAAATCAAGGCAGAAAAGACTATATTCAGGGTTTCCAAATATAGGAAAGAGGTCCATTCATAGGATTCTCATGAATGCTCTAATAAATTCACATACCAAAGTGCATTGGCACTGGTGTAGTCACCAGGAAGATGTGTGCTGTCAGTTCAATCTCCTAGAGAAAAAGGGCATTTAATGACCTCCAGATATGCAGGTAAGTTTGATTCTTCAGTTCTCTGATCCTGCTTGACTGCTGATGAATTAAAGTCTTCTTGATACAAGCCTCATGTCCTTCTGCTGAGAAGGATCATTTACAAAGAACTTGTGATGCCAGCAAAGATATTTCAGTTACATCTGGTAGTTTATTACCAGCATCTCCACAACATCCTGCTTCAACCTTGCTTGCATGAAATGCAGATAGACAAATACATAAATTAATCTTACTTCTGTACTACCTGTTTATAAGTTTCCTTACATTTCACTGACTTTATACTCTGAGGCATCAGCTAAAAAAATCTCAGTCCAAACAAGAACCTGAGCAACTGGATCTAACTTCAAAGTTGGTGCGGTTTCAAACAGGAATGCCAATAAAAATCTACACATTTCTACGTTTTACATAAAATTTTGATTTAAGCCTGAAGTCTGTCAGGATAGGACCAAGTGTTACAGCAATACTGAGCATTAGTCAAGTTTGGCTCAGAAAGCATTCATTTCTTTCTGTCTATCAATGAACATGTTTTCTAAAATGATGTGAGCTGCCACTTGGTTGTAAAGTGCCCTAGACACGAGGATGGTTTATATGCAACTGCCTGTTCTCTAAGAACATAAACCAGCAGTATTTTTTATTATTATTATTATTTTAACTTTTATGTACACATACACTATTCAAGCACGTTATGTACAGATTTCCCCTAGAACCACTTTCTACATATGTGTATAAGTTAACTTCCATTAAAATGAGTTACTCATTTTCTGCGGTACTACTTGTACTGTGCCTATTAAAAATTGTTACTCCCATCTAACATAATCCCACCTAAAATTCACGTGAAAGATACAATCTCAACAAGCCACTTGGAATCATCTCTAAAATAAGTACAAGCCTGCATTCTTCCAAGAGAATGAATCAATGCGATAAAAACATCTCCGATGGATGTCTAATCTGCTCACATGAGAACCTGTCAGTATAACACTCACAATGTAAGATTAAACCACCTTCATAAATTGTCATTAGAGGGAAGAGTGATTAATTCAATTTCTGAAACTTCTCAGACTCCCAGTTAAAACTTATCTTTCACATTTTTGTATGCTTGCATGGAAATTCCAGCAAAAAAAAAATATATTTAAAAAGTAAAAAAATCTATTTTTGTTCGCAAATACCAGTTCAGTTTTGTCTCTAAAAGTATACTTTCATTCAGAGTATCAACCCCGTCCCTGCTGGAAACCAGCAAAATCAGGACAAAATCCTTCCTCCAGAACAAGTATATAGGCTTTAACTACTAGAAGAAGGTATCAAGAGCTCCAAGTTTCGAGAATTTTCTTGTATCAAATTTTCCTTTAAATCAACACATACAGACGTGAAACTACAACAGTCATTTTCACATGCTGTTAATACTGATCATATGTCCAAGTAAATACTGACAGTGATACAGAAAACATTCAATTTCCAAGACAAACTTCAAATGAGGAATTCAGATTTCAAAATAAATTATATTATGTGCAAGCTAGTTAAGGTTCTGCATGAAACAGAATTCTACATAAACTAATCAAATGGCCAACAATATCTTTAGTCACTAAAAAAGCAAATATTTCCAATAAAAATATATCTACAGCACAAAGTAACCAAAATATTATTTTATGATATCTTATGTAATAGATTTTTTTTCATTTTAGTTCAGAAAATCCTTTCCGCTGACATTTTTCTCATTAATACTCTTCAAAGGTAAAACATTCATACTTCAAATACCACTTACCAAGAAGCAGAGATCTCTGCCTTATCTCCATACAGGAACCAGTAGAGATTACTATTTTGGAATTAGAGACAAGTCAGTGTCTTTAAAAAAGCTTCCTAGACTAGGAAATAAATTCTAAGGTAATTCTGACAGCTTTGCTAATCACTTGATAAATCATCTTCAGGAAAAAATATTAGGGCATATAACAGTAGTTTGTCTTTGTAACATCTGTCATCCAGAAAGGGTACCTGTCTACCCTTTAAACAACGTATATTTGAAGCAAGACACTTCAAGCCACCCCTCATTTTGAGTAAAATCAAGAAAAATTAAATAAAACTAGCAATGTGACTGAACAGTTCAGGAAAAAATTATAACATGCTGACTCCAGCAAAAAGTACAATGGAAACTTTTAAGTGAGACAGAATATCAAGAAAATGCCTATGTAGGTTAGATATGAACCTACCTCTGCCTTCCTGAAAAACGTTGTTGTAATTTGAACACAAGCTGAAAATGGTGATACCACCAATGACAGCAAACAACCTAACTTTTCTGGTCAAAAACAGTGTTACCATAATAATTTCACAATGGTCAAAGCAATACATTGGAATAAAAAGTAGCTGTCTTAAATCTTTCACAGGTAAGACCAGGATAGCAGTAACCTATGAGGCAATCCATGTCTCTCAGCCCAAGCATTCTTTAGAGCAGCGCACAACCTCAGTGTTGTTTGACCATCATTTATCCTTATATAAGCAGCAACTTTTCACTGGTTAGGGAACGAAAAATTCGTACGTACGACTCTTCTAGACACCACAATGCAAGCACTGTGCCCTCTAGAGTGGACTGCTGTAACCTGGAAGTTATTGGGAAATCTTACACTGATTTCCTGTCACAGAATGTGCTTCTGTAGGTATATAAACACAGAGCTCTAATGTCCCAGCTCTTCTAGCTCAAAATGCTAACCCAAGCTTCAGCCTTGGGTCAAAAGCACATCTAAGTAGCAATGCAATACCTTGCAGCAGTATGAAGCTACACCTGAATGTCTGACCATCATCACCAGACGCAGCAATTTTGCAACCTGATGAATATCGCAGGACAACTTTTTTCTGTAGAGTGTCCCACAATTTCATCTCCATAAGGTATGAAATCCTGCATTAAAATCTGAATAGCTATGTCACTCCTTTGCAGTGGTTTGTTTAATTTCGGTGGGTTTTTGGGATCTGGCAAGAAAAATATGTAAATCAATGTCATACTAAAAGCTAGAACAAAAGGTAGCATGACAGAATAAATGGTTTAGGAGAAAGACTATGAATAGTTGAGAATTATCTGCATTACAGAATTTGTGAGTATTAACACTGAAAATTATATAAATTCTGTTCCAACACAAAGTTATAAATTAATAACAGGCTAAAAGAAAAAACTGTTATCGTTCACTTCACCTAGGGTGAATTTTCTGTGGTCATTATTTTAGGCAGTATGAAAAAACATACAGTAAGCATCTTTGCTTGCTCCAAGAAACGTACTGAAATGTCAACTCTATTTCATTAAGATTGATCCTGTCAGAACAGTGCAGTTACCCACCCGAGATGCCACCTAGGAAATGGGGGTCTGGGTAATACTTTAAAGGTCTCTATTCTTATGCCATAAAAATAGGGACCAGTTCACAGTCTGCACAGTCTGTGCAGCTATATCAGTTCCTAAAAGTACAAAATACAGCAGGATGCTATTTCTAACCTTTAAAATCAACAGTGTATCACTTTCCTCAAAGGATCCCTGTAATAACTTATCCATGATACATAAGGTTTCTTGTCTTCTGACTCACATCTGCTTCTAAGTCTTTTATCAGTCACTCCTCCATACTGTACACTTTGTTAAATCATAAAAATATCCCTGATTTGTGTTTCAAAGGAAGCACCATACTGCTCAAAAATTATGCTTAAAGATGAACATCACAGATGATCCCACTAACTTGAATATATGACTTTTTTATTCCATTAACTTTTATTTTCATAGTTTAAGACACAAATATTTTTCACTAGGGAAAACAGCAAATAGGGGTAAAGCAAATGACTGTGATATCAATGCTACTGAGAATCTTTTCTTTTTTTTTTTTTTTTTAAATCTACCACCATGATAATTTACAGCATGGAAAATAAAAACCAGAGGCTGAAGTGTTGATCTTTTAATTCACAGTAGGACAAAATGATTACCAGGTTTCAATCCAAATAAGCAGTTGACAAGCTGGATTAGGAAATCAGGAGGGAATTTTGCAAACAGTTTTCATAAATTGAGACAGGTCACTTTATTCCCATGAACTGAAGTTCCACTAGAAGATGCTATCCAGCTACAAACCCAACCAGGACTTGAAAACAGACCTCCTCAAGGATTTGCATCACACCTAGGAACCAAGATGGAGCCCGGACCTTAAACTGGGTGGTAGAGTCAAAGCTACATACACAAAATTTCAAGACGGAATTTCAATGTTAAGTTCTAATGCTGGTTCAACTTTGGAAATAGCAACTAAACCAGACATTTCATAATACAATCACTAATCATGTGAATTGTTTTGCAGACTAATATATGCAAACAAAACACAAAGGTTTTTTTTAAACATTGGGATATAAATGCAATGTAATTAAATACCGTGAGACCTACTTTCTATCTTACAATGGGTTTACGGTGCTCAACTTAGCAATCTCCTTTCAATACTTTTAATTACTGTTATTATTTAATGAAATTACAAATCTGAAAAAGAACCATTTATTACTGAAGATGATTCAAGCTAGGGGAAATTTTCTTTTTGTTTAAGAAAAAAAAAGGGGGCACTTGTCCCTCCCGTCTTAGTCCCCCTCCCCCCGGCACTTCCCGCCCCATAACCAGCTAAATAAATAGTATTTTTATGTTTATGGCAAGTTGCCAAAGCTTAAATTGGCCTCCTTGAGAGGCTGATAGAACTGTTTTAGTCACTACCACTTTGTTTGGAAAAACTGAATGAAAACCAGGGAGGCTAAAAATGTCTTGGTTTACATTCACTAATACGTAAGAGAAAAGAGACAGTGATAATGGACACAGTGGGTATAGCTATACCAGAATACTTCAGTGTGTCTGCTTAAAAACAATGAAGAAGAAAAAAAGTCTGAAAATTCTCTTTGCAAACAGGGATGTTCTAATTGCTTTTTATTAGGCTAATTTGTTGGAAATGCCACAGGACCTTTTTAGAAATGAACTAAACTCTTACTAAAATTTTGAAGGATTTTAAATATAGCATAATTTCTTTATGTGCTGTAAATTCTTTGCTTTCCTAGAATGATTGCACAGAATTTCACCAAACCCTTCTCAAGATTTTCCCAGTAAGGGGGCTCTAATTCCTTCCCTCTTCTCATTCTTCCTAGAGCTTCTACACACTGTAAAGTTCTTGAAAGATAATAAGATCTGTGAGTCACAGAAATGAACATAATAAATAACCTAGAATGGAATGCTTTCTTCAGATTTGTAATTTGCTCCATGGCAGCAAGTCACATAGCAGCTTGCAACCAGCTAAAATAGGAATGTTCCTTTAAAGTGTCACAATTGGGAACATTCTCAAAACAAAGTGCTCTAAAACATCAACACATAAAACTCTCAGTTTAAAATGTTAGCATAAATGAGCATCATTAGAGAAGATTAATGTCTACTGTTACTATTACTATTATTAGTAGTACAATACTACAATTATTGCTACTATTATCATGAATCTTCATATGTACCTTGCAAAACATCAAGACAGGTCTCTTCAACAGGGCACTAGCAGAGAGAGGAGGAAAAGGGGAAAGGAATTTTGTATATGTTAATATTTTCTGGAATGCGAACTTTTCATGTTAATTTTCTGTTTTTCATATTGTGTGGTTATCACTACCTTCAAGTAGATAGACCTGTACTCATTTTTTAAAAATTCTCATCATGAGTATTTCTCTGATAAAAACACTATCAGTGGTCAAGCACAATAATCTCATCATAGAATCATAGAATCATAGAATGGTTAGAGTTGGAAGGGACCTTAGAGATCATCAAGTTCCAACCCCCCTGCCATGGGCAGGGACACCTCTCNATCACCTCCCGTGACCTGCTGCTCACGCTTCTTTTGATGCAACCCAGGATACGGTTGGCTTTCTGGGCTGCCAGCGCGCACTGCCGGCTCATGTTGAGCTTCTCATCCATGAGCACTCCCAAGTCCTTCTCCTCAGGGCTGCTCTCCAGCCATTCTCTGCCCAACCTGTATTTGTGCCTGGGATTGCCACGTCCCAGGTGTAGGACTCTGCACTTATCTCTGTTTTAATTAAATAAGCTCCTATTTATATTCTTGAAAAACCTTCCAAATACATGATTTAATACGCATTTGGATCAAAGTCCATGGAGAAGTTCCTACTTAAATTCCTGATGCTGAAATGATTCCTGATGCACACTGTCAAGAAGAAGACTTTTCATTCCGTTTCATGCCATGTATAACATTTGTACAAATACTATTCTAGACATAGGATAGCTTCCTATCCTATATCTTCCTATATATTCTATATATGGGATATATATAGGAGCCTCACGTAAGATATGTTTTTATTTCAGTGGTTATCATCTTAAGATGAAATACATCTTGTTTAAAGTTTTAATCCTGAGAATATATCCCCTGGCAAGGCTGTTGGAACTAGATGGTCCTTACGGTCCCTTTCCAACCCAACCCATTCTATGATTTTATTCTATAATATTTTATCCCAGACTACAGACAACGTATGAGTTAGTGATTCTAAGGGCTAAAAACATACTTGAGGTAAAAGTCAAAGGTATCCATATGTACAACAATAGGTGACAGTGAATCTTTATAATAAAAAAGACATCAGGTAGTTAAATGAAGATTCAAAATACAGCTTCTGCAAATGTCAGAAATCATATTTATTATTTTAAATTCTATAGGAATATTAGAAAGAGATCATCAAAGACACAAGCAAAACCCTACTGAAAATAAGTTTATTTTTTTTTAATTTCAACTCCAACTGAATATGAAGTTCTATTATTTTAAAAATGTTTTGAAGTTTGTTGAACTAAAAACGAAACATGATTTCAATCACAGTCAAACCTAGTCTAGAGATGAATTGACAACTTTACTGATTCAGTCCCCTGGCAAGAAAATTTAGCAATGATACATATTTTCTAAAGTCTAGGAGATTAGTTTCTCATCTCATGTACTGTTTGGAAATATATCTTACCAGACTCATTTATTCCTAATGCAATTTAAATGGCATCCAGAGGATATAAGCAGACACTAGAGCTGGTACTGAGTTTTTAAAAGAAGACCATTCATCATTGTACATAACCAAAAATCAAATGAGATCTGAAGAAACTAGATCTGAGCATTTCATTAGCCCTACTTAAATTCTGAAAATCTTCAGTATCTGCCAAAGGACTTGGGATCCTTTCACCAACAGATTATTTGCCCACTATACTACACAGCATTTAAAAAAAAAGAGATAGAAAGTTTCATGTAAATTTTAATGTTGCTTATCTTCATTAGTATTTTGCATCTGTAAGGCTTACTTTTCACTGCATAGAAGACAGAAGCAGGCTTGCTATAAGTAATTGTTAATTACAAGTATCACAAAGTATAAAATGGTCTATGAAAAAAGGCCTACTTGGCAGCAATTGTGAAAAATGAACCAAGGTATTTGAGGCTTAATCTGCTGCTGAATGTCGTCTTACAACTGCAGCTTTGGAAATGAAGATAAAAGAAACTACTGCTGTCCAACCACAAATCACTTCAGAATTTAAAGAAAGAAAAGGGAAAAAAAAAAAAAGGGACCAATAAGTCATCAAAAAAGCAAACTATAATCATAAGGAACAAGAAACAAAATCCTACTGAACTACTACCAAGCATCAGATGATCTCCTCTTACTCTATGCCTTTTAGTTTACAATGACACTAATGCATTTTGTCTCAAGAAGTAGAGATATGTGAAGAAAAATTTCTTTAGGCAGATTTACACATATCTTGTAAGATCGTAATTTAAATCAAGTACAAAGCTCAGTTTCAGCGTTCCTTATTACTAGCCATATTACAAAGACCAGCAAATTGGGAGGTAAAGCTGCTTTAGCAGTGATGCTTATCTGACTTCAACACATCTTTCTTCATGTTTCAATCAAAGAACAGCTGCTGTCATCCTACTGAGAAAATGGTGATAGCAGAACACATAGCAAGCCTTAAACACTGCTAACACAGAAGCCTTATTGTGGAAATAACTCATCTGCAGTTAAACTTCACATACAGGAAAGCTTGCAAATGAGGTGAAAGGATGGATTTAGCAGTAACATTCTTTCAAAGTCTTGTACTCCCTTACCAGAAGGACAGCTGTGAGCCAAAACGAGGCCGTGTTCTGCAGGTGATGCACCTTGATCTCCTGCAGATAACCACAAGAGATGGTCTTTCAACAGCCAAGCTGTCATAATGATTACAAATTACTAAATGCAACACTGTCCCATAAAAATCCTTTAAGACAAAGTGTGGTGTGTCTTAATATTAGCAAGAATATTAACAACAAGGGGCTTTTTTAATAAACTAACTATTTCTGCTATCTGTAAATTGCTATGTGCAGGGTTTGGTTTGGCTGTTTACCACAATTTTATGGGTATTTTTTAAATAAAAGTAGAAATTATTTTATCATTCAACTAATTATTTGGAGGAACATGCTCCATTAGGCAAAAGATTTAAAACATAGCAGTTTCATTAAAAATAATGGTCTAAATCAAATGCAGTAGTGAAAAGCAATCACATCAATGGTAGAACAGTGCACTGAGACATTATGCCCATGACAGGAAGGAGAGAATTCCCTGGACTTGATAGCTTAAACAAGGACCTTCAGTAGCTTTATATCTGGTGCACGTGAGAGAGAGTAAAATTTTTGTAAACATAACACTTCAATTAATCTTATTTTATTCTGGTTTTATATGAATGAGATCTGTGTACTTTTTAAAACCTCCGTGTTTCCTGTAATACATGCAAAATATTAAAGTCTTCAAAAGCTATATGAACTTTACAACTAAGAAACAGATTCACTTTAGGAGGATGAGTATCACTCTTCTCTAAAAGGAAGACAGGGAAAATGAAAAGTGAAAATCCTTCTAGGATTTCACATCATTCACATCATCTTCCAGGAAATAGCTGCTAATATGTAAAAATCTCTAAAGATTTAAACAACAAACCACAAGGACCAACATACTGACCTTCAACCAAAAATAACTTTTACTGTATCTTGACCTTACTCATACAGTTGTTTCTTTGCCTTGATAAACACAACAAAATATTAAGCACACTGCATACTGTACCTTTCTTCCCATGAAGAAATGTGTGTAAGGAATACCTCAGACCTGGATGTGCTCACTTTGCCAGTTGCTAACCGCTTCGGTAAGTAAAACTTCCTGCCAATATGAACAACTAGATCCTTTGGGAAGGAAAACTGGCATGTTCTACCTCATCACGCTGGCCCTCATACCACACAGTTAGTTAAAGAGACATTCACTGAGACATATGCCAGCATGCATGTGTTCTGCTTAAACTGTAGATGAACAGCAAACTGAGGCATTATTCCCAAGTACATCTTTTATACCCCTCTTCCTTCTGTTACTGTCTCATAGAGGATGCTACTGGTCAAACTAGTCCCACAAAATAAGAAGCACTATTTGACTATGCCTACAAAAAAAGATACAAACCATACAACTAAATATGCAAATTAAATGGGATGGGTAAATGCCAAACGGATTTACATTCATGTGGGTTCGGTTCAGGTATGAGTGATTGGAATGATTGACTCTGAAAGCTTCCAGTCACTCTGTGTAAACAGGGATGAATAAAAAATTTTGCCACAACTGCTCAAAACCCCTGACCCTGGCAAGAAAGTCAGGCCAATTGGCCAAGGAATTCAGATTTAGATTTCCTTGAACATGTCAGGATAATAAAATAGTACATTAAAAAATATATCTTACTCACTAAACAAAGAGCCGTGTCATTTATTCTTTCAGCTCCAGACATTGATATATTTATGTTTCAACACATATCAAATTTTTAAGCATTCAGACACTAAAATAATTATGAATTCATGAATCTAATCAGTAAAATATATTTACTTTTTCAGGCTTACAATATGCTTTCAAACACAAAAATAAACCAACAAAATGTAGAATGTATGGCAAGGCAATTAATGAGTTTTCTTTGAATTTGTAAATAGGAACAGCAAAGCAAAATATGCCCTTATAGGATTAGGAAATTATGCCAGAAGCCATCTTGTCATTTTTATAATATTGTTTTAAATAAGGAGATTGACTAGTTGACTAATTTCCAGTGATGACACTCTAAGCATCTTGATTTTTTTTTTTTAGCTCAATGGCCATACAGTAATTTATTGAGTGCTAGATAACCTACCAGATTCCTACCTGGAAACTCAATAAACAGCACTGTCCTAACCACAAAACCAAAATAGCTGAGTTTATACTTTTAAGGCTTCTGTGCAACAGGCTGTCTTTTTACTAAGTGGCAAACCCTTGGGAAAACACTACAGACCTGATCTGGAATCTGGTAGACCTGATTTTTGCCCTGACATAAAGAAAGCTTAAATCTGGTGAATCAAACTCTCTCACATTTTTTTAGCATAGGGAATTCTTTGAGGGTGTACTGGCATTTTGGTCATAATCTTTACATGATACACCTCTTACACCACAGTAATGCAAATAGTGTATAATTCTAAGAAAATCAGAGGAAAAGAGAAATTTACTAGATTTCAAATGACAAAACTGTAGCTATCAAAAGGGTATATTATTTCTTGCTGCCTCTGAGCATGTGATTCATTGGTCTGGTGTCAATGACATTTTGTAAAACTAAATGATAATAAATGTAAATGCACTGAGTCACAGTAATTTAGGGAAATCAACATTTTCAAACCTAGATGCAAGAATATGTGCACTAACCTTTACTGATGGTTGAATTACATTTTATTAATTATTTTTTTCAATCTGAATGTACATACTGGGCTCCATGTTCAGAAAATAGTACATTAAAGAATTTGAAAATGTAAGCCTTGGTGTGCTATATCACACTGCATTCCAGTATTATGTTAAGATTTTTTTATGACATGTTAATTTAGTTTCAAAATGGAATTACCTCTCCTAAATCTGCAAAGCTTTTGATTATTGTCGCTAAAGCCCACAAATGTTCACACTGTAGAGTTATTTAAACTATGTGCACACCCTACAGATTAATGCCAAATTCTCCCATTGTTTCCAAATTTTTGTCCTGTTTTAGGTTTCATACAAGCTGTCCTATGCAACAAATATTGTTTCCGCCAGAATTTTCTGAAGTGAGAATAAGTATTTAAGATTTATTTCAGCAGTTGCCTTGGAAATTGGCAATAAGGATCTAGAATTATTACTCTGCCACACACCCGAAGTCTTGAGTCCTGATTTCACAGGAGTAAATTTATAGTGTGCATTCTACATTGACAATTCTCTTTTAAATCTCTTCTTCATATGTTACAGCAAAGTACGCCAGAAGAAATTATGATGCATCTGTTTGTTTGCAGGGAGAACTGTAAGATGGATTCTTACGAATAAGCTATATTTGAAATAGACTTAAGATTCTGCCAATTACCAGCCCTTAACTATTTTTGTAGACTGGATAGACCAGCAGAGAAGACTACTGGCAGACAAGTCCTTGGCTCTTTTAAATCAAAAGCATAATGTCAATGATTATCCATTCTGAGGGAAAAGGTAATTTCTTTTATTTTCTATATAACTTTCTATACCTTCCTTGATTCCTCATTAGCTTCTGAAAATTATTTAGAGTTTGTGAAATTCTGAGAAGATTTTTTAAACTCTTTAAGATTCTTTTCTACCTTTCACCTACTGGAAAACAGAAGACCGGGTATTATTAACCTTGAAATTTATTTTTTTAATAACTAACAATTTATTTAGTAATAAAAGTGAACATTTCCTGAAAAGTGACTGACCATGCATAATTTTCGCTTTAATTATTTTTACTGTCTTCTTAATCAGATTTGCAAAATACTAGGAATTGTAGAACAAAATAATAGTGGTTTCCCCAATTCAAAATTGAAATGTAATATAATATATATGATTTGATTTGTAATATGATACATACTATGAACTCATTACTTGTTCACCATCTCAGAACAGTAGTTTCTAAGGAATCTATAACCTCATTATATGCTTTATTATATTTTAAATTCTTTATCTAACTGTATTGTACATATATATTTCAAAACCCACTCTATAAGTCAAGTTCTCCATCAACGATTTAAAAGAAAAAACAATATCGTAGACCCAAGTGTGGCCTGCTTATCTTGTTTAATCTAGACATCTGACACGAATAAAAATCAGATAAAATTTCTTTTCTAGTGCAGTTTCAACTAGATTTGGGAACAAAAGCACAATTTTTTAGACTTTTCCGAGGGAGTAGGATTTTTTCAAGAACTGACAAAAAGTGTGTGAACAAAGAAGAAACATTTTTTCACTGCTTATATGCTACTGATAGCTCACAAAGGCAAGTAAAAGCATCTGAAACAAATAATAGCACTTAAAATACTAATGGTTTAATGGTTTCTTGGATTATTTTTTTCTTAAAATTTTACCTGTTCTTCAGCTGCCGAGGAAGTGAATTTTGTCTTCCTTAACAGAATTCACTAGGCAGAGATGTAAACCTATTGTAGGAGAAGAGGACTTTTAAGTCTTGAAAGATGGTGCTTACTGTTGAATTTATCTTTTGAATACCTAGGTAATATCCCTGTACACCAGGAGTGGGATTTCTTTAATCTGTCCCCTTGACACCTACTATACCTACACCATCTTTTTTTCTGTACTGTAGTTGGTAGATGATTGAAGATAATATAACTTACTGTGCCAATTATGGCTATTTCTTTTTATTTAAATAGTTTGGGTTATGCTTTTTTTATAGTAACACAACTAATATACATTTTCTAACTCAATGAAAAGTCCCAATCAGAAGTTTGTGGACTGGCAAGATGATATGTATACATTTCCATCCACACTACATCCCAGCCAGTTCATTTTGTGTTGAAACTGTCACGTAGAGTATTATGTAGAGTAGCAGAGAGTTTATGTGTGTTAGTTATTACTTTTAGCAATGAATAAATCAATTGTTTTCTACTCAGGAAGCCAATTTCATAAAGGGGCTTTCACGCTTATAGACAAAGTAAACATCATCAAAACAAAAGCTGCTCTGGCACAAGAAAGGTAAAAAGAAAACCTACTCTTCCTTTGTTTTCAAGACCTCACCTCCCTCCACTTTCCTGCTTTGGGGTTTCTGCTGTGTGCTGCTCATTTTATGTGCCTGCAGAAGTAAGCTACAGATCATGGTAGTTTGGTTATTTGGGGAATTTAAACAATTAATAAATAACATTATAAAAGTCAGATGATGATGATGATGATTATTATTATTATTAATTATTTGCTCCATCATCTCAGATGTCCAATTTTGCCAAAACAAACTACATCTCATCTGGGTGCTAAAACTAGCCACGTTCTTCAGCTCCCTCCTACTTCCACCCTCCTGAAAATATCCATACCAGTCAGCAAGTTTGTCTTTCTCT
This sequence comes from Thinocorus orbignyianus, assembly GCA_013400375.1. Taxonomy (NCBI): domain Eukaryota; kingdom Metazoa; phylum Chordata; class Aves; order Ciconiiformes; family Thinocoridae; genus Thinocorus; species Thinocorus orbignyianus. Next base: position 1,189,937 of record VXBW01002926.1, read on the forward strand.
CAACCTTATAAAGGATCACAGGTTTGAAGAAATCTCTTTTTGTCAATCTGCAGCCTCAGAAAGCCAATTCCCAACTTCATTACCACTCTCTTCCTTCACACTGACATATCACCAACCCAAAACTATCTTCCCTTCGCATTGTTTGACACCAGAAATGAAAAAGCAGAAGCAAAAGACAACATATTATTTAGCCAATATTGTTAACTTTTGATCCAAGCACAATTGTACATATCTATTTGAGGACATTTCAATTCCTGTGTAAGAATGGTAAAACTAAAAAGAAATTATTCTACAAGGAAGAAAGAGTATTTCCTGACATCTCATCATGTGCCACCTCAGTCACTGGGGACAGCTGTATTACACTGTGATAATCCTCATTCAAGGATCACTACCTTATACAAGTTGTAGCATTGCCACAGGCATTGAAATATTTAGTAATTTGGCAGAATCCATGCAATTCTTCAGGAAGTTAATTAACACTAAGTTTTAAAAGAAGTAACATGATCTGCTACCAGAATCTATGTCTCATCATGTTATTCACATATTGGGTCACGTGATCAAATTAGCAAAAGAAAAATCAAAAAAAGATAAAGGGTGACAAAATTAAATAATTTTTTAAAATGTAGATACAGTATCATAATGTAATATAAATTTGTACAGATCTCACTGATTGCAACAAGATACTTGGAAATGAAACCAGTCTTTTGCATGATCCCACTTCCTGTTAGTGGTTTAAAACTAATCTTCTCCATTTTAATCTTTTCCATTCAAAGGAGCATCTGGGCAAAATATGCTTTTAATATAGCGCAGTGATTTATTTATTGCTTGCAACAATATTTGGCAATAAAAATATGCATGCAAGAACTTCATGCAAAATCATTGCGAAGACATTCGAAAAAGCAAGTCCTTGTAAAAGACAATTAGTGTGCTAAGAAAGAAGGCAGGCAGTAACATGCATTTTGAATGACATGTCTAAGTTTCAACAGCAGCTTCCAGGAAACATTTACGTTTGAGAAATCCCTACTTTGACCTCTTTTTTCCCCAGTTTACTTGCTGGCAGATAGGAGTACATGACAAATGAATCTAATTTAAGTGGGCTGAATGCCAGATTGCTTGTTAAAAAAAGAGCACCTGATTGTACATTAGGTGAGAGGTCAGTGACACTGAACACCAGCAGGTGTAATAACAACCGCAGGCTTTTTGTAAAGGAAATGCAAACAAGAATTCACCCTCAGGACATTCAGGATAGTGCCTATATGCTTAGGTACCAAGTGATTGGCAGTCAGGATTGCATATCAGGATACTTGGTGATGCTTTGTTAAGCTGTACCATGACAGGACTTTGAGCAGTATGTCATGAAAAATAGTCTTTAGCTAAAATCATAAAAAAACCCACAAAACTAGTCACTGAAGACAAAAGCAGCTTTTCTACTATCAAAAGACTCAAAATACACAGAATAAATCGTTGTGTATCTCAGCACCTGTTTTCTCCTTGTTACAAAGCCTTGATTCATCTGTCATCATTTAAAAACACCAGTGTTGGAACTACCTGATCATTAATCTTTGAAACATTTACCAAGACAATATCAGTTTCTTGCAAACCCTTCACACTCTACCCACCACTTCTGGGAAGAATGCAGAAAACCAATAAGCAAACAAAATTTTAAAACAGCGTTATTCCAACTTACTAAATTACATTAATTATTCAAACACCTCTCCTGCAGAATTGGAGGTTTTATATTCCAACTACTGTTCTTTGATCTAAGGAAAAGTGACTGGTTGATAAACAATATTTTCCTTAAACAGATGCTTGCTAAAATTGCATTATAATACTAGCACCGAAGCACGCAGCTTGTAGCAACCACAGTACAGTCTTGTAACAGACAACTACAAAGACAACATCCAGTACAGCTTTTACAGATTTGAGGGGCTTTATTTTTTAGAATACCCCTTCCACACTTTACTTCTGGAATTTTTAGCATCTCTTTTGGTTAAGATTTATTTATTTGACGTTGGTTTACAAACTGACAATTCACCTTTGTCTGTTTCAAAATTTCAGTCGCAATATATAAGAATGTAGAGATCTTGGGTGAGAGGATAAATATTCTAGGTAATTATTGTTAGCAGAATCCTAGCAAAAACTGTGTGTCATATGTATACATACATACGATCTCATATAATAAAATTATTTTTAAAATAGTTTGTTCAATGATTAGCTTACTGCTTTCCATCTTATGAAATACATTGTTCTGAATGATGATACGTGGTGAATCCTGCTTGTTAAAAGAGATGGTTTGATCATCTTTCATATAAAAACATTTTGCTACAATTAATTTTGCCTAACATTTTTCTTAAGATTATGCTCTACCAGATACCGAAAGTGAGGCCACTTATTAAGAAGATATTCACTGATGAGGGACGTGTTTCAGATTTAGATTTCAGATTATATTTCAATTTGTACTGGAAAGCAATACATAATAATAATGCAAATGAGAATAGCATAGCTGGTACTTAATTTTCAAAGTTCCTGTGTGAAATATTGTCCTCACAAAAGTCAATGTAACAAAGACAGAGTTTAGTGATATTGTGCTACTGCACTGTAAATTCTTCAGGACAGTGGCGGCTTCATGTACTATGCCCTTCCTCTTCAACAAATACGTATTTGGCATGTAATAAATAAAATCCAGTGAAACCATGACAAAAGTATTTCTAAATTCAGTGTTGTAATTCTAGAAATACACTCACTGTCATTACCTGTCATTACTAAAACCTGTCTGTGGCTTACAGATCTCCCAGCTGGTCTTCTGTTTCTGAAAGGCTTTTATGCAAAAGACCATGCACAACCACACCCTACACTATTATTTCACCATACTCAAAATTTATAGAGCAGTTGACTAATAATGAATTTCTCCAAATATAAAGAGTGCATACAACTGAAAATGATGTAACAATTTACTCGCGGAAAGAGCCTGTTTTCTGAAAATAAAACTGCAGTTTCATGAGGTGCTTAGTAATTCTTCCTTTAGAGAATTTCGTACTCTAAAACAATTTAGTAGCAACTTAAGTGCACCAGATCACATAACTTCACAAATCTGAATGCATAAACACAGCATTTGAAATATTTCTAACACCAGTTTATTAACTGAAATTTACTTTGGGGGTGCTAAGCAGATAGTTTCATCCAATCAGCCCATTTAGGGAAGAATTTGTTAATCACCTGCTGGGTGGTGGTGGGGAACCTATCCTTTGATCAAAGGGAGACATACTGGTTTTACTTTACGTGCTGTCTCTCTAGCACTCAACCAGCCCATAGCTGGAGGGATTCATTTCAAGATTTTTCTTTATTCCCAGTATTCTGTTACTTGCTGCATACCACCACCCAAGACATCAGGGCTAAAGCCAAACACTCTTTGTGGTACACCCATTTGACAGACTTCAAAATGGAAATGATATTTAAGTTAAACCTGTAAGACCAAGTTTGCTGAAATCCTGCAACATATGCAACCTTTGAACACTTCAACATCAGATCAAAGTTTGCCAGACAGACTCAAGGAGAGAATCATTACATTTAAACTATCAGTCCTCAAGAAAATACAGAGAATGTTGGTAAAAGTGCAGTTGACATTATTCATTTCGTCTTGGAGTTAACAGCAGTTAAATATAGCTATGGAGCTCATGTTTTTTCTTG
>VXBW01002926.1:1193690-1221076 GCA_013400375.1 Thinocorus orbignyianus
GTACCTAATGCAGTGTTCTCACTCAGTTTGTCTTATAATGCATTCTTAGAGCCAACACTGCTTTTAAGAGGTAAAGAAATGGTATCTTAAAATGAAGGGCCACTTCCAGATAAAAGTTTCCCAAATTTTCTTCAAGCAGTAAGACTGTGTCTGAAGCGGATTCACATAGAAGCTTTCATAGTAAGACCTCTCTTTCCTACAAAACCAAAATACAAGGTACTCTAAGACACTGCAATATTTGAACAACTAGACTTAATTTTTTCTAATTAGAAATTACAGAACTTACGAAACAAGTAGAAGAGATGTAACTGAAAAAAAAAAGAACTGGCCCTCTGAGAAAGGAGCCTTCTTCCCAATCACAATCAGTCTGAGGCTTCTTTTGGTTGACAGGTTCAATTCTAAGACTATTACTACTATTTTTTAGTATTTATTATTTTTTCTTTTTAAAAATAAGGTAATTCAAGTCCTAAATACTTTTCCATCTACTAATTACACATGTAAATACATTACAAGCCCTAAGGTAAATTAATTTTCAACCCTGTAATTGAAAAATAGTTCATTTGAATTAAAAAATAATTAACAATAAGACAGTTTCTTATTAAATTTTCTGCCACTGACTTTAGAAATTAAGCAATTTTATAAATGAAGAAAAAAATCTCTTAGAATACAAATGACCACAATTGAGTAAAAGATGAAAAAAAAAAGAATCTCATTGATAAAAAAAAAAAAACTGGGAAAAAACAGCAAACACATTTCAGGCAGTTTTATAAGTTTAAAAAAAAGATATTTGCAGAGTGTTGCAGAAGCTATGTAAATTTCTCAACAATTTTGTCAGCCTCAGACAAAGTATTAGTGAGGCGACATTAAGTAGGGTAGATAAGGACTCATGTTTTCATTAAATCTAACCACAGATTTAAATCATAAATACAGTATAGAGTGAGGCGGAAATGAAAATTTAGAGAGCTGGTTAATAATTTTTTCAGTAGCATGACATTGAAGGCAAGTCCAACATTAGATCAGGAACTATTATAAAAAGAATTTGCAAAAGGAGTAAAGCTTTTCACCTTTATCCCATTTTTTTCCCCCACAATTAATGCAGGTAGGATATAATACCCAGTCACATTTAAAAAATGTAAGGGCAATCTCAGAGCATTTTCCACCCAAAGGGCTTGAACACAACTTAATTCAATCAAAATGTTAGGATCTGTTATTACTTACACAGGTATAAATTCTTATAGGGGTATAGAAGAGATGTAAGTCAGACCTAAAGCGTCTAACTGCCATAATCAAAATCATCCTAGCTAACAGAATTCCTAAACCATTAAAACTTGCTTTAGTGGTTACATTTGACCTTGTCCATATTCTTAGAACTAAAATGAATCCTCATGAAAAGCTCATATGCCAGGTCAACAGATGTAAAACACTATACAAAGAATGCGACTGTGCAGTTCTTCTTTGAGGGCTCCAACAAACAAAGGTTTAGGCCTTGGCTGTATTAGAGAACAGTAGTCATTGGTAAAGACTTTGAGATCTGCCATAAAGAGCAAAGCTTTTAGCTTGTTTGGGATTTATCACCTAGTGTATTTCAAGGTGCTAAAACTATGTGTGACAAAATTAATCATATTATTAATATAATCAGCCCAGCAAAGACTTAGTGCAAGATCTATCCAAACTGGGGTTTAGGTTGGGTTTCTTTGGGTTGTTTTGGTTTTGGGGTTTTTTTTAAGAACTGGTTTTTACTTGAATTTAACACAGATTTACTATCCAGAAGTATAGCTCCTATGTTAAATGGAAAATATCATTTATTACTGATCTCCATGTTCGCATCTGGTAAAAATATGTCTATCTGCAAAATGAACAAAGAGGTTCTGATTCTGATTAGTTAAACAAGAAAAGTGAACTGGTTTAATTTAAATTATTTTAATAACCTGATTACCTAAATTGGTGCAAGAGTCTTTGAAGATAAAGTGATTTCAGTGAGGGTCTTTTTGTTTTTAATTTATGGACATAATTCTCTTTCAGACTGAGCTTTTCCACTTGAAGATGTTACCGCCACTAGCTGCTCTTCCCTAGCCATCAGCTGGATGTTACCACAGTTTCCAACAGAAAGTCAGAAATATCACCGTGCTCTCTAATCCACACCAGGCAACAATAAACAGGCTTGCCTGATGAATGGGTATTCATCACTATTTAAGTCAATCTGGCTCAGTTTGCATGAAGTTGATATGGGATTGATGGGACTGATTTCTTCTGTTGAGAGATCTGGGAGGGTAACAATCTCTAGCAGAAAAGTAGTAATAAGCACATAAAGGTAGGTGGTAATAACATCATCAAGTGACACAGCTGTTTGTAGAGTGCTCTGCCCATGGCCTAAGGCTGTGGACAGATATCCTCATCTACGTCCAGATACACTGTTGAAAGAGATTCCAGCTGCTTGTCACTCTCCCTTCAATGACTTCTTCAAATCTTCCAGTAAAGCTGTTCAAGTGAGTAGCTTGCTCATTTTAGTAAAAAAGATCTGGTTTAAAATAAAACTAGCCCACAAACTGTTTAGCTAGTTTGACTCAGTTTGGTACAACTGAGAGTCAAGCTGAAGAAGATGTCCTGCATGATCTGGCCAGCCAGATGATCTGAAAGGCTCCAGCACAGAACCAGTGACATTTACCACTGCTCTTCTGGAAAACAGACCTGGTGAACTGTCTATAAAGCAAAGATCGAAACTGAAGTAAAATGGCAGCAAGACTCTGCCATTTGCAATATGAAGGGATATCCCGTCACACAACCGAAGCTGCTCTTTGTCTTGTGGTCTCTTGAAATGCAAAATTAGCACAATAGTTTTTTAAAACAAATGAGAATATTAATGTCAAAATGGATGCCTAATTAGAGTGGGACAATATAGCAAAACAAATCATATTAACCAGCACTCCTTAACTATTTCTAATCCATTATATTAATATTTGCTACAAATGCCTTAATGTTGCAAAAGCAACATTCCCAAGATGCTTGTTACTGAACTTAAGTCACACAAATAAATATTTTTCCTGGATTTCTGTATTGTACTCTCTGTTACAGAATTATTTATAAATGATCACGTTTCAGACACTGATTCAAGGCCCAAACTCAAGACAATCCCATCCCATCCAATGCCTTTTCTTTGGCAGAAAAAGGGAATGGTTATACAAGTAATATCCACCTGCTGAAACAGACAAATGCCTTTTCTTCATTTGTTCCTTTGCATCTACACCTCACTCAGCTCATTCTGAGCTCTGGCCACCACACCCAGATGAAGTGCTTCCATTATTGCATGTGTGTGATCTGAAAATCTGCATTAGAAACCACTGCCAGAATAACATGAAGCATAAGAGATAGGGATGTTTTTCAAAACTGGCTCCAGGCCTTGTGGCTGGTAGGACTGGATATCTATGATAGCAGTCATCACCTATCAAATCTTTTCCTTGAGGAAATCAAGAGACATGTGCAATGACAACTGGTATTTCATTGATGTTAAGTAGGTCAGCACAGGGAGGTTTTATTTTTGTTTTAAAGCAGCATTATAGCATTATAACTAACACAGAATAAATATGTTTATATTACAAATAGATAATACATAATTTTTTATTAGGTATTATTTTCTGTATTCTACTGAACACTTTCTCTTGTATTTTTCACAAATTCCAGAAAGCAATTTATAGAAAACTCATGTCTATTCAAAACTGATTCTTCTCTTTTCATATTTTAGTATTCAATTGTAAAATTTTACATTCAAAAGTTTAGGTCATATGGCCTTTGTTTAGGTCTTTAAGTGAGGTGGTATTTCTGCTTCCAAGCACACCCAGACTTTTCAAGAGGAATGCCATTACAAGTCTTATATTCACAAACAACTACTTCAAACTTTTTTAAGAAAAAGAATAGTCATTTCACATGTTCACATTAATATCTGTAGAAGTGCAAGCCAACAAATTGCAATTGATCATGGCATTCAGCTCCTTAAAGCAGATTTTTGCTACTTTTGCTATATGTCAGCCTAGCTTCAGATATTAAACTATATCTAGATTATGAGATTACTTCTTTCTGTATGAAGTCAGTGATCATCTACTTCTCCTTACAGCAACTACATCTTGAATCAAAGTTTAAGTGTGAAAATACATACTGCCTTTTCTCACCTTCTACATTGTTCAAAATTGCCCTAGTATGTTATTTATTTTTACTATGGAAGATTATAAAAGAGCTTAACTGGTGACTGTAGGCCTTGTGATTGCTGTCTTTAGGCTGACTACAACAAACGCTTTGAAGTTCAGTTCCTCAGCTACATTTTCGGATTGTTTGCACACCTTCTGCACCTGCACTGAAGAAGCTGAGGCCAAAGTTCAGGCAGAATGGCCTGACTCACACAGCTAAAATACAAGTGACAGGCAGAAGAATTTATATAATAAAGCTCTATAGCTAGACAGGAGAGTGATTTGGTGTCTCATAAATACCAAGGATAAGATAAGATAAAAGCATGTTGGAGTAAAGTAAAAGACACCTAGTTTGTACAAATCTTTTTGAGAATACATATAGTATATGCATAGACATTTTTTTTTACTAAGACTATGAACAAATCAAAAGACAAAAACTGCTCTAAGTGAAAATATTACTGAAATAAATAAAAAGACTCTAATTGACTTCAATCAGCCCAGGGTTTCAACTTTGTATTTGGCATTAGCAATGTTGTAACAGGAAGTTAAGAAAATTTTTTTCAAAGAACAATGGTGAATTTTCTTTACTGACCTTCCATTCCATAGGTAACACAGAAAAAGTTTCAAGTTTGTCAAGGAATTAATGTATTTCCAGTGTATAATCAATAAAAAATAACCAAATATATACAGCTAAGTAAATTACTATGTACTTTTAATGAAAACCCTCTGGTTTTGACAATGGCCAATTGATATCCAAAAATAATAGCAGTAGTGATGACACCTTTAAGAAAAAAAAAAAAAGAAAGGTAACTTTTAAACTAATATAAAATTTCCCAATTAAAATAGGAACTATAAAAGTCTTCCCTTATGAAAAAAAAATGTTTTAACACGGATGAAGACTAGTCACAAATCTGCCCATAGTTTGCCAAGCAAACGTTCCTAGGGAGGTTCTTCCTTTTGTTTAGTAAAAACCAAGTTGCAGTAAAATAACAATCATGTCTAAAAATTCACAAATCCAAAATGCCCTCGGGCTCCAGTCAATGTAGCAACACCCATGTAGCTAATTAAGCATAGAGCTAGTATTCATACACTCTATGAGAATTAAAATGAACACTGCAAACAGTCATGCTCCTTGTTTTTCCATTGCTTTGCATGCTACTGAGACTCATTTCCAAGTTAATATGTTTTTTCCAAAACAGGCTAAACAGAATATACAAACATAAAGAAAAATTAATTCTTTGCAAAAATCTTGACTTGAAATAATGAAAACAAAAAGCAGAACAATAGCTAATAGCTAATGTCTTTACACATATCCTTATATAGTAACATGACCAGATTTCGTTATGCTTTATTCTGCTATTAGTAAGGACATCTTGAAAGAAAACTGCTCACCACATCTCAACAAAGACAATGCTAGGCACCACATTTGTTTTAAAGCAGCCTCCCTCTCCTCCCTGAAAACACACACAAAATACATCCAATAGTTAGAAGTGAACAGCGAATATTTGCCTGCAGAAAAATTAAGAAGCTTTGCTCTTTCTGTAGAAGATTTCTGCTTTGAAGGATTTTTTTCACTGAATGACACTGATGCCTCATGAAGAATGCCTCCACAGTGACTACTAAGGCAAAATTTTAAAATTACAGACTTAATGTTCAGCTCCTGAACAAAATTTAGCAGTCTAGCTTTATGATTTATTTTCACAAACACTAGACATCATTTGCTGGCAGGCACAAGCTTCAGTCTGTCTTTGTTCCAAGTGTGAAGGTAACCCTGCTCTAAGGATATAACAGACAATAAACTTGTCCAAACACTCCTAAACATCTTTTAAAACATCTGATTTACTTCACATCTGAGGAAGAATAAAGTCTACAGTACTGTACAAATAAAATACTGTACAAACAGACTTTGTGTTGATTTCTATTACAGACACACACAGACAGCTTGTGGCAAAGTCCTAACTGTTTTTCCAGTGTCTGCTGCACTTCACTGGTGGGAGCTGGAAAGGAAAAAATAAGCACTTGTGTTCTACCAGCACACACCTCAGCTGTGCTGCGAATCATATTTTCTGAGCGTCACATGGCTCCAGTTACCCATGACTGACTGCTATATAGGTTTAATTCTTAAAACTTATCATCACCTCCTGATTTTCTTTTCTTCCTTTGGGTGAGGAGAGGGGAAGAGATCCTGTTTCTAACAAGCCCCAACCAGTGCAGCTACGTGCGTTACCAAATTTGCTGGCCAGTGAGATATCCCTGAACAATTCATCCGCTCCTTAATGAGTTACAAGCTCTCTATAACTCCACAACACATCCTTGTCCTGCCATGCTCTATTTTCACTATCACTTCATGTCACTATTTTGTAGTGTTTAAACGCTGAAGTGGTAAAAAGGACCTCACTGATTTTTAATTTACTACTTTTTAACCGTAATTAGAGGACCAGCCTATCTGCATGGTACCTAAAACAATGCTAGTGAGCCTATACAATCAGGATAAAATTAGACTTGAGACAGAACAAGTTCAGAAACTAAACACTTCAGTATCTCAGGTGCTTTCCGCCTTATAGAAAAAAAAAAATCCTCTCAAAGAGAAATCTATTCCAATTCAAAAGCATATTCTCTATATTACACTACTGTAACAAAAATCAAATTACGGTTCCCTTAGTCTTTTGATAGTTTTCAAATACCAAAGCAAATGTTTTTGAGACTCTGGAAGGACATTAATATGATTTGGTTCACAAACAAAAGCGTGTGTTGCAATGGAACTGCTGCATCCATAGTTTATATAAACTGTGTAAACAAAAATTATGGCAAATATATGAACTATAAAAAAGGCGAAGGTCTTTCTAGAAAACCCAATTCCTGAGGTTTAAATACTTTACAATTAAGTTTTTGCCAAAATTATATTTTCCTCTCCAAAATGAAATATATTCCTCACATTCATTCTCATTCGGTGTCTTGGTTTTCTCGTGTTCACAACTAGCTTTTAATAGAAGTCTGTAGTAAAAACAAACAAACAAAACAAAAAAACCCACACCAACAGGAAAGCTTTCCTAAACAAGAAATACCCCCAATTTAACTGTACTGTCTGCATTTTACTATAGACTGAACTGACTGAGAGATTCGATGTCCCTCAGCCATACTACCTGTTATGAAAATCGGGAGAACATGGGAGAGAAAGAACAGTTAAAAAAAGCCTAATCCCATGAATTATGGACTGTTTCAAGGGTCCTTATATTATTAAGAGTGAAATCAACATCTTCCTACAGGGAGATGAAATCTCCATCTCCTTCCCATTCCATTTACCTGGTCTCCAGATCTATTTTGATAGGCTACTGAAAGTTCACCAGTTTGACCACTCATCCACTTTACTACTATCATGCGAAACCCCATCCTGCCTAATCCTGCAGCCACAATGCAATGAAGATAATCCGAGTGAACTGTGCGACTGTGATTCCTGGTGGTTCGGGGAGTTTTATCACCCCACCTTGGTGAGAAGAGCACTCAGACTCCTCTCACATGCACTGTCAAAAATACAGAGGACAAAGTGCTCCGTAGTGAAGATTCAATGCCCAGAGCTTTAAAACTCTGCACAGCAATGGACTCATTGTAATCACTAACTTTGATATTCTCATGCTAACAATGCCACTTTTAAATAGTAACGCAACATTCAAGAGAGTTCATTTCGCCCTGATTGCTCTACCATTATTAAATTAACTTAGTCTTGAGACATATGCCTCCAAGAGAAATCTTGTGTGCCTTATTTAAATACCAATAGAAATTATTATAACATTCCAAAACTAAGTCACAGGCACTATTTCAGTCTATAACAACAGCACCATAAAGTGGATTCTAAAAAGAATATAATACAGGAAGATATAATAACAGAAGTAATTATAATGCCCAGACTTTCTACAAAGCAAAAAATGCGGAAAACCATGTATTTCACAAAGATGTTGTCTGCAAGATTCAACTGTATCAACCTTTTGATTGTTAGCCCTGATTGTAAGTAGAAACAGGAAATAATTCAATTATCCAAAATTTTAATTTCCTTAAAAGATCCAGGGCTTTAGTCTATATGGCAGAAAGCACAATAAAATAACCTCAACATCGAACAATTTTTAACCGCTGCTCTGCTTGAACATCAGAAAGCAGTTTATGTCAAAACTTCCACTCCTCAGTAATGCTTCTAAGAACTAAAATCAGTTTTCCTCTGGTTTCATACAAGAGCTAAGTAGCTCAAGTTCTACCTGAGCAAACCACACTGCTGAGCTAAAGTAGTGGCAATAGCCAAACTAATTTGTCAGCTCTCAAGACTGCAAAACAGAAAAGTTACTCCATTATTTTTTCTAAGCATATCTTTTCTAAGAATATCTATTGTAAGATGTACTTACAGCTCTTAGCAGTGAATACGAGGAAATTTAGTATTACCAAGTGTATTTTCAGAAAGGTTTATAGGTCTGGGACTTAAATTATTTTTCACCCCTAGGGAAGGAGGTCTATGACACAAATTTTCACCTTATGATGAAACTAGACTTTCCACTAGACTCGTCACTATTCCACATACAAGGACAGGTCTTCTCATGAGTTCAGTCTGGAGGGCAGGCTGTGCCTGCTACCAGCTATTTGTTATACTGCCTTTTCAGTGCTCTCCCACTGAAAAAGAAACAACAAGTTATTTGTCAAGGGTCTGGTATATAACGATACCAGATAAATTATGTTGGCATTTGAACAAAAGAGTCAGAGAGGAATGTCTGTTTTTAAATTGGAAATATATATGGGTGTGGAAAATAAACAAAGATCTGCTCCCCACGCCCAAGAAAGAAGAATGATGCTAACAAACAGCTGTAAACTACACTGCTTTTAAATAACATCATAAACGGCTATTAAAATATCATGCAGCTGCAGTTAACAAAACTTTCTAATTACCTAAAACACAACTCTAAGAAAAAACATAAACCCTTTTTACATTTTTATATGAAAAAATAATTCCAAATTCTTTTTAAGGCTGCTCATTTTCAGGAAATAAGAAAGCGTAAGTAAAAAAATATTGAATGTGAGTCACATCCTTTCCTGCTGTTAGCACATGCAACACGTGTGTCCATAAACACAGAGGTGAGGTTATCTACACATACAACCTGTACAAGTATGATATTTAAAATTTATTCAGAAAGCATAAAACCAAAACTGGTTTATAACAATACTCTGATAAAACCAAGGCTGCTTTCATTTAAATGTTAATGGTACCACAGTGCACATTATTTTATTTTAATAATGCTGAATCTTAAACTTCTCTGTGTTGGAAAGCTTCAACAGTTTTATTTTCTTTTAAATCAAAATACAAATTATTCAATATGGATAATCCTAATTTTGCATTTCACAACTATTCTAAAAAGTAAGTATATAAGAACAGAAGTTCTTTTGGAGATTTTTAACCCCATCAATAGAATGACTGACTTGTAGCGCAGCTAATATCACTACTGGAAATAATACAAATCATACAGTCTTCAGCTTGGGGTGACAGGGGCCAAAACAATGTAAATTATGGCAGCTTTAATGACACATTAATCTTTACTCATGTGAGTAGATTTTGCTCCTCTGTACACTCCTACTGCAGATTTTTTCCAGTAAGAAGTAGTGACATGAGAAACATTTTCTATGAGGAAATCTCTAGATCTGATGGTCTTAGCAATGTTGAGACCACAGTGATCATGAGCTACGAACTACCTACAGCTTCAAAGGCAAGCACCAAAAAGGTGGATAAGCATTGATCAGTAAGTGAAACACAATCACAATATAGTGTTTACTCACAATTGAAAGAAAACAAAATAAGGTGCATTTCATACTCTTAAATATCACAACCAAATTATTGTATGTATGTTAGTTCATCAGATTATCTCAAGTAAAGAGCATTTATTCTATAGACAGATTATACTTTCCTAATTAAGTTGCATATTTTAAAATGTCTCCAACACATTTTAGCTTAACAGATAGTATTTTTTTTTTCATGCATATTATACATTCTTTTCCAGTAAAATTTTATTTTTAATCTGTGGCAAACTTCCTTATGTATCAAGCTTTCATACTCATTCCACAAAGATATTACAGTTTTCTTACAGGAAAAAAAAAAAAAAACACGTAGCAAATTAATACTAGTTTAAAGAAATTCTCTACCAAAACCAGGAAATTGTTTAGACAGATACAGACACATTTCTTTTAAACTTTTGCATCTAACTATACCTTTAGCCACAATACACTATGAAAAAATTTAAACCATTTAGACCATTAAACCATTAGACGTAGTTTCTCATTGTTCAATGCATACAGAAAAAACATTTTTCACATGGTTTACAAACACACTTGTCAAGAAACACACAACAGTTTAAAATAAAACAATTAAAATTAGACTGCAACTTGAAAGAGATAGAAAAGAGAGTTTCTCACCCCTCAAAACAAAACTGGAACTTTGGTTTATAGGAACGGCTATGCCCATATACCCTCCTCGTCATCCTGTGTGCCAGACAAGATGCACAGAGATGTTAGCATTGGAATGAAAGAAGAAAAGGTTAGTTACTTTTGTACAAATAAAATACCATTTTTTTTGGCTGTGAAAAACATGATTATTTTTTCTTAAATGTAAGCCAGCAAAAACAGCTGAACCAGTTTGTGTTACGTATACAAGAATTCGCATCTATAGCAACCAAAAAAAACAAGAACAGTGACGTAAAAATTTTTCCCACTGAGTTAAAACAGCGTGTAGGAAGTAGATTATATGATTAAATATTAAAAGATTATCTATTTTTTAAATGCACGCAATTCAAAACAACATTGACAGCAGGAATAGATCAAAGCTTATAAGTAAGAAAAGTAATTACTGTAATCAAATTGTCTTACATTCTATTAGGTTAAAAAATCCAAAACTGCTGACGAATCAAAAAAATCTGTCATTAGCAAAGTACAATTTTCTAATGTTATCAGTTAAATCCATCTTTTAAGCAATTCTTAAATACTGCATATTGTTCAACACTGTTAGTTTCTCTCTTTTTTTTTCCATTTTTGATCCACTAGGATTACTCATTTATTTAGCACTTAATGATAGGTAACATTAACGGCAAATACAAAAAATCGTAACACTTTCATAAATATTTTTTTTAAAGGGATTATTTTACTGTAGGTGTGCTGAAAGCAGAAGATCTTTCTGTCCATTTATTATAAACCCGGAGTTAGAAGGAACAATATAAAAACATTAACTAAACCAAGAGAGTAAAATGCTCTTCCTGGGATACGTTTACTGTAGATTATATTTTTAATAATGACCCCATATCTATGCACCCATAGATGTGTATGTACATATTGACACCTGTATATAGTTCTGCTATGTCAAATTCTGATGCAACACTCAGCTTCTGGAGTGCAGGTGCGCTATACAACATTTTTCATTTAATTTAGCATTTCAAGATCAAATAAAATTGTGTCATTCTAGATATCCTTAAGATTCACCCATTAATACTTTAGAAACATTAAAAAAAATAGATTCTATAGTTTCAAGACTCTTAAAGGTAGCTGGTGTAACATATTGCTGGCACTTAATTAAACCTAAAAACTAAATAAAATGAATGGTAATTAATTATGATTGAAACAGACAGGAATTTTAGCCTGAAAATATACACTGCCAGTATCACTACTGTTCCTAGTCCATTCTTGGAATAAAAAAGAGCTCCCAGATGTCAACTGTTATTAAAAACCAGATGTTAAGATAGATGTCTTGCATGTTGCTGAATTAAGTAAAGAAATCTGACAGTCCACTATAAACTTAGCTATCATTTAACACAGAAGAAATGTCGGTAAATTTTTTAGTTAACTTGGAACACGCCTAAGTTATAAGGTCTGCATATCTACACCACAAAGCAAAGACAAAGCAAGGACTGAATATTCTTATTTATTTTTGAAACAAAGGGACAGATCCTGTAAAACTTCAGTGAGCTGGGTTTGCCTCACTGAAAATGAGTCCTTCCCTCTGAATTCTACTAGAAGCTACTTTTATTCAGGCCTTACTAACATTAATTGAACTGACTTTGAAGTTGACAAGAGTTTTGCCAGAGTAAAGGTTGAAGAAAGACTGAAAGATTTTTTTTTCCACTGGGTAGTTTGATCCTATTTCACTACCAGAACGCATTAGGTTAATCTTCGGTGATATCTTTAAAAACAGCAAAAATCAACAAAATGGGCAACTCAGTGAGTTTCCAAATGACTCCTCCTAACTAAATACAGCTGTTTTGCTGTTTAGCGTATTGTAATTCTTCAAATGGGCAGATGTTCAATTTTACTTCAATTATTTGCATGATCTCTTTTTGGCATAATTCTAGAAGAGTTGAAAAATCAAATATTGTCAAATATTTTTAAAGAGTATTATGGGAAAGTAGACTATATAGTTTGACACTGATCCTGATATACTGTAAGCAATAAATTAAAAGCTGGAGCTCAGTTAATGTCAATCAACTGGTCCTGGCAAAATAACTTTCTATTTTTTGTAATTACTTAGAGACCCTTTGCTAAGGTGAGTGCTTTGAAATAACATGTTGAGATTTCTGTAAGGCATTTGATTATGTGCCACAAGACAGTGTCAGCAAATGTAGTTCTACATAGAACGAATGTTGCTGGGAAAGGAAAGGGACCTGCAGATACCTTTTTTCATCCCAAACTTATGTTGTATTCCCCTGATTTGAAAGAAAAGTCTGACAAAGACTGCTTGGAAAAGTGAATATACTCGGGATTAGCCGAATAAATGTTACCTGCCACTTAAGCGTATAATTGAAACCATGTATACAGTGCCATCACTGGAAAACAAAAGGGCAAATTTAGAAGACAGGGGACTGCATATGAAATCGATGATATCCAGAAGGGCTTTATAGATCACAGTGGAAGTGAACACATGCACAATGTTGAATTTGCGACAACAAATACATGCAGAGAAATAAAAATCAAGAAGTTTTCTGTATCTCTATGCAGTAACATAAGACCATTATTAGAATTATACATCACATGCTCATGTCATACTCTTATGAATATTTGAAAGGCTGTAACCAGATCAGGAAACAGCAAAAATTATTGAAAAATAAACTTGGCAGTGAGAAACAAAACAGACTCAACCCAACTGGTCACTCAGAAAATATTAAAAGATTGGTCGATCGCTAGGAACTAACGCATACAGAAAAGAAGACAGCTCTTTCTCTAGCAGAAATCAGCTAGATAGATGTTTTATAGGAAGTTATTAGACTTCAAACATGGTACATATTTTTCAATAATACATCAGTACTGCATAACTTCAAGATTTTATATCAAGACGCTTTCTAAAGGATATGGCTATCTGTAGTCAAAACAATTTAAAAAAATACAGACTTAATTAAGAAATTACTGAGTGGTCAGGTCCAGATTATGATCATGGTCCACTTCACCTTCAACATCTACAATTAACAAAAACCCTCTTCCATCTTTTTTCCTCACATCTGTTTTAGCAAGAATGTCTGTGCCATGATCTATTCCGTATACAAAGAGTTTATCACGCATTTGCCAATTTCAATTATTAACAAGTTCATGAAAAATTAAACAAATGCAGTTATCTGTTTTGACAGACTACTGAATAGAAAAAACAAGCCTTCACTGGATTTTAAATTTTTAACGCTCAAAACCAAATTTTTAAACCTCAAAACCAGTCTCAACATACTATCTTTTTTAAAAAACCCTGTACCTATGTTGTATTTTTGACTTGAGTTACATCTACTCCAGAAAATCTGTTCATATCTCATTTTAAATTCCACACACTAATTATTTATGTAAGATAAACAGTACTTTAAGACTTGTACTAACCTAAGCAGAGCTGACCTACTTAGCATCCCTATCAAAAAAGCCAACATTTCATAATTATATGTGCTTTATTACCTAATATGTTTAATTACTTATGTCATGTATTGATGATAGGTAATGTACTGACCTAAAAATACTTGGCACTTGATGATAGTTGAGCAAAGTAAAAATCCTACAGATATTGGAAAATATCAGCCCTTTTCTTCATTAAAAAAATAGGATTAAATGAAAGAACCATCGTTTCATGATATATACTGTCACTTCTTAATTTAAGAGAAGCCAAAATGTACAGATGCAAGATCTTAAAGGAGTATTACAAGAATTCATCAGTCATTTACTATTCCAATTATGCAGACAGGATGTTTTCAAGCCTGTGCTATCTCCTTCCAGTGCACTGGATGAAAGTTATGAGATAAAACTCAACTAACCTTGTCATTCTGCTGCCTATTGCATTTTGAGGAGTGGTTATTTAATGATGTAAATCCTAACAGTGCTACAGGCTTCACAGATTTTTCTGTACAGACAGAAAAAACTACTGGATAGCAGGTATGTAAGAATCAGGATTGTAGTTTTCATTGATAATATGAATAAACTACTCTATCAAGAAGCTACAGTTCGGTACCTCAGTGCAAGCAGATATAAGAGAATACAGAATTCTTCACTGATGTTCTGAGACAAATTAAGTTCATTACCCATTTTTCCATTCTTGACATACTGTGAAGTAAAATAAAAGCTGCAGTTTTGCCTTATCATTTATTAATATTGGATAGGGGCTTCCAGAAGAATGCGTAGTCTTTCATATCAATGTGTATCCTACAGAGTCATTAATCTATAGCTCTTTCAAACAATAAACTATAATCAAGTAATTTTTCATTAATGTTTGTGTACATTAACTGCTTTTTAAATGTAGATGTTTCATTGGTTCATGCAGTCAAGAATAGCATTTCAATGACAGAAGCTGCAAAGAAAAATCTCGATTATAGAAAAACAAAAAGGGAGAAAAACAAAATTCAAGAAATACCATTTGAATTGATAAATTATTACAAATTCAGAATGTTTGAGATACTGAATGCCTTGTATTTTTAGGACAGACATCCAAGTTTCTAATTTGGACATATATTTAGGTACAGTACAGAGGTATCATTTCAAGTACTATGAAAGCCTTTGTACATAGGCTGTTTTTAGATTGTTAATTCATTGATTTAATCTCATCATTTTACTAGATCTTTATTTTTTTTTCTGTTCTGCTACTTACCATATTTGCATAATATTTTAAAAAGAAATATCTGGTGTTGATATAAATAAGACTTCCAGTTCTGATCCAATCGCCACAAAACCTAATGTCAAAACCTCAAAACTGGCTTCAAACTAGCAAGATGAAGAACTCAAAGAATAGTGCTTGGGAAATACTACACAGATGTAGAAAGTTTGCATAAAGGTATCTTCTGTTTTACTACTGAAGTGTACCTCAAGAGAAGTTTTACAGGCACATTTCTCAGCCATCAATTCTTTAAGGTTCATCAATTTGAGTAGTAAATTTGAGACAGTGACCTTCAGATAAAGGGACTACAGCAGTTCAGAAACAAAGGATAAATTAATGATGATTAAGTATAACATATAAGTAAGTATACACTATTAATTATATCTAAAAAAAATTTATGAAAGAGATGTCAGAAATTATAAACCTATTCATAAGCATTCCGCACATAGCATACTCTTGATTGTTGGTGAATGTGAAGTAGCTGCAAGAGGTGACATTTAGAAGCAGCATGTATATAGAGACCTGTTGTTGCAATAACAGATCTATAGCCAATATAACTGGTACCAAGAACTGGCATCTGTACAATACACCTATCTTGGGAGGGTATTCTGGATTAATTTTGCTCTGTTTCTGAGACTGAATTCCCTTCAGCAACTTCACTCTATTGGGGGACCTCCTGGAATGCATCTTTCAGTTAAATTTCATGAAAAAGGAATTCAGTGCACACACTACAACACCACTTCTAGATATGAACTGTAGTGGGAACGATCAGGAGATTTAATCCAAATCTGCACTCCTAATCGGAACTAAAACACTTATGTAGATGCAGTCAAAGACTGCAAAATTCTGCATTATGATGTATAAAATTTGGTTACCTGAAGTTAGGAATGTAGTGCAACTGAGTCAAAAAATAGACAGCAAATACTTCCACAAAGGTGACGTACCACACACATCCCTTCACTTTTATGGCATGCAAGTATCTTTATAAAATCCGTTCTTAAAATAAATAAATTTTTTTTAAAATGCTAATCTCCTTTTAGACAAAAGCTTTCGCAACATGGGCAACATTAAAAACTTGATGAGTTAAGCTCTTCTGGCTCTCTTCCCACAATAGAAGACCCTTTCTGACAAGGCTCATCACATTTCCTTTCATGTGTTGGCATGTTAAGAATTAATGTCTTAACTTGGGTTAAATAAATCTAGTGATAACCTGCTCATCTCTTGAACCAACTTTCTGATGACTGATTTATGTTACCCTCCTCATTATCTGTGGCTACTAATGGGTCATTAAACATGTAACTACTGGCTCTGGACTGTGAAACAGTCCTACTTACAGCAAACAATTACATTTACAAATATTAATATCCCGTTGTGACACAGAAATCTACCTGCTAAGTAATGACATTTCTTTCAAATTAAGAATATAGCTTAAAATCAGAATTTCTCAAATCTTAGAGAGACATTTATCTGCTACTCAGTTTCTAGGAGCAAACATAACTGAGGACTAATCTCATGAACTCTCCATACACAGAACAACTGACTACAGAAGAGTTTTGTGCATGAATGATTTGAAGAACTGAGTCTGTAACTGGAAAAGGGAAAGTTTAACCCCCCCTAACCTAACAGTGGATTAATTTAAGGGTTTATTTTCTGTTTCATTTGTATATTCAACAATTGAATAAATCTTAAAAATTGCTGCAGTACTATGGATTTATGTCACAGGTCTATTTTCAAACCTATCCATAACAGAAGGGGTCACAAGCAAGCATGCATCATCCAATTATGAAAATGACCATAAAATCCATCTCACCATTTGTTTTATTTGTATATAGTTAGGTCAAAACCAAACATAAATACTAGTGATGGGGTAAGTGAAAGGTTGTTTCTGACCACTTACTTTACAACACCCAGACTAGCATTACCATGAATAAGATGTTTCACCAGATACTCATGCATTCTAAAGCTTTATCACTAGATGAAGCGGAAACCCAATGCTTCTTACAAGAAGTGGTCCGTGAAATCAGATTTGCAATGCAAAAATTTATGGTCCCCTTTGTAGTGAAAGCCTGTGACACGTTATCTCACTTAAGTAACCAGCACCAGATATGCAACTTTTGTTATCAAGTTACTGTCTCCCAGAAATGCATTTTTGGCTCTTTTAGCTTGTCTAAAGATCTATTTTAGACTATGATGGTGGCAGCTAATTTTTCTAGTAAGAAATAGAAGATAAATGTAAACCTCTACATAAGTGTTGTATATTCTAACACACACATTCAGAGGAAGTGAGGGGGAGAGATTTCTATAGCTAAACATGATCTCAAAAAATTCTTCCATATGTGGAAAAGGCTGCAAAGCTAACATATAAATATAGATATATATAAATATACACACTGAGCAGTATGTATACATTATATCACATTCATTAAACCTCAAAACATAAAATAAATTCATTTCTGTAAGCAAAGGAGAGGTATAACTTTTCAATATACAAAATCCTTCTTCTGAAGGTAACATAGACAGCAAAACCTAACTTCTTGCTTTTAATTCAGTTCCAGTTTAGCTGGTATCATGCAAATTACAAATCTAATAGAATTAAAAGGTATATGAAAAGTCATCTGGCTCCAATATAACTACAATCAAGATGTAGGAATAACAAAAGCATTAACAAATAATATAGACTTCTATTGGCTCACTCTTACTTTAATGACACCCCTTGAGAAGAGTATACTGCTTGTAACTCTGTAACAGCAGTATACCAAATGCAAAGAACTAGAGTATCCCTGGAAGATACTCAGGGCAGATCCCTCCAAATTTCAAGGCTCTTTCTTTTGTTCCATCACAAGTACAGTGTAATCTACAACGAAATTTAGGTTTGAAACCAATTATATTATCCTCAAAATCCCAGCAAGTCTCTGTGGAAGACTATTTCAGTTTTAGGGTAAAGTAAATAGAAGTATCTAGATAGATGTCCGAGGCAGGAAAATTTCTCTGTATCTACTGAAATAAGCATATGATAACATTTACTGACTGTTGGGAAATGCTTAGTCAAAAAATACAGTCTCATTAGAAGAGAAGTATTCAGCGTTCAATAGCATGTTTATAGTAAACAATATAGCTATGATAACTGCATGTAATTTAATCAAAAAATAACTTTTAAATGGTGACCATGATACAAATAGGATTTTGTTGCATGCAGTTCAATAAGTCTGAACAACGTGGGATATGAACAGCAAGTTATTCGTTCAGGAAGGAGAAGAATATGTGTAGCAAAAATGAAAAATTAGAGGAAATACTTTAAAATATGAAAGCATTTATATGACTAATTTGCACTGCACTCCTGAGATCTCAAAACACTAATTAATTCAGCACAATAGTAGTTATTTACAGTGGATATGCCTGGGATTGTTTATACTGAATGTACTGACATGCAAACCTTGCCCTGCCCAAATTCCTAAATTAAATAAATCCATGTGACTCCAATGAGCTTAGTGCAGGCTCAGCACTGTGCTAATGCAATTGCGTGCTTCCTTGCAGCTTGAGGCACCAGCAGAACAAGTTCACATACATTTAGTGAACAGACAAGAGCAAGCTCACACCTGCCCAAATACAATGTGTAAACATATGGGATAAAGAAGCACACAGAATATTAAACAAAATCTGGGTCAGGGAGGGAGCCAATAATTCCAACTTACTGCATTAAACAGCTATACCATATCACTTCTTATACTAAAATGTCATTCATGCTTTCAGTTTTCCCCTTATTTTTGTTTCATCCTTCCTAAACAACTAATAAAAACATTTTAATGTTGTAGAAAACTCTCAAATATATTTCAGTTTTCCAAATACTAAACTTCTGCTCAAACTGAACTTTCTACTCGCAGTCTCAAGAAATTTGAAGAATTTTACGCTTTTCAAATAACCATGGTTATTTGAGTAATCAAAAATAATCTGCTTTGTTTTATGTTTGTCCTTCTTCTAAGTTGCATTGTTTGGTTTTGCATTTTTTCTTTAAAGTCAAATCCCAGTTTCAATATTCCTGAGGCCTAATTCACGAGTTTGAAGCTGGCAACTTTCCAGCATGGCCACAGAATATAAGGCATTGTGCTAACAGCCAGAGCTGCCAAAATACACAAAGTAGCATGCACTCCTTTCCCCTAAAATCATATATATGGATCAATAAAAGTGATTTGCAGATCAGGATCCAGACACTAAAATAATAAGTGTTGTTTGACTGTTCTTTGTCTCTGATTTCAAAGTCATCCCCCTCAAACAAAATCCTATCTGAAATGTTCAGAGTTTTTCACATATCATCTTTCGGCAACTCCAAGGATACTTAGCAGTTCCAGCTCATGAACAAAGACTTGTTGCCAAGATCAGTCACCACTTTACAAATCAATAAACACTTCTTTGAGAGCATACATTCTTCTTCAAAAAGTTAGTTTTTAGTTGCATACTTTGCAACAGTCAGATTGCTGTCAAGTTTTGTGCATCTTTGCACATGATTACTTTTCTCAAATGAATGAGTTTACCAGCACACTTTGAAAAATCTTTTTAAAACTACACATATTTAATACTAAGACATCTATCAGATAGTTCTTTAAAAGTTGGATTTCTGACTGGAGAGTGGCAATAAGGGAAGCTTCATAGACATGCACTGATTCATCATTGTCCTAATAAGGAGGACTTCTTTACACAAGAGGACAGTTCAGAAACCTTTAACTAATTTTAGGTCTCTCTGCTGAGATTTCAGAGTAGTTGAATGGTGAGTTTATGAAAAATTACTTCTAAACACCATCATCTTGTAGAAGGGCCATCAAAAATGTTTCAAATAGGTACAAAATCTCTACATAGCTGGACTGAATTAAAAGATGTAGAAGAACATAATACATGCTTACAACACCGTGTGACATTCCATCCTTAATTACAGCTTCTAAGAAAAGGGCATCAATCATCAGGATTGGCAGTAAAGTCCTAAAATATGAAAATTCTTTGAATGTTATAACTTCAGTTTTCCGCTGTATGGATGCAGAATCAAGTTCTTCCATGTGCCCTCTCAAATAGCATAACATTCTGTTAAGAATGCCACCGAACTACCACAGGTACACCCCAGACACATGTATGTTATAGACTACCTACAAAACTTCTTTTAGGATCTGTTTTTTTTTAATGCAGAGACAATGTTTTTAATTTAAATAATCCAGATACAGTTATTTACCACATAGTCCATAAGTAGCAACTTGAACTTAGCACCTTTCAATCACATAGATCTCATGAACTTGAACAAGAAAAGTCCTAGGTGACAGCAAAAGAATGCTATTTGTTACGTGGGGACCATCCTAGAATTAGACATCTCTCATACGTGCCAGTAAGTTAAGGGCTGTTTCAGAGACAGCACGAAATATAAAATGCCTAGGAAAATGAATAGCAAGTGAATATGGGTGACTAGAGCCTGAAACTCAGCACAGGATACAAACAGAGAGGGGCAGAAAGGTGTCTGAGATTAGAGAAAACAAAGGGAATGAGATGTCTCGATTTGATCAGACTTGTAGTTAGTGAGATGGGATTCCCTTCCCTGTTGGTAACTTACAGGTCTGATATGATACTAAAGCTGCAAGCAAAAAAATGTCAGAAGGACAGCAGTACATAAGGCATCTGTGGCAGGGAATAGAAATGTGCTGATTCCTGTCAACTTTCAACAGTAAAAGCAGTTTACGTCAAAAGCACATAGTCACTTGTGTGACACAAATAGGCACTTCCTTCAAAGTATTGTCAATACAAGGAAGGAAACTGAAAGATGATGTGGGCAACTGAGGCCAAAAGAAGTTTTTAAGGAAAAACAATGTGTTTGAGAAGTAAGAGAGCATAGAGTTGAACTCTCTGCTATGGGGCAGGAAAACTTCTAAATCTGGAAGTTCAAATTTATTTAGACATGGTGGGTTTTTTTTGTTCCAGGTAGATCTTGGATGCAAGGATCCAGATTAGATTACTGTAATGCACTCTACAAGCGGCTACATATTACAACTCCTTGGAAACTGAAGCTAGTACAGAATGCTTATTAAGCTCATTTTCATGCTAGGAGTATTACACCCACACTCCAGGATACACAATGACTGCCAAAATGTTTCCAGGTGGAATTTAAGAAAGATTGCCAACTCTCAAGCCAAAACTGAAGAGAATAAATTTAAGCTTCTAGTGCAAAACTGCAAAATTATCTTTTTTTCCCAAGTTTTTTGAAGACTAGTAAACATGGTTAATATTGCAATGTTATTGACATGGCAGCACTCAATTCCCAGAAATTTTATTTATATCAAACAAAAATCAGACGCACCAACATAAACAAGGAATCATGGCTCTCTATAACATGACCATGTGTATGGGCACAGGGGTATTAGTCCTACTGTTTGTGAAGTTTTCTTACATCTTCCCCAGAGTTTAGGTCCAGACATATGGGGGTAAAAAAGGTTGACAACCTATACCCCTCCCTAAACAGAAGAGCAAATGAAGAGCGCATTAAGGCAAGAAGTGGCTGGAAACTTGGCTTTGCTCCCTAGCAGCAGCCCAAAGACCTAAACACATCCATTACCTCTGAAAAAAGGTGCCCAACTAGCTCCCCCAAGAGAAGTCAAAGATTCTTTCCCTTACTACATCTAGTACCACGCTACCACATGCTGCCCATAACAGAATATGTACCAAGTAACAAAAACTTGATCATTAAAACAAAACGTCAATACCTGAACCAAACAGCACCATGCAAAACGTAGGCATATTCAAAGCAGGATGTGTGCATATTTTTCTTCCAAGACACTGTTGATACACCATTATTTTTAAAGCGGGTACTCACAGCAGCATATATACAATGTTTTATATGAGTAAGTAAGAATTGTCTTATTCTTCTTTACAGATATGTACTCAAATGCACATTTACATATCTTTACAGCCATATATAACAACATACATGCATTTCCTTATACATGTAGCATATAAATTAGAAAATCCAGTATTATTCATAGAAATGAGAAATGTTTCAAGAATAACACTGCACTTTCTATTGTTCCTTTGCCTCCAGAATTTCTGAGAAGACTTTTGAATACTCTACCTAGCATTCACTAAATTGAATGGTGTTTATGTTGCAATAGGCAGTTAAAAATGCCCTCTGATGAGTTGCAAGTTCATTGTTTTCTTGGTTTATTCTGTGGTTTCAAACTACTAGCAGTATGTTGGACTATGGTCATCAAAACATACGTATTATGTGTAATACACTATTGAATGGCAAAACCAGGTTTGTATGGCACATGGCAATCAAATTGCTGTACGGAATGGTAAGTAACACAACACAGAAAGTAAAAAAAATAATAAAATCCATGACTGAAAAATGTAAGCTAAAGCAATACTACAGTTCACTCACGAATATCACTGACTGTTCTGTTCCCACAGATTATTTCAGTAAGGATTTTGCTACAGATCTCCCATTTGCTTGCTTTACAATTAAACATTTCCTGAGCTAATCCATTGATTGCAGACTCTGTGGAAATTTAGGGACAGCAGTACAAGAGAACACCTACCCCAAGCCTAATGCACCAACACAAGATGAAATAAAGCTATTATCACGGGTAACTGATATTCATCTAACCTGTTCTTAAGAATCTCCAAGAAAGGAGCTTACGTTACATCTACATGAAACAATGTCCACATTTTCTTTCCACTTACAGATTCATTAGACTTGCAGCAAAAAAGTTTCCTTTTTTAATAACTAACCTGGTTATTTTTGGTATAAATTACTTGGTATAAATAATTAATAATTTACCACTCCTACTCTTCTCCAATGGGCACTGGAGTACAATTGATCATCGTCTTCTTTACAACAATATTTTATGTATTAGAAGACTTATGTCTCCCCCTTAGTACTTTCTAGACTAAACAAACCTAGTTCCTTAAGCCTTCCTTGTAGGTCATGTTCCCTAAATCTCCTATCATTCTTGTTGCTCTCCTTTTGTCCCATTCCAGTTTGTCTACCTTTCTTGAAACATGGTGATCAAAACTGTATACAGCTTTTCAGATGAGGTCTCACCAGTGCTCAAAAGAACAGAATAATTACTTCCCAATTCTCTTCCAGTATTACAGCCATCCCAGAATTAGACCCAACTTCATTGCAATGGTATTCCGTAGTTGCTGTATATTACGGACAATCCATATTCCTTTTTCCATGCTATGGCCTCATCAGTTCTCCCTTGTAAACAGACTTGTCTTTACTGAATTTCAGATTACTTTTTTTAGACTTTCTCTCCAGTTTACTGAAACTGGAGCAGATTATCGAGCAATTTAATTGCCTGACAATGAGTAAAGAAAAATTTGTCTGTAGCATGATACTTGTATCACTTGCACATCCATCGCATGGTGGATTTCATACTTAATTAAAATTAAAATAGCATTATTGATAGTTGCAGCTTTTAGTATTGTAATGCATTTTACACTATATATTAATTACATTACAAACTAATGTATGTATTTGTATATTACAAATATATGGTGGTGAGTGTTAAAGGCTGTTAATTCAAAGTATGTCACAGCTATCACTTTCTTCTTTAGTCACAAAGCCAGTTATCCTGTCAAAGGAAATTAGATTCGCTTGACTTAATTTGTCCTTGACAAACACAGGCAGACTAAATATAGGATGGGTATGCTACGTAGCAGCCATCTAGACCTGCATTCTGTTTTAAAGAGTGGCCCAAAACTGTCACCTAGAAAAGCGCGCAAGAATAAAGTGAGTATACAGTGATAAAAAATCTCATACCTTCAAGAATGGAACATTAAAAAAAAAAAAATCTGGTCTAGGAGTGGAACTAGCAGTTGATGAGTAGGAAAAGGGGATAAGGGTGAAGCAAGCAGAAAGTGATCTAATACCCACTGAGATAGATGGATGGATAATGTCACAGTCTGAGACAGGCATCAAGCTACTAAAAATGAATAGTAAAAAGAACACAGGCTTTCTATCAATTAATAATTTATTCCACAACTCTCTAGGCTCTAAAATAAAGTTAATAATAAATTACCATATATTTTATTTGTAAAGATATCAGTGTTTGCTTTCATTGAACCTCCAAGTATCTCCTATATCCTACATGAAAGTTGTTGAACAGAATCATAGATAGTTCAAACTTAGAATACTAGTACTAAAAAACACTGGTAAAATAGTAAATATATATCCATTTCCATAATCTATAATTCATCTTGAAGGTGTTTTAATACAGACTTCCATTACACTTTTTATATATTCTCTTCCCTGAATAACCTCTTGCAGCGCATTGAAAAGCATCACCTCCACTAATTGTTAGCTCTCTTATGTTGTCTTGTCCCTCAGATTTTCTTCACAGGTTCATGTTTCCTGAATTAGTTGAAACCAGTGCCTGAATTTCAGTAACACCATTTGCTTTTACCTATTTTTTCACATCTCTTGCCTTCATTCTGTTTCTCTCATTCTAGTCCTCGCACGAAGCCAAAATTTTTTTTATTTCATGGTCATTTTCAGACAATTTTGGCTTCTTTTATAAACTCAGTCAACTTATCTCTATTAATCAGAAACAGAACTAAAACCAAGACAGCAAGTCCTTAACACCCTTCTCCACTTTCTGAAAGAAAAAGTTGATCTTCGTGTGTTCCAAGAATTGGAAAGATTAAGTGTTCCGTTGTTCAGGTTTAGGGCTTTTTTTAGATGATATCCATGAAAATTAATTTTCTCATTCTAGTGGTCTTTCTAGAAAAAAACATCATTTGCCTCTTTGTCTCCTATTCCCAATTAAGTAGTCTATCATGAATCCCTGTTACATCTCCATCAATGTATTTCCCTTTTATTTCTACCCAGACACTATGAACTCATGAACTCATTTAGTAGCAAACAATGATTCTTCATATAAAAAGCAGTATTCTATTTTCCTCCAGGGTTCTCTACCTGGAAAAGTGTTACTTGCTTCTACATACTTATTAGAACTGCTGATAAATACATATATGAATAACTTTCCTCGCCGTCCTACTGTGACAGAGGTCTTCGTGAAACTCCTACAATTTTCAACTTTTATCCACTGCAGTAGATTAAAAAGTCATATAGTGAAAAGAAGTCTATCTTAAAATTTGAAAGTCTTCTTCAGGTCAGACTCCATCCACAGTGGACAGGCTCACCCTCCACTTATTGGGCATATTAATTTGAAATGGAATAGTGGCACTCAGTATCAGTTGGAAAGACACACATGCTGGCAACGTGGCTTACATATGTGTTTTAATTTCAAAATAGAAGTTTGTTTCTTGACATTTCATCTACTGCAGCTTACCTTCTTTCATTTGTATTTCTTGTGGTTTAGCATTTCATACACATATGCACATATACATATGCATGTCTGCACTATTTTTTACTATAAAATTTTTTAACAGTATCAGACCCAGAGATGTCAGAAAACAATCATATAAACATAGTATCTGGCAGAAGGGTATTTTAAAGATGAGCTGAATTTTTCACTAGAATTACAAATATAATGTATATTACATATGAACTAAAGAATTTCTTATTTTCAATACTGTAACTTTATAATCACTACTAACTGTAACTAAAACATTACCACTAATAGTTATAGTAATTATTTAGCTTTATTTTCAATATTATAACTACATAATTATAGCAGGTACTTTATTTTTGGTGGATCTGGTCTTTAAGCTTTTCAAAAATAAAAAGTGCAGCATTTTTGTTTGGACGCATCTGTTTCAAATACATCAAAAGAAACGTTTCAGTCAAGATGTCTCCTTCACCCGGTTGTCTACGAACCAAAAGTACTGAGCCTGCACACCAGACACTTAGCAAATATCTGCCTATTGACAGCAACATTATCTGTAAACCCACATTAAGTATTCCAAAAGACAAAGTGTTGGAATGCTAATAAAGCACAGAACATCACAACTTCCTCATTCCAGACATATACAGCATTAATTTTAATGTTAAACTAAGTGACAGTAATTTTGATAATTCTGATTTTCATTTTTCACATAGTTTTCCTATCATTAATATTCTAAAACAGTATCAATAAAATAAAATTAGTTACATATTTACAAAAATATTTTTTTTTTTGAAAACACACTTATTTGTAAACAAATACTGCCATTTACAAAATCAAAACAGTGTTGGGCTTACGGATGTTTTCTCACCCTGGGTGGAGGAGAAAAGGTTCAATGCTAGCATGCCCAATCAACATACTTTAGAAAACCATGTTATTAGGACAGTCCTTTTCCCCTTCTGAAACACAGGACTCTAATAATAATAATAATAATAAGCAAAAACATCTCTGAAATTCGGTTTATCTTGCTTAGTTAAAAACGCATCACTATTGATTTTAAGCTATATCGGTCATCTGAAAGCTTCAACAGAGAGGTACTTTCAAAAACAATTTAGAACCATTGGTTTACAAGCTGCCGAAGAAACTGCTGCACAGATTTTTCTATACTAATGATTAATCTATTTATTCAAATAAAAAGATATTCCAAAAGGTGAAATCCATTAATTCCAAAATCTGAAAACACTAGTAATCACTCAGTAGAATATTTTCCACTGATTTTCAACTGAAAAAGTTTAGTCATGGAATGCTAAAAATAGCTGCAAACCTTCTAAAAAAATAGGGAAGAAAAACACAAGACACCAGACAAAAAGCTAAAATTTTTAAACTCTTTCAGTGATGGAAATAAATATCAGAGCTATTAATTCCAGTTCAAAGAACACAACGCTTGCTATTACTTCTTTGGAATATTTTATTTTATCTTCAAATATCAAAATAGTAAAATTATAAAACTAAAGGTGAAAAAAGTGGTGACTAACCTGATCTGGAGAGGGTCTGTGGTTGGAGTGTTGTGGTCTCCCAGGAGATCGGTGATGGTGGTGGTGGTGATGATGGTGATAGTGGTGATGGTCATCATCATAGTTATCCGCCATCAATTTCATTCTGTTTTGGGTCTGTTTAAGGTGCAAAGGGAGACAATTCTATTACATGCTGGAATATGTTACTCTAACAATGTTTTAGGAAGATCTTAGCTCTCCCTTTTTTTTTTTTTTT
>VXBW01002926.1:1221103-1392047 GCA_013400375.1 Thinocorus orbignyianus
GAGTAGCTGTAAGGATCTAACAATAGAAGTCCGGACTCCTGGCTCACATAGAAAAGGAAACAGAAATAGAAAAAGATAACAAAGTATGCGAACACATCTTCTATCTCAGTTTTCACATGAGCAGAATTGCACAAAGAAGTCAGAAAAGGGTATGATCATGGATGGTGTTTTCAAAGTGTGTCAACAAAGATATCCAAGTTTTCTAAGTTTACTATTTTAGAACGGTTTCCTATTTTTTCTACTTTATTATTACGTTTTGCCAATTAACTTCTAAAATCTCACTGAAAAGAATATTAATTGTACTTCAAATATTTACAGTTAGCTACTGAGGCATGTCAACAACAATCATGAATAGTTATGTTAAAATCTCTATTTTAGCTTAATTTTCCTAATTGTACACCAGGATCACCCTGCTAAACAATAAGCTAAAGGAATCTGAAAACTAATAGAGACATAGGCACTCAGAGAAAAAAAGTGATTACGGAACTGGACACATGTTAGTGAATGAAAGTCTTAGATACAGATCTTGAAAAAGAGATCATTAACACTTCAGCTACTACCACGTACAGATAATAAAATCTGTCACCATAAGATAACAATATACGTCATTGCTCTTTATCACTATTATAGTTATTCCATACTGTGAAATACATAGACTGGAACAATTTCAACCTTGCTCATAATACCAAAAATATCTAACTTCCAATTACTCAATACCAGTGGATACAGTACGCATTTTTTTCTGCTAGTAGGACTGAAGGTTCTGTCAGGCAAACTTGTTAACCTGTAACCAAATTTGACTTATTTTTGCTCTAACAAAACCCAGAATAAAATCCTGCCAACTGTCAAAGACCTCTTCCAAAATTAGAGGAGTCAATTAGAGACATATGCATATAATATGATGCAGATGACTGAAGGACAGACAGCGGTCTTAACACGTCTTAACCTGTCACCTTCAAAAATCTCACCCAAACCCTATAGGAGAAAGGTTGCTCTTGAAGAAGCATCTACTTTGTGCCAATTCTCTATGTGGACTTCATTTGAGTTTGTCAAGCACAAACAAGTCTACTTTGCAGTTCGACACTTCTGGTGAACAGTAAAGATAAGAGACTGAAATCAACTGCAAAAAGCCATAGTTTAGTTCTACCTGTGGCTCCAAGGTAGCAAGATTCATGCTAACTCCAGTGAGGACACATTACCCCAGGGCTTTGGTCAAACTAATGAGTTCTAAAACACCAACTTAAACAGATTAAACAACTCATTTGTTAGGGTACGTTCTTATATTCATAATTCCAATTAGAAGTTCCCATGAAATAAGCTAGTATGTGGAAAAGTTACTTTCAGGATTACTGCAAATTGACTTTTGTATAAAAACAATTCTATATCAAAATCTTTATTAGGAAAATTTCACTGGTAAGCAAATTTGATAGAAAATGTAAAAACTCAGAAATTGCTAGTAAATTCACCAATTTTAATGTGGATTTGCTAAAGTAGAAAAGAAGTTTGGAAAAAATGCAAGCTAGTCATACTACCCAATATTTGAAGTATAATAAAATCAAACATGAGGAAAACTATGAACCACAGGGATAACAGGAAATCTTGATGTGCCTTTTTAGCAATTGATTTATTATTTTTTTGAAATGTCACAAAGCTTCTCAAGCACTTCACACATGATGTCCATTAGAAGGATCATAGAAAACTATTCTACAAGGGGGCATCTGTACTCAGTTCATGTAAAAACAAACAAACAAACCAATCAAACCAAAACCCTAAGGTATCTACAATAACAAGAGAGAGGAACAAACATCAAATGGATGTGCAGATGCTTCAACCTCTGTCAGACTCTTTCTGAGCATTGCTACAGCACTAAAAGAACATCTTCTCAGTGTGTCACAATAAATGTGACCACAGGTCAAGCAGTGGAATCCTTTGAACAGGAATTGCACTGCCACTATATGGTATCATTCCACACTTTTTAACACTCTTGGAATCATTTCATTTTCTCAATCCCAGATTGAGAAAAATGGCAGCATACAGCTGTATGAATTTCAGCTACAAATTTCTACTGATTTTGCCAAAAGACCAATTCGATCTGAATCATCACAGTTTGTCTGTTTGTCATTAGATTCAAAAAGGAAGATGTTTTCAACAGAAGAGTGGAAAAGATGGAGAATTAATAGACAAATCATAATGCACTTACTGTAAACACTGTAATATCCTGCCTCTTTGGGGAAGCTCCTAACATTTTATTAGTTTATTTTCTTATCAATGAACAGCCTTAAATTTCCTACCTTTCAACTGTATTCCATAAAAGCATGCAAAAGTTAAACAAGATGATAAATGCAATCCTAAAAGTGTCCCCTGTAATGAGGTGTTGGGGATTAGACGTGTCATGGGATAAGAACTGTAAATGAATGATGTCATCTTTCTAATTTGGTGCTGAAATATAAATAAACCACTTCTAATGTTTCTTCCTTTTGGATGCCAGATTGCAGTAAAATGTGCACAAAGAAATGTTAATGCTGTAGTAGGTTTCCTTTAGCGTGTCTCTTCTGAAAGCAAATTATATGAGAAATACAAAAGGAGAACTTCTATTCCACTCAGCTGATCATCTAATCATCCAAACTTTTAAATGACTTGTGATTGTCATTGATTTCTTAAAACTGTCTCTTAAAATGATGCTAAATAATCTGAAAAATATTGTTTTTAAAAGCTTTTTTTGGTTTTGTTAGCTCAACTAATAAGATTTTGAGGTTCTGTTTGTCTTTGCTTTAGCCACTGCCAGAGCGCTATACTTCCACACTGAACTGTATTTTCCTGGTATGCTTAGCTTTGACTTAAGAATTACAAAACATGGTATGATTTCAAACTTTTAAAAGTAGGACGTTTGAGGAGGATGAACACAAGGATTTCCAGAGGAGGAACAAAAGTATAGCCATTCAGAGGAACAGTACTATCCATTCCAGGTCCTTCTAAACAAAAATTTGCAACATTAATTCTGTTTCTTTCCCTTGCTAACTCTTATAATCTTTAGTAGGCTTTGAAATGTCAGGAGTATTTTTTTATTTGAGAAAGAAATTAATTAACCACACTGGAAATTGTTAAGGACCCCACAGCTTCCCACCCCTACACTTACATACAAGCACATACACAGAAAGGTGTCTACATTTTAGGACATTGGTTTATCAGGCAGATAATAAATCCTAATGGTCTGGGTCATCACATTATGAACACATTAGGACACTGCTTCAGAACTGACCACAAGGGAAAAATATCACCTACTGAGTTGGCAATGCCGTCATTTCCTGCAACAACTTCAGCTATCATCACTTGATAAATTCTTGTTCAAGAACATCCGAGACCAAGACCTTTTATTACATCACTTTTGAAACCACAACAGGTTATTCAATATGAATTTCCTGGATGTTCAAGAAACTCACTCATCGAATGTACAATTAATGAAAATTAGAGCAATGACTGTACATGCATTTAAACTGTGCCATATTTAATTTGCATCATGTGTTATTCTGCACAACTTACTCCATATTTGAAATAGTTAAATAGTTCAAAATTTTATTTATATTTTCTTCTCAAAGCTATTATTATAGATATGGTATTACTGAAAATGAGTTTTCTCAAAATTTACATAGCTACAGCTCTGACAACATAATGATCATACCAACAGTTTATTTTTCCAAAATGCCTGGTGAACATTAGGTCCACACCTGAGAAGGAGCAGGTTTTAATTTGGACTTATATTCAGAAAGAAAACATTAACTTATATAATGCAACAATTAATTAACTGCATCTCCTACAAACCATGTACAGTCTTATTAGTTTCAGCCTAAACAGTTTCCTCGGAATTTTTGCCTTTAAATTTATTGACTACATTCAATAAATACTGCACCCATTTGGAAATAAAGGAATGATAGAGGAATTAAAAGCACCTTAAATCTAGGTGCACTGGTATATTAACCCTCAGGGCTGAAAACAGTTGTCTTTGATCATTCGATATCACTAGTTGCTAAGCTGTCAAGGTCATGAATGGTATGTGTAACTGAATTTTTAACCCACTTACCAAAGAATTTATGATCTAGCACTGTAAGAAAACTGACAGATATTTCTTGTCCTCCTAAAATTCTGTGGAGTTTTAAGTAAGGATCTACTGAAGTGAAATGAAAGTCTTTGATTGACTGGTAACAGACTAAATAGCTTAACAGCAATCTGTAACTGTAAAACTATAATATTAAACCTGTCTTTTAAAAAATATTTTAGCAAGGTGGCAATACGGAACTATGCTTTGATCTGTCATCTGGATCAAGTTAACAACAAAACTCTCATGAATGAGGTTCAAATGAGGAAAAATAGTAAGATTTGTTGCTCTGGGATATAGGTGTAATACCATTCAATAGCTATTACTTTCCTTTGGATTTTCTTCTCAATCTCTCTTCACTAAATGGAATTTGAAACATTTCTAGAATATTTACTTTCAATAGGGTAGGGTTTTTCCCTGTGTAATATGGTAAGGAGGTAGATATAAGGCCTACAAACTATTCTGTAGACATCCTGTGGTCTAATTCTTAAAGCACGGAATTTAAAATCTAGAGACCCACACTGTAGCTTTGATTCTGCAATGGCCTCTTGTTGCCTTCAATGACATAGAACCTCTACTTCTTGCAATCTCACTAGTTGAAAATAAGCACTTTGAGATCTTCATGGGGCAGATGTTTAGTTCTAGTCTTCCTGATTTTTACTAGTAAAAGATGTAATCTGAGGGTTTTTTTCCCAAGATCATTTTACAAAATGTAGATTTTTTTTGTTTTTTTTTTAAACTTTGAAATTCAGGAATTAAGGATCTATAAAATTGTGCGCTTAAAACTTTGTATTTCTGGACATCAACTATCCAAAAGTTGCATAAGCGGAAATGAAAGCATGTACAACTGCAATTGGTTTTCCAGTATGAATCCAGTGCTTTGCAACTGAATTGCATTAGCTGAGGTTGAATAAAATGTTTGCTAATTAAGCTCTGTACTTACTCTCTCCAAATAAAGTCAGTTTTCATTTCAGAAAAATATTTTTACAAATTCTTTAAAAATTGTTATCATCCAAAGTGAAGAATTTCTTATAGTTTCGACTGCTGCACACTAGAAAAGTTCTTAAGTTCTTAACTGCCATAGAATACAATTTATAGTTGATTCATTATTTGATAAGTTAAAGTTAAATTATTATTGAAAAACAAATGCTGTATTTGTCCTCAAACGTCCTTAAAGTTCACCAAATTACATTCATCACTCACAATCTTTTAAAGGATGAAATGAAGACTTCATGAAAACAGCAAATAATTATTCATTAAAAAATACAAAATATTCCACAATGTAGGTTTATGCTTGTGTAACAGAGGAAGACTTCCAAGGAGCTAGAAAAGACATCTTGGGAGGCAACACAGAACACTGTCTCTAAGTAACACTTATGGTGACTTCTAAGACCAAAGAAGTCATCACAGGCTACACTGAAAATGAAAATTAATTGCTGTTTAAAGCAAATATTTCTAGGACGTGATCAAGTTCACTGCCTTTTACCCTTTCTTTTTTATTTTTAACTCTTTAGCAAATTTCCATTTATTTCAATTCTGTTGTCTGATCATCATTACATATTTTTCTGAGATCAAAAATAACAAATTCAAGTTCCAAACTTGGAGCCTCTAAAAACACGTTTAACATCTCTGTCACTTTTACCCTTTTTGAGCATCTCAAGCTTACTAGAAATACATGCATCCTGCAGAAGTGATTTGATAATATGCCAAACAGGAAGCTTAATTTACCATATAGAAGACATTTAAGAGAGATTCCGTCGCAAAGTTTCAGTTGAAAATTCTTGTGCTTAAGCTTCTTGATATACTCAACAGAGCACTGGTTCACTAATTATCTAGCACTGGTTCATTAATTATCTAGCTGATGCAAAAAAGATAGTACCAAGGCTATTCTTGTTAAAAAACCTAGCCTTGAGACCGCTCTCAATTCTTTTTAATGGCAGTATACTTCTTGAATAAACACATGATTAAATAAGACAAATCATTAAAATATATTCACCAACTATAGCTTTGACAGAAGCATTTGTGTCACTGTTTCACAAGCTGAAGGATCTGTTAATTGGCCGTTGCTTTGAAAGACCTTTTATCAATACTAGAACCGCATGGAAAAAAAGCATCTCAATTTGTATAAGTATTCCAGAGTTTGTACTACTTTATGCTAATTATTCAGGCCAATTCTAACAGTATAACACTACCAACATAATGCTAATTACTTCCAAAATATATTATATTCTTGTGTTCAATCATTAGAAACACACGGTAATATTCAATTCAGGCTTTTTTGTTGCTTATGCAGTGAGTTTTTAGACTCCAAGAAAATATTAATAGAAAAAACCCTGAAGTTATGAAGGCTATAAGTTTGCAAGCACTTATCAGTAACCAAAAGATAACAAAAGCATTACAGTATGGTTACTAACTAGGAACTCCAGTTTCTAAACAACTATCATAATCATAACCGTATGGGTGTTGGAATGCATCACTATGGGGTAGAGCTATGTTTTACTGAGTGCTTTAATTATGCATTTTCTTTTTATAACGCCCCTGTATGTAATCTATTCTTATATCCCTAACTATATTTTAACATGGGTTTTGCTCCTTTGTTTCTTGCCTCCACTGAAGAACACAATTAATTTTTCTGCCCCTGTTAAAATTCCAAATGAGCTAATAAGCATGTTTCTCTTTTTCTGTTATAGTGTATGACTTGTCTTGGAAAGTGTGAGAGACAGGATGCATGCAGGCTAAAAGTGTGCGCGACAGTTTATTGGAGCAAACTTTGGCTACTCCTCATTCAGATCTTTTTATTTTTTACCTTTTTTAATGATACAACTGTTGTATATGAAAAACACAGTTTGTAAGCAAGGAAAAGCACATAACTTTTTCTTTTTTCCATATATATCGAGTTAAATATATAACTTAATTCATTTGAGGCTTTACATTAAAATCTTAAAATTCTTATCATTTGTAACATGCATGTAATCAGAACACTTATTCTTCAAGCCCTGTCTGCCCTCCCCAGTTTTACAGGACAGAGAATAGGGACTAATAAACAGTACTGAGTAGTTTCCAAGTTTTCATTAAATCCAACCTTCCTCTCAGGTGAAATATAAGAGCAATTGGTGGGCAAATCAGATGCTTTGACTGCTGTGCAGAAATGGAAAGCAGCTTCCACAGCTTGGAAGTCCAAGACTTGGATCTGATAATTTAGCATCAAATGTGAGCGTAAAAGTTTTGCATACATTTCAGTTCTTGTTTAATTAGGGTACTATTTAACTGATATTAATAACCATTACAACTGCTGCTTTGCAAGATTACAAAATGTGACTGACTTATTCTGAAAGAAGTCAGAGCTCATAGTAAGTTTCCCTCTTTGCAAGCTTAAGGATAATAGTCTCACAAACACCAGTTGGGATATTAGACACCTGGCAGACTGAGACAGGCAGCAGTTCCAAGTGCCAAGCAGACACTTATCTAAAGTACTACGGCTAAATTTCAACTTTCCTGACATTTGTGATTGAACAAAGTTATGTTGATTTGAACATGGTCCACTTGACTTTTTAGTTGTCGTCTCTGCATTTAAGAGTTTGTGGTTTTGAAGTCTTTTTAAGTTCTGTGAATTAAAAGTATGGCTTGAAGCGCAGGAAATATCTTGTAATAATACAGCATACTCAGTAATGTATAGGCTAAAGTCATGCTGAAAGTATTTGTCTGAGTCCTAATACTAAACTTGGTAATTACATAGAAGTATGTAAGAACATAGACACAAAGAAGCATAATTAAAGCTCAGAAACAGTAGCAGCCTGAGGACATCTCAGGCCAGGTCCTACTAAATGCAGACAAGGAACATAAGAAGGTAAGTTTAACTGTTATTTTTTATCCTTTTTTTAACAACAGGAAGTAACATATTTAAAAGATACTTCCCCACAATAATTATTTAAAGCCAGACATGAATCAGAAACTTCAGTAGCTAAACAAGACCTATGAAACTGCAAATCTCTGGTTAGTAGCACTGATTGTCCTTCAGCGTCTTTAATGTCTGAAAGCTCATTTCAGCTGTCGTTTTTGTAATTTCATTACCAAGCCCAGCTCTTTTATTTGTATCATATACAAAATATAACATAAGTTGAAATTACTACATCTTCTGTTGTCTGCAATAAAAATCGATAAATAAAACAAATATCAACACATGGAGATGGTGTATTTGAATATGGACCAAAATGGAGATAACACTGTCTTGGTAACAGAGACACCTCACCTATAACTAATTTTTGCTTGATGCTAGACTGTAGATGTAGACTGTAGATGTTTTATCCACCATTACAGAAAAAGAAAAATCTGGCACCTGATTTTTACAATATTTTTTAATAATCGGCTACTTAGTACTAAAATATAGCTTTATTATCATGAGGTACTTTGTAGTAAAACTTAAGGATTTGTTTCAAAAACGCCTCATGGAGGGGAAAAAAATATTAGCTTGGAAATTCACTCATTTATATAATGGAGATATTCACTATTCTTATCTGAGACACTTAATACCTATTTTCACCTATCAAGCCAGTCAGATCAAAAATTACAAAAGTTCCAGTGTTAATATAGACATTATTTTATATCTGTAATAGCTACATTTTACATTTAAGATTTTGAGTCTCAGTGGAGTTATAAACCGTTTGCCTGAGCAAAGTGCATTATGACAGCTATAGCTATTGAGAGGTTCTAGTGTAAGTTCCCACTAGACTATCACCAGTGAAAAAGGATGCCTTTAGAAACTACCATGCTTGATATTTATAAATTTTTCAAGAATGAAAAAAACTCTGAACAGTGAACAAACAGAAACAGATTTTAGAGCAGATGTCTAACTACAAAACAGGAAAGGACTTACGTATCAGACCTGTGATGTCTTCAGGGCCTGACTCCTATAAGCTACAAGGCAAAAAAAGCTCCGCTCATTGGAAAGTTTGTAAAAATGCTATCTGAAAGAACTTGGACTCTTGGGAGCATAAGGAGGAAAAAGTGATGCCATATCCAATTATAACCAGAGTCCTTCAATTTTTATAATACAAATTGCCAGATCTTACTGAGAATATGTGAGAAGTGCAATGTGAGCATTGCTAACATTTTCAGTATTTTTCCAACACAGTATATTTCTTCTGAATTGACTAATTCGATGCAAAGGCTATTAGCCACACACACACATTCTCTTTCTTACCTCACACTACGTGGAGATTGCTGCATTAAAGTAAAGGGTAAAGTGGCACTCTGGTGTTTCACCCCTACACTAACCTGCTCGCGTTGAGCTTATATCTAAGATTATTGCACTTGATAAAATTTAGAATTACAGATTTATATCATAAAATACAGATCTAAAATTCAGATTCAAATGAAGATAATTAACTCCAATGTTAAGACATACTGCCTTAGGATAATTCTAAGTAATAGAAAAGTATAAACTACCAGGATTTTTAAGATAGTAAATAAACTTAAGGCCATTGAGTGCATGATCTGAACAGACACATTAAAAATAAGAATGGCCATTTTGGTACACTGCCTGAGAATTTTTGAGGAAAAAATAAACTCTCATATGAGAGTTCAATATATGAAGTTATTAGAACATCTATTCTTACCTGCCCAAAACAAAATAAAAAGCTTCTGTAGCATAACTGTAACAAAAATAAAACTCCAAAAGCTTAACGGTCTCAGAGTACTCCTTTATTCAAGGTTAGGTGCTTAAAGGTTGAGCAATGAGTGGCAGTAAACAGTATAAACAGAAGAGGAAAAGAACTAGCACAATGGTCAAATATGTCTGCAGTGCCCCTGTGAACGGCTTTATAACATGGATTCTATCTACTGCGCAGTAACAAACTCAACAGCATAATAAATCTACCTCTGAGGCAGATCCCTGGGTGTAAACAATAATAACAACAACAATAATAATGTAGTATTATGTGCTTCTATAATTTTGCCACCCGTAAAATTCAAGAAAATCAGAAACATTAACTTAGTCTGAAAACATCATAAACAGAAGTAATAGTGATTAGGAACCAACACAACACCAGACAGTGCTACTGATCAGAGGGTCTACAGGTGATAATATCAACAGACAGCAAAAGAAAGCATTAAAATGTTTCTTTTTTACTCCATGCTTTTTAAACATTAGAGGGCTTAAATGCAATTAATTTATGCATAGTGTTGTGGAAGAATATTTTGGCCTGCCAGATTAATCACAATCACAACAACTTCTAATACTATCCTTTTTCTTATGCAGTAATATAAACACTTTCAATATCACAAAATACACATTACAATACAGGTGAATCAATCTAACAGGGAAAATGTAACTTGGGGTATTTTGTTATTCTTGAGTGCTTGATGTCACCACCACAATATCATATTAGCACTATCTCTGATGTGCTCAACTATAACAGTATATGTAATGCAATACATTGCCTTCAGTTCCATTTTACTACTTTGCTGCTGAAAGAGTTCTTTGAAATACTTGGATGTTAATTAGTAAGAAATACTTCTACGTATTGCATGCAGGAAAAAAATACTGCCAGTGGTTAA
Organism: Thinocorus orbignyianus; assembly: GCA_013400375.1. Taxonomy (NCBI): domain Eukaryota; kingdom Metazoa; phylum Chordata; class Aves; order Ciconiiformes; family Thinocoridae; genus Thinocorus; species Thinocorus orbignyianus. Next base: position 1,231,752 of record VXBW01002926.1, read on the forward strand.
TTTGCTGAGAAACTGCAATTACACAGATTTTTAAAATACCTTGATTGTTTCTCACCCTTTTTGTTTCATTAGCAACATGTTCATGTGATGAAACATAGAGTAGTGAACTAATAGTCTAGAGAAGACTGCCAAACACCAGCTTTGCCTCTGGCCAGAGTATTCTGTACACCTGCAGTCTTGAAAACACTGGAAAGGTTTCTAATTTCATGTTTTGAGAAGAAAAATAAAATGCTCTCAAGGAGCTAGAAGACCTTGCATTTTGGCCAACTGCACTTACATTTTTGGCTCTGTATCCCAAAAATGAAAAGAGGCAACTGGGAACTTTTCTCACAATATCCAAGTTCAGAATGAATCAGTTACATAGCAGTGTCTTCTGCTCTTACCAAAATCTCCTGAGATGTTCTAAAAATGAACTTGAAGCTAATTATTTCATGAAGGATTGCATCACTATACAAATTTGTCTAAAAATAGCTGTCTCAGAAGTCTCAAAAGGAATCTTGGCCAGGGTAATTATAAATATTATGTAATCACTCAGCCAAGCCCTCATGGTGATCTTGTTTAATACTGTACTTCTGCAAGGTTTTTCAAGCCTACTACAAAGTTCGATGGACCTCAAAATAAAGCATTTGGTCTAAGAATCAAAATAATTCCAGTGGTTCTGTTTTGCTGGGAGTGCATTCCAATTTATTTATGCTTCCCATTTATTTAAGGTACTAAAAAATACTTAACTGACAGATTGCAGCCACTAAATTGTATTTAAATCATTACAATTAAATATGCTTGTTTCTTATGGAAAGGTGTTTACAACAGAGGTCAGTATTGTTACTATTAATTTTACACTGTGATACAGACAATTTTCCCAGGTTATCAAAATACAATGTGAAAAAAAAAATAAATCTGTAAAAGCCAGTACTTGAGATAAAACCAATACTTTTCTTCCAGCTTAGAAACAACAGGAGTTTTACTTAAACTCACACAGTCAAAATCCATAAAAACACTGCTCAAATCATTCAAATAAATATTTTCATCTTTAATAAATGTACATCTGTAGCTTCATATTTAAAATAAATCACATATGCTCTCACTCCCTTACAAAGGCAGTATATTTCATTTAAGATGCTTCTTTTTCAGTGTGAAGAACTGTGACAAATTACTTCAAAATCAGTAACTTTGTAGTTTACAATCTGTTCGATATTCTCAAAGGCCAGAAAAAAAAAGAATAGAAAAATTGGAGAACAGAATTAAACTGCATATTTGGTGTTAAAAGCATTGTTTAAATTATGAATGATTTAGAAAGAGGAAAAAAAACATGAAAATTGCATTTGAGATTTTTTTAAAGTTTCTTTTTTGAACATATTCTATTTCTGAAACATTTCTATTTTAGGATAGACTACTATTGTGATGTCCTTTGCCAGTCTGCAGGCACTGTTGTACAATGGAAATCAACTTGCTGGGTTTTTTTTGTTTTGCTTTGTTTTTCATCAGAGTTAGGTTGATGGTTAGACTAGATGATCTTAAAGGTCCCTTCCAACCTATTCTATTCTTGTGGAGAACACTGGCACTTTATGACTAAAAAAATAATTGATTAATTAGAAGAAAAGGATGCAGGTGTCCTTTTGAGTTGAGGGGGTGGGTGGTGTGCATGCAACTGGGAAGTAAATAAACTGCTTCCAAACAGAGTAATAACTGACTTCACTGCTGTAAGACAAACAACATTAAAAATAAAATCCATGAAATAACACCAAGTTTACAACATGGATACACTAAGATGAATATTAATGCCTAAGCAGGCAGTACACTGCATCTGGGTTATCTTTACCAGAATGGTGCGTGTTTAGACAATAGCCTGTTACTCCTAACATTGAAAAGCTCTGGGTGCTTTTCCTCCTCACATGGAATTTTTCATGATCATTGCCTGTGACACAACATTAATATTCTCCTGAAGCAGCACTAAGGAAGCTTAGGGAGAGCCAAGAAGCTTCAAGTTGAAATACCAAATACACCAGGATGCTTCAGAAGCCTACCAGAGTAATTGAGAAGTTTTTCAGAGTGTAAGTCTGTTGTAAAAGCAGCTACATTTGCATTTTGGCAATTCAATCTTGGTGCAAGTCTGTGATACATTACAGCGCAGCGATAGAATCTGTTTTTCTGGCCTTAATCCAATAACAATAAAATTCTATGAGTAACCTCAATACTTTGGGTTACTCCACTGAGTTTAATAGAATTGACCTCATGAACCTTTAAGGCATCTACTACACACCATGCCCTATCTATTTAAATACGAAGCAGGCTTTTGATGCCTACAATGATCTCACATAATGGGAGCCATCACAACTCTTGTACAGCATTCCAAGAAGCAGTAGATGAAACTGGAAACATTTTGATGTTCCAACACGGTAAGCTTTTGACATAATTTCCCACAGCATTGTCCTGGTGAAACTGACGGCTCATGGCTTGGATGGGCATACACTTTGCTGGATAAAACCTGATTGGAGTGGTGGGCCCAAAGGGTCAGTAATGGAGTGAATGGAGTTACAGCCAGTTGGCAGCCGGTCACAATTGGTGTTCCCCAGGGCTTAGTACTGGAGCCTGTTCTCTTTAATGTCTTTATGAATGATCTGGATGAGGGGACCGAGTGCACCCTCAGTAAGTTTGTAGACAACACCAAGTTGGGCAGGAGTGTCAATTTGCTTGAGGGTAGGAAGGCTCTACAGGGGGATCTGGACAGGCTTGATTGATGGACCAAGGCCAAGTGCCAGGGTCCTGCAGTTTGGTCGCAATCCCATGCAGCACTATAGGCCTGGGGAAGAGAGGTTGGAAAGGTGCCCACTGGAAAAGAAGCTGGGGGTATTGCTTTACAGTTGGCTGAATATAAGCCATGTCCAAAGAAGCGCAACAAAGCTAGTGCGGGGTTTAGAGCATAAGTCTTGTGAGAAGCAGCTGAGGGAAGTGGAGTAGTTTAGTCTGGAGAAAAGAAGGCCGAGGGGAGACCATATTGCTCTCTATAGCTGCCTCAAAGGAGGATTTAATGATGTGGATGTCAGTGTCTTCTCCTGATAGGATAGGAGGAAATGGCCTTAAGTTGCACTAGGGGAGGTTTAGCATGGATATTAGGATAGATTTGTCACAGAAGGGGCTATTAAGCATTGGAACAGGCTGCCCAGGGAAGCAGTTGAGTCACCATCTCTGGAGGTATTTAAAAGACAGGAAGTAGTGCTGAAGGACATGGTTTAGTGGTAACTTGGCAGTACTAGGTTAACGGTGGGATGGTTGATGATCCTAAAGGTCTCTTCCAACCAAAACAAATCTATAATTCTACAAATGTTATGAAGTATGTCCATTAAGACTCTGCAACCTCTTCCCTTAAATTGTAACCCTCACTGGCCTCATCAGAGTTAGGTGACAGAGGATTAGTTGACCCTCTCCAACACAGAGAAACTTTAAGGAGGAGTATTCACAAATTTTGTATTAAAAAAAAAAAAAAATCTGACTCTAGGAAATTTACTTTTATCAACAAGATTTTCTAGAGGAACACAGTGAAGCTTTAAAGAGGATATTCCTGAGCATTTTACAATGAGAAATCTTGAATTCTGTGAATTCACATATGTATCTCTCCTCTCTCTCTCAAAAAACAGCCTTTGGAGTTGTCTCAAAAAAAATCCAATGATAAAGCCCATCTTCACTGAAGGACTAATTATTGCTTCTTTACTAAAATGACAAGACTTTGAAAAGCAAGATGTTCTTGACAGCCATGGAGGACATAAGGAGAGCAGATGCAATTAGAAGCTCAATTGCAGCACCACCCCATGAACACTGCAGTATAATGAGGAAAATATAACAAGATTATCTAAAGAAACTCAAGGACACTACTTCTATGAGCTTTGCAGACATCTACAACAATGAATGAGGATTTCCAGGCAAGGTGAAATTATGCTAAAGTAAATTTCTAGCTTCAGTTTGAATTCTAAAATAATTTAAAAATATTTCCCAATAGCTTGGATACATGATTTAAGACATAATCGATATTAACTGCTGCTTTATGCTCTAAACACCACTCTTCTGTTCTGCAGGTCTAACACAGTGGTAAAATGAAAGTTTAATTCTGAAGAGAACACTTCTCAGCAAAATCTGGACAACCTAAGAAGCGGCACAAGAATTGCAGAAGGAAGACAGAAAAAGTAGAGTAAAACAACTTTCTTCTGAAACAGAGTAGAAAATATTTTTACATTTAATGAAGAAATCTCCTAAAATTGATGCATTTGTAATAGTAGCAATTTTGTAGCAACACAGAACAGATACAATAGTATATTTTATGTTCAAGAGATTCATTATTTGATTTGGGAATCAAGAATAAGACTTCCTCTAGGATATAAATATACCAGAAAAAAATGTCTGAATTGCAGATGCTGAAGGAGGAAGGATGAGTTTGTCTGCAATACATTTATTTTTATCAGCTGATGTCTCTTTGTAGAACAGGGAAAGCCTACTCTTAGTGATGTGCTGCTAATAAGATTTTCAGTCACAATGGTTCATATGCAGCCCAGCTTTCCCATCACTAAGTAAAAGACAGATAACCTTCACGAGGAGCAACGTGGAAGAGAGCAACAGAAAGAAAGTCCTTGGATTCTTTAAAGTCTGCATTTCTCATCCCTTGTCCTGCTGCCTTGATAAGTTCTTGGCCTTCACTATCCATGAACAGAAGGTTTCCTGCTTGATAGGCAGATGTGTCAAAAATCAATTTGCTATTATGAAGATGTATGAAGGAAATGCAGATTTTCATCATTGTCCACCTTGTTATTTTGCCTCTCAAAGCAAAAATTCCTCCTACAGTATAGAACAAGTGTTTTTGGGGCCTAATGTTTAATATTATCTAGTGAGTCATCTTCTAATATTTATAAATACCTCTCCTTTCATGATTACATTAGGCTGGAGAAGTTGGGCTTTTTTTTACTTCTTTCTTTTAGCAGTACAACAGATGGGGAAATGCAAGATGGGACAATTAAGGTCATAAGAAAAAAATTGATGCTGCAGCTGATCATTCTCAAAAGTTCTAGTGAGTCAGAAATAGACTGGGACACATCGTCTCTCAAAGAAACTGAGGAAAAGGGTTAATATATCATACAGTGGGGAATCCGTCATTTCCCCCCTCCCATTCTGGCACAGTCATAGCAAGGAAGGGTAGCACTAACAAGCCTTTAACACGGATGCACATGTGAGAGCTTTGGGGGTTGACAATGGTTCTCCCTAAAGGGATTAAAGTAGTAGGAATGATCTCTACAACCTCTATTATCAGATAATTCTTAAGTGTAATAAAGCGGTGACCTAGTTAAACCACATTCCTGTTCCTGGTGTCTCTTTTTTTTGTGGTGTCTGAGATAACAGGGAGATTATTTTGGCATCAATTTAATCTAGTTAAATAGCTTTACTGAAGATCTTTATCACTATAAATAATGGAGGTATTTGAAGTATTTGGTTACAATTCTAACTGAAGTTATCCAAAACAATGCCTCTCTAGCAGTTCTCTTTTGCTGTTCCTTCATTCTCTCTGAAGAAAGTTACAAATGTTTTGAACACTTTTCTGTGATAGCTTAAAGGTACAAAAAAAAAAACCCAAAACAGAAAAACAAACAACAAAGAAAACCCAGTTTGTCTAAGCCTCTGATGAACACTTTAAAAATATCTGTGATGGGTATCATGGAACATGGCGAAGTGGTGTATTCATTTACTCTTTCGCAAGGAAAGATAAAGGTGAAAAAAGATCTCTAAAAGAGAAAATAGCGGCCTTCTTTTCCAAAGCAAACCAAACCAAAAATCCCTAAGACTAGTTGGAACAAAAGATTGTCCACTCCGATGCAGTACAGTTGGATGAATTACTAAAAAGCATAAAGCACGTCTGCTTATGTAGCATATAAAATTTGGGTGAAATGTCTCCTGGCCAGCTGACTGACCTGAGACATGAGTGCATCATGGCTGGAACACTGGTACTTGGCTGGAATGTCTGTAATGAAGTCAGCATCACAAGTGGATGATAAGTTCATGCTCAGGGGCTGTCTCCTACTTTTATAGACCTGTGGGAAAAAGCTATAATGATTAGATGCATGAAGTCAGAGCTATCTGGAATGTAGCATAGCTGCAAGGGTTTCCCTTAACTTTCTGCAATTGAGTGCACAGACTTCTACAGTATGCAATGCATGATTCAGAATAAAGAATAATAGCATTGACTACACAGTACGTCCTAAACATTATCAACATGGCATGCTCGTTTGGAAAGTGGCCCACTGCCTGGCAGCAAAGAGGTTACTTGACTGGCTAAGGAGACCAGAAGGATTTTGATGATGGTATTTTCCCCCTCCTCAAGCAACAATCATAGAATTCAGTAATGGCACACAAAGGAAAACATCAGATATGCCACTTTCAGACATGGCCTGGAAACATCTTTCTCATCTTTTTCACCTATTCTGAAAGAGGAAAGGTGTTTAACAACATACATGCCAGACAGCACAGATCTTTAGTACCTAGGTTATCTGAACACTCTTTGTCCTCTGGTGTACAATACCTCTTCTGACTATGACTATTACATTTTAAAAATCAGAGGGAGTAGCCATTGCATAGTATGCAGAGTTTTAAATGTTTTAATTAGACAGAGGAGAGACCTATGTACTGTGTCTGGTACATGTGTACTGTATCCAGTATGATTATTTTCATCATTAATAAAGCAGAACATAAATTAAATTTCCTTGTGATAAAATCTATTTCTAGAATTTGTAACTATGTGTTTTTTAATAAAAACTCAAATGACTTACAGTGTTGATGACAGGGTGATTTTTACTCATTTGAGAGTTTATTTCAAGGATAATCACAACTTCCAGATAACCTCTCAGAAAGCCTGAAACCTTCTGAAAACACAATTATTTTACAACAGATAAGCAAATAACTGAACAGAAGAAGGTTAGAAAGAGTCAACAGACTGGATAGATCTTGCTTTATGGCAAAGAGTATCTGCTCTCCTCTCTCACACATAATGAAGAAGGTTGGGAGCTACATGAGGAGGGAAAATAGAAAGTGTACTGGCTGCACATAATATGAGCCAAGCAAACATGCAGCTAAATACTTAAAAACCATAGAGAAGCAATAAACACTTATATTGAACACCTCCTACCTTTCGTAACTGCTGTTACATGTCAAACCTGGCTTGAAGACCTTCAATATGAGGTTAAAATAAAATAGTACAAATGAAAACAACACTAATTTTCTGTTGCCATGAAAGCATGAAAACGAATGTCTCCCCACCTGCTGTTTTAACTGATGTACTAATCTGTCCTTCTCTCGCTTAAGAGCCATTACTTCCTCTTGAGTCTTCTTTTTCTTTGAAGCAGACAGTTCAAGCAAGGCAATGTTTGCATCTTTTTCACTAATTGCAGCAAGCAAAGCTTCCTGTCTGATAAAATAAAATGAAACCTGTTATATTCTCTTTAAAACAGAACAAATACTACTATATCTACTATATGAGATGTTTTTTTAACCACCAGGAGAACAACCAACTACCTTCTGAGTGCTCTATATAGCAAACATTGTCAAGTCTAATCAAAACATGAAATAAACTGATTTGCCAAAGTTATCTTTATAGAGTTATTCAACTATTTCATAAAACAATTACAGCAGTCTATTTCACTACAATATGATATCCAGTAATATTTCTGTGAAATTTTTTGCTTTTAAAAAATCTTTGGCATTTATATTTTTAAATTCACTTTCCCAAATTATACCTACAGTATCTTACATAAAGCTGCTGCAAATTATTCAAATCATACAAATTGAATAAGAATAACCAAAGCAATACAGATAAAACATATTTTTACGTTATTCTCTCAACTTGGCACCCTCTTGGCCTCAGTACAGAAGTCTCTAGAAATCTTCCTCACATTTATTTAAATGTTTTCTTATGGATCTATTATTCATTGTGCCACCACAAAACTATAATTCTAGAAGTAAAATATAACATCTAGAAAAGAAGCTCCTTGGTCTCGTTGTCCATGAGGAATCTTTTCCTTTAGAATCTTGAACCCTCAATCTCCATAAAGCAAACAGAAACTTATAGCACTCAGAAACATATAAAATTACATAGAAGCTAGCAGGGTCACATCGTAAGTAGTTTGTGAGGACATACGAGAAAAGCAGTTTTAACAATATGCAGTTGGAAGCACAGAATTCTTATTATTTCATTTCTTACACTCTAAAACATTCACATTGAAAAGGCTATAATACGTCCTTTATTTTCCTAAATAAAAGAAATATATTCATCTTCTGCAATGCATTCAATGACAGACTACGACTTATCAGCCAAGAAAAAGCATATAACACTTAATAGCTCTTAGAACAAAATATGTTATGGTCTATGCCCTTTTTTTCCAGAACTATTTAAGATCAATCATTAAAAAATAAACATGGATAAATGAGTCATAAACTAACCTTAAGCTCCAACTGCTACTAAATGTAAGAATATGGCTCATGAACTTCATACAGTCAAGGTGAGCTAGGAGTTCGGAATTCTCATAGCCCTTTGCTTGCCAGCAAAAATGCCAAGAAAGCTGTTTCACTTTTATTTCAAAATTCCAAATGTATTATTGTAAATATTTATAGGACAATATTTCTGATGGAGTCAAAGAAAAACAACCCATTTATTTTACTCTCAAAGTTATGAGACATGGATCAATTTTACATAAACAGTTGCATTTTATTCATACACTTAAATAGTCTCATTTATTATTCTGTCTTCTTCCTTCTAATCATAGTTAAATGATGTTTAAAAGAGGATGCCATAAGTCTCCAACAGTCCTAAATTAAATGAAAGCTATTAATTATTTTAAATAGCAGGTATTAAATAAAAAAGAATATATCAGAGGGTCACATATCCATAACGATAATTTGAAATGAGATATAGAGATATTGTTTTCTATAAACCTCATAATAATGCATAGAATCTGCTGCATAACAATTTGTAGCAGTCAGTAGTAATTTGTAATGTCAGTGTTTTCATGTGTTGTGCTCAAATCCAATGTCAATTCCATTACATTTTCATTAAAATCTGAACTCTTTAATGCTCTGAAGTAGAAGAAAGGTGAGTTGCTACTGTATTCAACAATTCCTCTCACCTTGCAGAAAGCAGAGAATTTATGAATAGTATAAAATCTAAATATGTCCTCTTTTGAGCATTTGGCTAAAACAGAATGAAAAATGTAACACAACTTCAGTTTTTTCTCCACAGTACCTTTTACATACAAGTCTGTACTTCTCTGTTTTAGAAATGTGTCCTAAATCCAGAAGGTGGGCTTTTTTTCAGGGGTGATAACATAAGCTTCTGACAGAAAGTGTCAGCAACAGGAATTCTTCGACTTCAAAGCCAAAGAAACAGCTTATTGCAATATTACATAAAATAGTATTCTTCTAAATTAGGTAAGATTAGGTTAGTTATCTGCTAGCAGACTGTATTATAATTACAAAGAAAGATTAGTCAGAAGTTTGGGCAACATTGTGGTAGTTTGCATCAAGGAACATTTTCCAATTTTTTAACCTGCACCAAGCTACAATTTTGTTGCTATTTTGAACATAATTTAAAAAGAAAAAAAAAAAAAAAACAAAAAAAAAAAAAAAAAAAAAGGTTTCACAACATTGCTCCAGTTCTCAAGATATACAGGACAAAGATTAGCCCTGTCTGCAATTAACACCAGTGGGACTAAATCCTAATCTTTAATTCATGGTAATCATTGCTGTGAAGTAGGCACCTCTGTTAAACAGCAAAATATAAATCTATTTATACCATGATTTTCAGTTTAAAGATGCACTTATTTCACACCTGAAGATAAACATTGACATAACCACGGCAAACACAACACACTGACAATCAAAATAGGTAAAGAAATAAATCCCAAGGTTTTTAAATATATCTAGATCAATTCTTAAGTTATGTAAGTTAACTCCATCCCAGGCTGATCCAATACAATATGTCTGCTCATCTAATAGAAAATTTAATGGTAAATACTTACCATTTATGAGGTTTCTAATTATATATACGTACTGTTATTTAATTATCTGTAACCCGTTATAGTAATAAAAAGCAACCAACAATAAAATTTCTAAACTATCATGAAAACTACAGAAAGCTATACTCAAATTTTACTTCTCCTCCAAAGCTGACACTATTTCACTGCCTCAAAATTGGCAGTGAAAACACAAACCTGACTAGTGAGGAAGAAGAGTGAGAACGATTGAATTATTTGGTTATCATTTCAACATCTGAAAACTGGATTGACCCACATAATTCTTTTTTGTGCTGCCAGACAAAAAATATCTCATGTTCTTGTGGTCATAACTGCGCAACACTCTCTAGCCCCAGTTTAAAGTAGCAGATGGATTAATCCTTCCACAGGAGAGAGGAACCTGTGAACAGGCTTTGAAAAATCTGAACTCGGTGTTCTGCAGCCCCAAACCCACAAGATTTTGCAGACCTTCTGCTTTTCCTTAGCTTCATAGTGTTAAGGGATTCTGAAAGCCAACCAGAAGTTATGAGAATGTTTTTGCAAGGGAAAGCTAACAATCTTTTTTTTTTATTGTCTTGTAGCTCACAGGATAATTCCATTCAATACACTACTTCTCCTATCTTGGGAAATACTTCGGAAAATATGTAACCAAACTCTTAATTCCAGGAAGTAATGATTTATATCAAACACTTTCAGGAAAAAATGGTTCACAGTCGTGTGAAATAGCTGCTGTCATATGACTCTGTAAGTGCTCCACTGAGACACTCTAAGATTTGAATCAAACCCACAGCACATACATAAGTTTGAATTTGCTCCTCAAAATAATTGTCAATATATTCTTAAATTATCTTTATGGTAAATGTAAGTGGAGTTGGGAAGCCTTAAATCTACAAATGTTGAGAGATGACTGCAAAAGAATACAAAGATGTAGATTTCTACTAAAGTTCTTCCACAGCAATGTGGAATAATAAATACATCTACACAGATGGGGAGCGGAATGCAAACTCACACTTCCAGTACTCTTGAAGCTGCCTGAATGTGAGTCAGCTTCAAGTTCAGAAGCTGTAAAGCCTCATTTATCTAAAAGACAAGGTGTTTTAGCTTGGGCATAGTGCCACACAACATGGTGATGGCTTCCAGACTGGAACTGGTTCACATACAGCCTGCTGAGAGTAGGAGCAGAGCAAGCTTGCATCTGTCTGCACCTGTCTGCAGAGACATATACTCCTGCAGTGTGTTGGCATATTATCTGTGTCTATTATCATGGATAATCTGAAAAGTAACAACCTCAAATATATAATCTAGTGGCATTTAACCAGGCATCCGGGTTAACAAGAGTTCAGCAGAGTGGAACTGTATGTATCCACCAAACGATATGTGTTGGTTGCTTATATCCTTAGTAATTAACCACAAAGGGAAGACAGAAAGACCCAACAGGTTTTTTTATTATTACTTTACAGGGTACAAAAATAAAGATGCAGGTTGTGACAGAACATCTAAAGAAACCTCCTTTACTTCCTTCCTCCACTGAGTCCCCGGGAGACAGAGGCTGAAAAATACCTTTTCATACTGCTGAGGAATTGCAAGGGAAGAGATCCAAGCATTTATGAAGCAGCCCGTGGGGACAGACCCAGAGTTCTACATTACCGTTATCGCGTTTATAACACATCACACACTGGTTTGTCTGTGTCTGTGAAAGGTGCTGTGCTACCCTGTCAACATATTTCAGGTTTCCTATGGAAGAACCAAATCCAATGAACAGAAGCAAGTTATTGTAGCTACCCAGTGACCTTGCTAAAACATTTATTTCACCATTTATGCAGGAAACATTTCAAATCAGATTATCTAACCACTAGGAACAAGGGTAAGATGCCAGCAAAACAGACGACAATAATGACTTTCTCACTTACAAACATGAATCAAATTTCATTCAAAAATGGAAACAGGTGGCAAAGTCTTCATTTAAATCTCTCAGGTGAATCATACACTTCTACTTTGCTACTAGAAACTGAAACTCATCATGCATTTCTCTGAAAGGATTTCTGAAAATCAAGACCTGAACTGGCACCAAGAACAACTTACAGTCTGATATACTCTCCAGCTAACATGCTTAAGAGTGTAAGTATAATTCATAATTCCTACTTATCTAATGTGTCAGGAAAAAAAATGACTGTCCAAATACAGTTCTATAGAGATGTTATCACTATTTGCAGCCAAAATGTCTCCTTGTTGTTTAATAAATGATGGCAATAAAATACATTTTAAAATAATTTATTAGAGCACTGAATTAAATGACATTCTTTAACAGTAATATTTATAAAGAGTAATCCTTTTTGCTATTAGTAGCTTTTCCTCTCTCTTTTTGGCAAACTAATCTGTTATATGAATAACAGAGTAGTACTTTTAACACCAAGAAAAATCACTCTAAATGTACACAGTAAAATTAGGTAAACTCTCAGATTAATAAAATCCATGTTAAATCTAACAGCATTTGCTCCACATTGGTAATTATTCTGTACATTTTCCCTTGATGTACATAAAGTAATTCCTAGGATTTTCAATCTATATATCCTCCACTATAATACCATTGCTCATTACAAGACGGAGGAGAACTTTTCCCTGGAAAAGCAAAATTCATGAAACAAAACTTCTTCCCTAGAAAAGCCTGACTGCATTCTACTCCACAGCAACCTACTACCTCAAGACAAACTCCTAAATACAAGGACAGTGAATATAAGTCTTTCAACGGGCACACTGCAGCTGCAAGATCAGGGCTTAAGGTACTAATGATTCCAGTGAGAAGTACCAAGAAACTTACACAAATATCTTAGTACGCTTAAAATCACTTCATACTAAAGTACAAAAGAAAAGACAAAAGGAACAGTCCCTTCATACTGCTCAGCCATTATTTTATTTACACAAGTGGCATTCCACCCAAAACTACTTAGGATTCCACTCTAATGCTTTCAATAATTACATGGATGATGGACTAGAAAATCTACTTATTACATTTCAATGAGACTTAAGACTGGGCGGATCTTCAAGTACCATGAAGACAGGAATAAAAACGTCTTCACAAAACAAAGACACTATCTAGAAAACTAAGGAGGAACTCTATATTAATGACCTGTTGTGAATAAGGTAAACATCATACTGTGAAGTAGAAACAGAAATAGATTGCAAGCCAGAAGTGATTCTTTTAATCTACACAACTTCAGGAAGATGCTAGCTGAAATACTGAATCCAGTTTGGATATGATTCTCCATGAAAAGCATGGAGACTGTTCAGGGGAGAGCAACAAAAACAGTCAGAAAAATAACTGACAAGAAAACTTTGGGAAAAACTACAATAAACAGTCTGTGAGTGGCAATATGAAACATAAGATGTTCTATCAGAGTGAAATAGAACTTTTTTTCCATATTCACAGCACACAGAACAAGTTTTGTGCATAAATTGGAGGAGAAGAATTTTCCTCCTAATATCTAGCTACGGTACAAGAACGGCAGGTAAGCATGAATAGCAACTGAGTACTGGAAGAAATTCCTGGGGAAAGATGGTAACTGCTAGTGGAAGTCTTTTTGAAAAATTTAGGCAAACATCTGCTAGAAATGACCTGGGTACAGTTGATCTTGCCCCAAGACATGACCTTACCAGCAACCCAATTATGCAATGATTCAGTGTTTTAAAGCTGATTTACTCTGTATCTCACTTAAGACAGTAGTCTTTGGAGTTAACGTCATGTTTTATCTGCTTACATCATATGCATACTAGAATTCTTACAACAGGAATAAAAGACCTTTTACATTCAAATTTCTACATCTGTAGTAAGAAAGAACAATACAAAACTTGAGAATGACCAAGTCTCTGTGAAAATTTCCCTGACAGCAATTACAGATAAGAATGACTTTTTACTGCATAGGCCATTCCTCAGTGATAGTGAAATATGGAGATATCTTTCCTTGGAGGATCTATCAGCAATTATTCTGATAATAGATATGGCTTTTAAACAAACAAAAAGTATAAAATCATATAAATCTTTTAGTAAAGTCACTGAAAGTAATGTTAAATAAAAATTTGAATTAATTAAAAATACCATACATAGGATTAGAGAATGCAGATGATACCAAAGCAACTCAATTATAAATGTCACCTAACACTCGAAAAACACAATCTCATAGATCTCTAGCAATATAGACATAGAGTATATGTTTGTGAAAGCATCTGTCTTGGAGTGAAAAAAATTATTTAATATGAAAAGGAAGCCTTAGCATACTAGAGGAGAAGATAAGATAATGCAAGAAGAAATAAATCCATGAAAGACTCTGTTGAATGCCAAACTGAAAAAGTATATTGTATACAGTATTTTATCAAACTGCAGCCTAAACAAATGTCAAATGGAATGATTTCTTTAACAAATATGGGCAACAACTGAGAAAAAAGGGTTGTTCACTAGCATATATTTAGTCAAGATTAACTATGGATAAAAAAATGTACTAAGAACAGATTTAATAACCCTAAACTGTCATTCAGCTTGTAGGAGGTATTCAAGATACAGCTAATAAAACACAAAAAATGGTTCTAACCACCCACAAAAAAATCTCAGTAGTATAAAACACTGAAGGATGACCACTAAGATAAATGCTTTCTTTTGAGAGCTGCCTTGCAGTTAACCCTCTTAAAGAGTCTCCCAGAAACCTCTAATCATAATACATTGCATTGCCACTTATCACAGTCAATTTAGAAGTGAACTCTGTAAACACTCCTGCTTTACTCCCCACCTCTGTTAGTCTAAGAATAATTTTCTGAGCTTTAATAAAAGAACTCATGACAACTTTTTGGGAGGTGGAGTGAGTTCTTAAAAACAGCCCAATTGTAATCTAACAGAATTCCAAGATCAAGATTTATAGAAACAAGATCTTCTAACAAGAACTTTTACTTCCTTTAGTACTTAAGCCATTCTCCACAAAACACAGAAATACAACTTAAAAAGTCACCACTGAAATTAAATCAAGTCATAAATGTTTAAACTAATGATATACAGTAGAGTACAAGCCAGCTTCTCACATGCTAATCGTACTGAAGGAGAAAAAAAAAAAAGAAAAAACCCCAGCTCAATCAACTTCTCCCCTTTAATTATTGTTTTCTTTCCCTCATGACCCCCCATATTCAACCTTAAGTTCAGTAGGAGGTGACTAGAGATAGACAGTGATGAGAGATCCTGTTTGAAACAGCTTCTCTCTGTCACTCCTAAAGCAAATAAATGGTTTGTTAAAACATGCTGTTAATCCATTATGGATGTGCATGCATCTTAGAAAATAAACCTCAGAATATTATTGGTATTTTAAAGCTTTTTCTTTAAAAACAAGACATAACGATCAGAAGTATGACATTTAAAACCTGTATATTCAACAACAGAAGTCTTATGTCTAAGCTAGTTGTGTGACACAGACATGTAAATTCAGTCACTATAGATTTTAGATGATTATCCTAAAATTGTGTGTCTGAGGCTGTCAGAAAATTTGTCCCTCCAACTACATGACTAAACATGTTTTACAAAAGCATATTTATAGCTTACTTCTTTTAAATGAACAATTATGTTTCACTATTTTCAAAGAACAACCTTCAGGTCAGCCTGGTGACCTTTAAGGAAGCACTGAGAACTACTAAGGCTCCAGAGCCCAAATGCCCCTAGAAGCAGAGAGGAGTGCTCCGTTAACTGTGGGACAGAAAAACGGGGACCCCCTCCTCTTACAGACTCCAGTCCACCAGTCCAACCCACCAAGCACTTTTCCCCATATTATCTGAGTATCAAACCTTGAATTTACTATCTGATCAAGACTTCTGCTGGAAGCAGGTGTTAAGAGGAGATACCAGTTTACACTGTGTGAGACAAGCAATAGTCTCTATGTAGACCTGTATTAGATGTATATTTTCTTTAGGGTAGAATCAAGGAGAAATAGGAAAAAGCAGCTGTCCCTATTGTGAAATTTCAGAGGAAATGAAAAGAAGGAAAAGAAAGGACTTGCTTCTGAACAATCACAGAGGAGTTATTTGAATAAGCAGCTTTTTTTTATCCATTTGTCCTTTTCCTCCAGTTTATGTGCACAGAGCCACAGTTCAGTGCTTCTTCCCTATGTTTCATTACTCCCATAACTACATCTCTCCTTAAATTCCCCAGTAACAGTAACGATTGTCCTTAGATTGTCAATTTTAAATTATTCCCTTTTCTTTCCTCTCCTAAACTGCAATTTAGAATATGCATATAGGTCTTTTGTTAAGAACAAAAATCATCCAGTATAACGGTACAAGTTCAGGCAGAAATTTTAAAAGGCAAAGAAGGAACCTCATGCTCATCTTTTGGGGCTAATTTTCAAGTAAGAAGTAGGAACTCAACCGGCCTTTGAATTCTCTGAACTTTTTCAAGACCCGTAACATTGCACTTCTGATGTCTTGATGATTTATGTTTCAGAAATGACAGCTAAGAAAAACAGACTCCTCAGAAAAGACATATTCATCTGTGAAAGCAATTAAATCATAGTTCCATAGATCATGCTTCAATAACCATTGCATTATCATTTTATTTAAATGGGCAACATTGCTCACACATGAGTAGATATAACAAGCTTCAGATTGCATGAGAAATGGAGAGAGGAAAAATAAAAAAAAATAATTCACAGCACTGCAAAATACTGCTGAAGTGAGATGACAACAATTACTTCTGAGCTTTGCAGCTTTTTACTAGAATTGACTCCTATTGTTCATTTGGCTTTGTACAAGTCTCCACCAGAATGCAACCAACACCCGGTTAAGATACCTCTGTCTGTTTTATGCCATACCACAACACAGGGCAGAGCTGGGAACTGCTGAGAACAAGAACAATGGCATCTGAAGGCATGGGATTGTGTTACAGCAGAACACAGCACTGCACAGGGTCCACCTAAGTTAAAGAGGAAAACAAAACTATAGGTAATCTGTCATTGTCAGCCTCCTTATCCTTCAACATCACTTTTTGTGTTTATAGAAGACAAAGATAAAAGTACTTTGCAGGATGAATGGCTCAGTCTCTAGAATATAGTTCTTGGTAACGTTTCTGAACTGCCAAATAAACATTTAAGCTTGAAAAAAAGTTACTATCATTTTAATGAATTTGCAGAAAATTCAAAATATTTGAATCAAAGACATAAAACTGAGATGCAGAGACAGAATATTTAATAAGTATAAACTTTAGTTAATTGCATTCTGATCTTAATTTGAATTGGCAACATATTCCAAATGGCAATTTGCCACAAAGCACATGGTTATGCTAAAGAATAAGTGGGGCTTTCTTTCAACTTTTAATAAATACTGATCAATAAAACTATCCTTTTGGCAAACAGATGAGACAAATAAAAAGATACTAAAATCTATTTCTTTCCTTTCCATTAGAAATTTAAGAAATATACTTGTCTGATTTTGAAAGAAGTAATTTAAGGTCCTCCCTCTAATTTCCATAAGGTTACAAGCAGCTACCAGTAGAATAATATAGATAACAAAACACATAAAGTCCAATGTAGATCATATTGAACTTTGAAGTATATCAGAAGGAATAATTAGCATCACTTTGAAATCAATAGGAATATGTATTAGAATTTATGCCTTGAGCTTTACAGTATATTAGAAGGTAACTTCAAGACAGAAAATTGCTTGAATAAGTACTACTAACAAAACACACTCTCTTGGCAGTGCATAATTCATATTTGATAACTGATCTGAGAGCATAGTTTAAATGCTCACTTAGCAAATAGGGTGCCAGGCAGAGATTATGTAAACGCCTGTCATATAATTTCCACTAACCGCAAATATATGTCAGAGTAGAATTCTGTACGTTAGCCTTAAACTAAGACACTCCTTAGAATTTTGCACACACATCCACATCCCAATAGGCTGACAGGTCAATTTTTTTAATTATTCTGATTTAGATATGTGAAGTCAGAATCATCTTTACCATTATTAACATGATGACATCCATTACTTATTGTTACACTCTGAGCATTTGTTAAAACTGTTACATCACTTTATTTGGCAGATACAGGAAATTCTACAAATTATTACAACTCAACATTTTTTAAAACTGTGATGTTGGTGATAAATTTGTCTAGTTGATAAGATATTGCTAGGTACAGAATATACTTAAACAAACATTCCCCACCACAGGACTTCATTATACTGGGAACCATTGGACTTGTATTTATGATTAAGACACAGAAAAACAACATCACCAAGTGTTGGTGTTAACATTTTTAAAAATAGCTAAGCATCTGAGCAAAAAAAAAAAATATTTATTCACAAACTAACAGGCCACCATTCCTTTAGGAATGGGATGTCTAAAGATGTAGTGTCTAAAGGTATTTTCTCAGAGATTTATTCAAACCCTGCATTCATCATTTTACTTCCGTGAACAAAAAAGTAATCTTTTAAATAAAAAACTGCACACCCAAAATACAGCATATGAAAATAATAACTATAAAATAGAAAAGCATCAGTAAAGACAATGAAAGCCTAGAGCAGGCAAAAGATATTTTATAGGGAAGGAGAGAGGGAATTAGACAACAGCACACAAATACTTCTCTAATTAGCGTCTTGAAAGATTGGGAATTAAAGAGATAGGATACCACATGATGTTATTTAATTATATGACTTCCCTGCTAATGGAGCTATTCACAAGCATTGCCAGAAGCATGAAGACCATCATATGATTCAACTTTGCATAAAGAAGTTTGCTCATTGATCTTCTTTGGTGGGTTAACTGTTTCAAAATTTGTTTCAGACTAAAAAAAGGCATATGTATAGACTTCGAGCACTGACTCACAGCGAAGACAGTTCATACTGACTTTCTCAAAGCAGACAAAAGAGACATAAGGTATATCACTGAATTGTGTTAGAGAGAAGGTACAGCGTCCAGCAAGACAGATATCTGAATGGTAATGAGTCATCACAGTAGAAATAACAGTAGTTGTATATTTTAAAATAGTTCCACAACAAATAGTAGCATGTTTAGTCCTGATAAACAATTAACTTCTTACATATCATACTACACTAAAAGGACTAACACAAAGTTCTCTACTGATTTGAATTATATTTCTGACAGTCTTTAGGAAAACTTAAAACTGAAGGACTTTTACTGAAGGCAAAGAGTCTGTTTTGAGCTAAGATTGATTTAGTTCAAATTTTACTCTAAAAATAGGTAATAAAATTACAATCTAAAGGACTACACTGATTACTGAAAGTTTGTTTGATGATATTTTTTAAATTATTAAAATCAGTGAACTAGAAATAAAAATACTTCATGGAACTTACTATTAGTCGCGTAGGTAACCAAACAGCTTCTCCTTCCTTATCAGTGTTTTAACTATCAGCTGTTTTCATAGTCAGATCACTACCTTCTGACATACACCTAGCTGATAATGACAAAAGGTATCTGTTCTGGTTGGGTATTCTTGGGTATATGCTAAAATTAATTGACTGAGGGGAATCTTCTTGAGGAAAGTGATTATTAAGACCTTTTCTGAAGAAGCTACCAAGCCTGCAACATGGGGCACAGACATACCACAGCAGGGAGCTGGGGGCCAGTAGCATGCAGAAACACCCCAAATTCCAAGCAGGGGCGGCAGGGGACAGACAGCAGTCCTGAGGAGCCAGTGGGAGCTGGATAGAGCTTGCTGCCATTCAAAAGTCAGTGAGTTAGCTGGAAAAGGGGCCTACCTACAGTGGGGAAGTCATACATAGGCCTTTTAATTTCTGATGAGATATTCCTAGCCTTTTGCTCATATTTAAGGACTGCATAGGGACAACCAAAAAAAATAGATCCATGACAAAACTATGACCAAGCTGTGTCCCTGTCACAAGGCATTAGACTTTCAGACACTTACGTGTGTAGTCATTCAGTCAAGTCTCCATCAGCTATGGGATCTGAGATCCATCCAGATGGCATACAGCTGAGTTTACTCATCAGTTAGACACACATATACTGGTAATAAATGCACTGCTGTAATCTTCAAAGTGACAGTGGAGTAACAGGATTGTGTATAGTGGTCTTGTATATATTTTAAATTCTTTTTTTTTTCCTAATGAAGAATACAGGATTTTTCTCCTCACTCTTTCTCCTTTTATCTTACGGAAAACTACAGAAATTAGCATTGTTTTCCTCCCACCTCATTGTATCTGGAAGATTTGTGAAGTCTGAGAGTTCCCCTAGTTGTTGCATTTCATCAGTTGGGAGGACACAAATGACTTCTCTGTTAGAAATAAAATACATTTAGTTCAGTGTGCAAAGTCACTTTTTTAGCTAGGGCTTTAGAAAAGCCGTCAATAAGAAAAAAGGAGAAATATCACCTAAAATACTACCTAGATATTATTTTGCTAACTTTTGATGGATGTATCTTAGCAAATTACACGGATTTGTTGCAGAACATTGTTCTGCATATATATTTATGGCCTCAGAAAAATTTAAGAACTCTTTAAGAAGTCAACAAGAGCTACAGGTGGCTCCAGTATTTTGGCAGCCAAGCTACTTGAACCTGTACTAGACACTATAAGAGCAACACAAAACTAGAGGATAAGTTACTCAAACAAAACCAGAAGGGATTGAAAGAATCAGAATCAAAATTATTATTGGAAACTTTGACGCTGAGATCAGGATGGATGACACTCACAAAGGGGATGTGAAGATATTATAGTACACTTGAATAACACAGACATAAATTTTATAGTTTAAATTACAGTGGAAAAACAAAAGCACAGTATAGAAGCATTGTGCAGAACACAAGTCATTTGGACTTTCAAGTATCCTTTTTAAATATGATGTTAAACAGTGATGATAAACTCCCTCCAAATTTAAACTCAAGTTTAAAAAAAACCCTACAAAATAAAAGCAACAGGTTTCAACACTGAAAATTACAAAGTATTCAGACAGTTCAGATGGTAAATTCATACAAGAAGGTTTCCCCAGGGATAGTCCTACAAGAAGTGTGTTTGCAAGAACATTTAAATTAATAAAGATTACTAAATTTCTACAGTGACTATGGTACACTCAAAAACTATAAATTAGATCCAAAACCTAAGGCATGGGCAGCAGGTGTAACAAAAATCAATAACGCTTTTGGAAAAATAATAAGCAAACTAAAAAAGTTTACTTAGAATCAAATAGAAGATACTTTCTGCACAACCATGGTTATTTGACTAATTTTTTTTTTAAACTACATTCAAAATTGTATGTTCACTATAACATGGGATGAGTTCTAGAATCCAGGACAATAGAAAAATAAGATGTTTCTGAACAGGATTTTGAACATTAGATGACCTGAATCAAGAGCACATCTGGAAAAAATCGTGACAGAAAGAGCCTAAGAACTAGTTGCTATGGAAAATGCTCTCTTAAATTACTATCTGGGTGGCCTTGTGACTCATTCAAATAATACAATCCATTTTAAGATGAGCTGTCACTAGGAGGAGGAATGCTAATAGAAGTAAATGCCATTGCTATGAGAAATGAAACGACAGCTGTTAATTTCTGCAATAAGCAGAGATTCTGTACAGGTGGTAGGAAATAATAGCACCTCAGCACCTCAAAGAAGCCAGAACTAATCAAATCATACAAAAGTAGGTACACAATTTATTTTCCTGTCGCACAAAAGGGAACTTATTAATTAGCATAACTCAACTCTGCAGGTAGTGATGCTGTTGAACACACTAAGACAAAAGAAAATGCATACTCTCATAATACAAGAAAGATTTGCATTATTCCATAAATTAATTTAAAGCATACGAGTAGCATGTTAGCTGGCTAGAACAGTATTTCACCAATAAATAACACAAAAACTTGCCCAAAAGATGTTGAAAGAGAAAGCAAAATTATCCTTTCCAGTACAGAAGATCAAACAAAATTTAAAAAATCAGGTCAGCATCAGGTGCTAAGGAAGTTTGTCTATGTTTGCTTTAATTCTTCCAAAAAGAGAAACATACATAGGCTATTGCATTCATTCCAAAAAACTTTGATTTAACAGAAAGCAATGTTTTGGCTAATAAAGAATGGATGTATTTTTAAAAGTAGGAAACACTACGCAAAAATCTAATAAATACAACATTTATAAACATTATAAAGTCATTCAACTATTAAAAACGTGGCAAAGGCATAATCCGCTTAGCTGTTCTGCTCATTTTAAAACTATACTACATGAAGACTGCTCACGATTCCATAGTTAAGGTTGACTTAAGTTATCCTTAAGGCAGAGTCATATTATTTAAGTACAAAAGAACAAAGTATATTTCCCCCCAAATTACTTCCATGCTTCTGAACATTAGTGGAAGTTACTTTGTAATGAACAATTACTAACAGCTACAACTGTTTGGGAGGAACAGAGTGCATATGATGTTTATAAAGGCTGACATATTCAGTTCACATGTACAGGAAGCAGACTAGCTTGAAGCAAGAGAGCTGAAGAACAAGTAACACACCAGCGCTGTCTACCTTCATGAAAATTAAACCAGTGTACTGTATGGGAACATAATTTCACATAAGTTGGCAATACCTCCAAAATAAATAATTTCTTACATTTTCTAAGAAGTCAGTGTCTCAGCCCCTCATCCAATAAAATTATTTGTTCTACTCTGAAATCAATACAGTGTATGACATGTGCATTATAATAAAAGGAGGAACTGCTAATAGATATTTCCTCAGTTTTTTCAACACAGAATAACTATTACTGGTTATAATAAAATCCTATGCTGTTAGCCAGTGAATTTTTGTTAGACCTGGAATGGTGAATGGATAGCAATTTTTGAAGTCTTTCTATCCAAATGTAATCTTCATCACTAGTGACCAAACTTTTTGCAGCTGAAAATCTCTGAAGTAGCAGCACCCCAATCAGTGATCCACCTTAACATTCTTCCTATTCATAATTCCGGGCTGTTGCCACTTGCCTTCTTTCTTAGTGGGTACTGCTGCCACTTCCAATTTACTCCAGTACTAACAGCTCTTTGGCATCCTGCAGTTGTGCCAGCACTGTCACTAAGCCAGGAAGCTGCCTAGTCTGAAATCTCTGCCCCGTGCCACCCAGCATCTCCAGTTCCAGCTGGCTGATAGACAACTGATAGACAAACTGGACAAAACTAAAACCTTCCTGGCAGAGCTTACCTGTGGAGTTTATCTGTGTAGTGCCTCATCATTATGTTTATGTCATTATGAGTAACTAAACCGCAGGTAGTCATAGTACAGTCAAGTCAACTGAATAAATCAGAGCACCATCACCATCAGCTGAGAACAGTCCCCAAAGTTCAACACTGTACCTAAAACCAACCAATTCTCTGATTTGACATGGACAGAACCCCCAGTGTACCCTTACCTCCTTTCAGAAAACAGCTTAAATTCCTTAGAGGACCCCAGCGTATGTTTGTATTGTTGAGAGGGGCCTTAGTTTTTCAAGTAAAAGAATAAAAGTCTCAGCAACTATGAATTTTTCCAAGTTGCCAGAGAAATTGACTACTGTGCATGGCTTGGATGGGCATAGCCTTCACTAGGAAAAAAACTGGATGGATAGCCAAGTCCAAAGAGTCATGATAAACGGAGTTACACCCAGTTGGTGGTCAATCACAAGTGGTGTTCCCCAGGGTTCAGTACTTGGGTCTGTTCTCTTTAATATCTTTATCAGTGAGCTGGATGAGGGGAACGAGTAAGTTTGTAGACAACACCAAGTCGGGCGGGAGTGTTGATCTGCTTGCGGGTAGGAAGGTTCTACAGAGGGATCTAGACAGGCTTGATTGATGGACCAAGGCCAGTGGGATGAGGTTTGACAAGGCCAAGTGCCAGGGTCCTGCAGTTGGGTCACAACCCCATGCAGTGCCACAGGCTTGGAGAATAGTGGTTGGAAAAGTGCCCATGAGAAAAGAACCTGGGGGTATTGCTTGACAGTTGGCTGAATATGAGCCAGCAGTGTGTCCAGGTGGCGGAACTGGTCAACAGCATCCTGGCCTGTATCAGGAATAGTGTGGTCAGCAGGACTGTGGAAGTGATTGTCCTTCTGTACTAGGCAATGGCAAGGCCACACCTTAAATACCGTGTTCAGTGTTGGGGCCCTCAGAAGAAACACAATGAGATTCTGGAGCAAGTGCAGAGAAGGTCAACAAAGCTGGTGAGGGGTCTAGAATACAAGTCTTATGAGAAGCAGCTGAGGGAACCGGGGTTGTTTAGGTTGGGAGAAAAGGAGCCTAAGAGGAGACCTTATCACTCTCTACAACTGCCTGAAAGGAGGATGCAGTGAGGTGGGTGGACTTAATCATCTTAAAGCTACCCTTCCAACCTAGACAATTCTATGACTCTGTGACAATGACTACTAACAAATCACAAGTGAGGTGCAAAGATGTTGATAAAATTTTCTAGTTAAAAAGCTGTAGCCTTCATTTCCTAAAGATGGATCTAACAATAATCACCTTCAAATAATTTATTCCAGCAGTGAAACCTCAGCTGCTACAGGAGAGGAGAGAAGCAGATGTATGTTAGCTACCAAAATAATAAATAATATTTACCAACAGTCACCACCTGATCGATTTTTAGTTATCTTCTTGATGTTGAATACTCAAACTCTGTTCTTTAACATACAAATACATCAAATTACAAATTATTTCATACTGTACATGTGACAACATGAACCTACACAGAATCACAGTTCTTTAAAAAGCTATCATTTCTCTAGTCTACCAATCAAAGTAAAATTTTCAAACAGTTTTTGAAAAACATTCAAAATATCCCACAGATCCCTTTTGCACAAAAAACACAACAGTGAGAATCCTACAAAGGCTGTGGAACTCTTGGAATGAATAAATACTGCTTATTCCAAACAGCTAAAATCACTTTTAGGAAGTCCTAATCAAGAAAATATTTCAAGTAAATCTCATTAATCTCAGACTGTGTCATTACCCAACACAAAACCACTGCTTCCAGGTATTGCATGATTATTGCCCACAATAATGAAGATAAAAATAACCATACCTCTCAGGAGTCAGACAAGGTCAACAGCTCCGGACAGAGCACAATGCCCATAATGATAAAAGAAACAAGAGAGTTTGCTAGCAGACTTTAGAGCAACGAAGTGACACACACATGAGAGAGAAGTCCTCTGCTCCTTGCTTGATATACCATTGGCCCACAGATTTGAGATAACACTCTTCTTTATCTTCTCTAGCCCAAACCACAGTAATACATGAGCTGATCTAGTACGGCAGAGCCTGAGGTAAGGATTAAGTTTCATACTGCTCCTGCCAGGAATCCCAAGAAAAATTATCAGAATATGTCTTTTGAGTATAATAAAATGGAGATATTGAGAATTCCAGGCCTGGTCTTTCCCTACTCAATACAGACAAGCAATAGTATAGCTAACTAAAGCACAGCAGCCCTCTAGTGTAAACAAAAAACAGCTGCTAGATTTGGTCCAGGTCTAATTCTGAAAAGGGACCCCAAGGACTCTAGTCTTCATAAGGTCACCATGTGGTATTAATTGGACTAATGTGCCTTTCCAAGCACTTTTTTTTGTCAAAGACTCTTGGTTCCCAATACTACATCTAGACTGCACAGCTGGTGCACATTATTCTTCAGCTCATCCAGATTGGAAGCCTGGTTTTTACAAGGTCACAGGATCAGAGGGCATAACAGCACTCTTCTATCTTATATTCTAGAGTTTCCTTCCTGTGGAACTTAAGTATAAAGGTGAGTTGATGGGATTGTACACGGATCTCATCCTGTCATAGTTCAGAGGTACTCTTGGTTCTCATACTTTCAACACTGTCCATTACCAAGAGGCTCCTTTGAGAAGTGCAAAGCTTTGTTTTAAGAACACAAATACTTTGAGATGCTCTAGGAGAAGACCTCATGTATACAATTCATCTTGCTTCTAGCTTTGTCCATCCCTTGAAGACTCTCCATAGAAGGTATACCTCACGTGAAATAAAACGGAGCAGGCTATGTGTCCAACAAAAGACACTCTCCTACAAAAATGGTCTCACTCTGGACACAGTTTAAATGAAAATACAGCCATCCTGCCAAGGCCATCAGACTGCATTAAAGTGTATGGACTGTGGAGATTTTGGCAATGAAACAGGTTGGGTGTCAGGGTCAGAGCTCAGGTGTGACTCAATGCACTCCTAAAGAATTTGTGACTCCTAAGAAATAAAGTCAAGCACTTGCTTCAGATTAGGATCACTATGGGCATTATCTTCTTCTAGAGCCCTTCCCCACTTCATTTTGTATGGTAGGATGCTGTAGGGCCTAAATTATATCCTCAAATAATCAGAATTTCTATATTTCATTCATTGTGAAAAACAGAACTCTATGGTTAAAGGAAAAAATCACTGTTCCACCTAAAAACATCTGCTTATAAATGAATTTTATTACATATTTAACAAACTGACATTTTTCTGTCCAACTCACAGTACTTTTTCTTTCCAAATACTAGTATTTCCATTCTACTCTCACTAGCAAATGTTTGGACACCATATCTCAATCTACAAAGACAATGTGTTAAGAGATTACGAAGAATCTCTTAAACATGGCTTCCATTCTCTCACAGTGTAGATTTGGCCAAGAATTTAGTATATATTTGGTGCTATTCAGTTTTATTCCTTCTTACTTTTTAAAGCATGTAAAATATGTGGAAAATTAAGTCAGAATATTTATAGACATTCATAAAATATGCAAATACCACATCAGGAAACAAAAATTGAGAGGAGTATGAAGAATCTGATGACAATTATATTGAAAACGTTCATTACATCCCAAACCAAGGACTTCTGTAAGCTGCAAATTTACAGTTCTTAACTAACTAGAAATTATGACACAACTGCAGTAGTGAAAATATTATTGCTTCTGTAAACTCCAAGCTCAAGTATAAAGTAGATATGTAATCTTCAACTCCCTAAACACTCCAATTTGGCCACTAAAGATGCTGTTTTACATTTCCAAACATTTTCCCCTGTCACTACTTTTTATACTTCAGTTCTCAGGTTGTAAGTATTTGTTACTTGCAAAGCAACTCCTTTTGAACACAGAATCATGGGAGGCATTTGTTACTAACTGCTAATGCAGCCTGCCAAACAAAAACTCCCTGCTGGTGACATGACCACCTAGTGACCTCTAAAAATGTTTTAACAATGTGAAAAATATCTCCCTCTTGTAGGAAACAGCAATTTTTTAAATTAAATGTACATTGAATGTTCGCTTACATACAGATAAATGGTATTCAGAGTCACCTTCTCTGTTTCCAATTTCAATCTTTTGAAACCCAGCCCAAACCTAAATAAATAAACGTTGATACTAAGAGGAAACTAAGAGCTCAAGAGCCTTGTGATTTCACAAACAGCTTTTTTCCATTTTCTAAAATCTAAACTTTGAGCCAGACATAGAACAGGTAATGAAAAGAAACAAGTTTGGCAGCCCCTATGTGGGTCTAAGCAGAAAATATGTCAGGCAAATATAAGTGACTATAATTTGGCAGATTTAAAGTCTTTAAAAGTTTGCAGCTTGCTAGACTGATTTTTCTTTAGTATGTAAAATTGGCAAATTGAAACACTATAACTGTGTTGAAAAGTGATTGTTACATAATGTCACCATAATCAAGCTTTTAAACATCATTTTACCATTATGCAATATTACTATTATCCCTTATGCGATAGCATCACAAAGAGAAAAATAAATTAGGATATCTACCTAAATTACCTAATAATTAAAAAAAAATGAAGTAATAATTTTCTTTAAATAACAAAAATCTAATGCTTAAGTATGTTATACTTCTTTAATACTCTTAAAGATACGTTTTTTCAAGTTACCAGGACATGGACAGCTTTCAGGTCAACACTTTTTTTAGATAATTATATTTTGTTTATTTATTATTTTCTTATTTGGATGATATCGCATTAAAAAATAATGCTGCCTGACACCTTTTTAACAAAATATAACAGTTTCTGGAATATTAATCTGTAACTACTTCAGATCATTCAAAATGAACAAATTTGCCAATCTGACTCCACCAACATTTTGCATTTTTTATTAAGAATAATAAACTAGTTAAGGTATAAGTCCTGAATCTCTCTCTTACCCAGAACTCCTTGGCCTCCTGTTACAGTAGTTTATCAGGTTAAAGCAGGCTTAGCAGGCTAATACCACGGGACTGACAGGTATCACGTCTCCTTCCAAGCCATTGACACGACTGAGCATAACTTCAGGTATGTCATATAAATGAAAGGACTTTAGACCTATTAGAAGAAAATGTAATAACCTTTTCCTATATTTAGGCTTTGAGTGGAAAGTCAGAAAAACTGGGATATTAGAGCTGAACAACTGAAATACTGACAGCACAAAAAATCCAAAGGAACTACCCAGGGTTGCTGAACACATTGAGTGAAGTCCACATTACATCAACAGGCTACATCAATGCACAAGGTCATATATTTTCTAAGACAAAAATATGGCTTTTTAAAACGTTTTACTCCACTAATTAGCAGTAATATTCACTAGAAAGCACAGATAATTTAAACAGAGTCAGGAAGAACACTCTTTCAAGTACTATGATGAGAATATAACTGTTTATCCAGATAAAATTTTATTTCAATATATAATATAATCAGCAACATATGCAGCTTCTATACAGAACTAGCGCGTGAAGCTACTAACAGCTTTTAGGTGATGTACGCCTATGAGGAGTTCCAAAACCTTATTCTTCTAAACTTTATTCATAGACCATAGCATATGTCTGCTTGATTCTTCCCTTATTCTAAAGCAAAATGTGTTATTTACACTTCTGTAATTGCAGGAACTGCCAAAAAGTAAAAGCATACAATTGCAGTTCTGAGTAACTAAATAGAATGCTTTTCACAAGAATAAGACCCAAGGCACTGAATTATTTCTCATCTTTGACCCTGATCAAATACTAATGTTATCTGGGCAGCATTATGCTGGTTCCCACATCTTTCTGGAAGTGATCTGGAGCAAGGCATTCTCCATGCACAGGCTTTCTCTCATACAATATTGAGTATAGACATTTAATATAGGCCGCAAGATAAATACACCTCATCTCCTTTACATTTTTCAGACTTGTGAAAACAGAATAATAAGCCTATAAAAACAGAAAAAGAATCTCTCTACTGCAATACTTTTGCACCAAAGTAGAATCTGCTGACTTCCATGAAGTATGAGAACATATTCTCAGAGCCAATTCTCACCTATGATTGAAGTATGCTTTTATAGATGAGGGACAGAGATTTACATAAGACTCCTTAATCCAGGTCTCTAGCTGGTACACATTTTGTTAATTTCACTAAAAATCACAAGAACTCTCCTAGTTCAAACTTAATGGTCTGGTACATAAACATTCCAATGAGCCAAACTACCTTACATTAAAAGTTGTAAAGATGTTATTATGATTGTTTCGCTTGTATTTATTGATGTAAAACAACACATTTTAAGAAGAAGGAGCATGTTTTAATATTTATGTGTGATTATTAATGCATTTTCTGATATTTAGTTCTCTAACGCTGTTTCTTCATAGGTTTGATAAACTGAGGCAAGACATCTCTCAGATTCCATCTCCAAATAACAGTATTACTGACTCTCTGCCTAATACATTACTAGGTTTTATTCATCCTGCTAAGGA
The DNA here is from genome assembly GCA_013400375.1 of Thinocorus orbignyianus. Taxonomy (NCBI): domain Eukaryota; kingdom Metazoa; phylum Chordata; class Aves; order Ciconiiformes; family Thinocoridae; genus Thinocorus; species Thinocorus orbignyianus. The sequence goes on from VXBW01002926.1 coordinate 1,261,462, forward strand.
CTTTGGCACAGGAAAAGCTGCTCAAAGTTTTCTTTTTTCTCTCTCTCTTTTTTCTTTTTTTTTTTTTTAAACAGTGGGAGACATGCCAGCTGGGACATTTTAAGTCTCTTTCATTAAAAAAAGGTTAAGGTCAAAATAAGTATGATAAACATGGTAGTTCATCTTCTCAAAACTCGAGATGAAAGACTAAACAGAAGAGAATATTTTAACCTCACTAACTGTAAAATCTTTTTTTTTTCCTTATCGCATAATTAGAAGCAAAAATTACTTGGGAAAAAACATTTTTGCTATAATTTTTTTGTCTTTAAATGTACCCAGAAGTTAATTTAACAACTATATAAGTCTTAAGTTTATTATGTGTTTTCAACTATCTAAGTGATTGACACTTTCAAGTTTTATGGAGGATTATGAAGAGTAACACACTTAAAGAGAAAAGAAATATATTTTCCCACTGTAAAAGAAAAAAGAACTTTAACAGAGAACTCACATTGTGTTTTGGTTAAATGAGTTGTCTTCTGTCAAAAAATTGCTAAATGCTATGTCTCAGAGTTCCTTGCCTGTAAGAATATATGAAATATAGTAAATGTCTACAACTTTGGTTTCTTATACTAAAATACTTCAGAATACTGAAATATGGTTTTGCTCATGTTCTTAAAGGAAAAAAAAAAACAGCCCAAAGGTTATCAGACAAATGGGGACAATAGATTAACTTCCAAAGAAGTATATTCTGATTCTTGTAAAAAAAAAAAGTAAATTTATAGCACATCAAGATTTAATTCCAAAGTTATTATATTAACTGGAATGCAAAAGTCTAAAACTGGCAACAAGTAGAGCCAGTCAAAGCATTTGTAATGAAACTTGAAACTAGGCAAAGAGATTTGAGAGGTTAAAGGGAGATAGGGTGGGAAGTCAGCAAGGCAGACCTGCTCTCCCTCAAAACCATAAGAAAAATCATCAGTACAGTGAGAGCAGCACCGGTTGCATAAATTTGAAGTGACGGAGTGTTTTGGACTACGGTGTTATTTAAAATGGGAGGATAGTTTGCGGGGTGGCAAGGACCCATGGAGCACTACATGGGAGCAGATTTCTGCCCAATCTTATGAATTAAAGTGAAAGTAGAAATATCAAATAAATTAAATTTGCTCAAGGACTGGTGCAGTGAATTACCCATGGAGAGATAAGGAGAACAAAAGGCTCAACTAGCTATTTCCCAAAAACATGCACCACAAAACCCTTCTGCTAACTCAAGAAAATACATTGCTATTTTTTAGTACTCCTTTAAATCATTAAAAAAAAAAATGAAATCATGGAAGTTTTAATAGATCTAGTAATTATTCTTAATGGATAACATAAGTCATGTAGCACTAGCGAATAAAATGCCCACAAACAGCTCAAATACAATTTATTAAAGGAAGAGGGGAAAGTTTCTAGTTAGTACAGTTATAGAGAAAAGGCAGCGCAAAATGGTGCCAAGTGTCAACAACTACAAACATAACTGTTCTGATTTACATACCATACACACTGGGATGACTGGCACTGTAGAGTGTATAAAATTAGGTAAGAATTTAGTCTAAAGTGTCCTCTTGGGCTAATTATTGCAATGTGCTCAACACGAGGCAACTGTAGCACTGATGCAAGGGGAAATCTGAGCTAATGCAAAGAGCAGCAATCCATTTATTAAGTCTTATATTTTAGACAGAGATCTTAACACCAATACTCCATGACCTGCACTGGCTGTCTGCCAACTTCTGGGTGAACTGAAAGTGTTAGTTTTCATCTGCAAACTCTTAAATGGCTTGGCACCTGCCTACTTGAAAGACTCCCTCTTACCCTTCCTGTGTGCTAGTCAGCATATAGCATGTGCCCAAAGGAAAGGGGCAGGCAAGAGGAACAGAGATGAGGGAAGAAGAGAAAGCATTAAGAAGCTTTCTCTTGTGCAAAACACTGCACTGCTTCATGTGAAACTGTCCATGAGGTTACGCTATAAGGACCATCGTTTTATTTGATTGCCTGAAGGTATGGTTTCCTATTCGTGACTAGTTGATGAACATACTAACTGTACTGGCAAAAATTCAGTCTTTGGCTTCATGAATGGTGAAGTTATTCTGAGGTTTTCTTTATTCCTTTGCTTCACTTATGCAGTTTCCTTAAAGAATGATTAAAAAAAGTACTTAGAGTGGTATATGCTTTTATTAAAGTCACCACTGCCCCGCTAAATAACATAAATAAAATAATAAGAAGGCATTATATTTTCACATGATGCCCTAAATCTATAACAAAATGCAAATGGATTTTATTTATAAAAAAAAAAATCCATATTCTTATCAGTGCATAAAGTGCACCTTACTCCCAGTCGATTAAAGTTTCTGCATTCAATGGTGCTACACTGAATTTACCACTATGTTTTAAAGTTGAAGCACTGCACTTAATGTAAAGACAGACATTAAGATATAAAATAAATTACATAAGAAATGCCATGTCACCATCAGCAATAAAAAAGATTTAATGATTTTGTAACTGAATGTTTGGAACGGTCAATGAATAGAACATTGACTTTATGACTGTTTAAAAGACACTTTCACCACATATCACATCATGTTTTTGTACACTTGGCAACCTGTTCTTACTTTAGCTTATAAGTAGTTAAAAGGTACTGAATCAGGAGAAGGAAAAGTAGCCACAAAAGTCAGTTGTTATTTAATATATTATTGCACTATTTTCACATATACTCTTGAGGAAATGAAACATGTTGCACAGTTAATACGCAATTCAGCTATGAGACTACTGTATTCAAGCAGCAGATAAAGTCTGGGAGATGTCCCATAGGAAATCCCTATTAAATACTCATCTGTGATTTAATCTAGTTACCCACAGGATGTCAACACCGGTCCACACAGAGGCAGGCTCACTGAATTTGTATTTGCCAGTTTAGAAATAAATCTTAAATAAAACAATCTAGAAATAACAGTTTGAACAATTTGACACGTACAATAAACATATGGAATGACTTACAAGGGAAGGAGTCTGAAGCACAGAGCAAAAGTGAGTTCAGGAGACACCCAGTCTTGTTAGTTAAGTAAGCAGTAAAATCCAATCAAATTCTTTTTGATTAGAGCCAATGGGACTGGGTACCTCACTCAGACAAACAGGGGATAGATAACAGGGGAAAAAGCATCAGGAATATTCTTCATCCAGTTATACTGCAGTTCTCCAAATTCTATCCCCAAAGACAGCAAGAACCCAACTTAAGTTTTCAAAGTTTTTACTGCTATACAGTAAAACTGTAATCTCACGGTGTGTGTTCAGATGATTAATCTGCAATGCAAAATCATCCAAAACAGAAGCTCCATCTTACTATTCTCACACATGTAAGATGGTAGTGCTGTGTTTACCCTTACCAATTATTGAGCAAAACATCTACATTTAGCTGAATGAGCTAAAAATAGATGTTTTGCTCCAAAGCTTGCTAACTCTTTAGGTTTGCTTTACATAGAGTACTTCCTTCCAAATCTATTGATTCTCTGATACGAGTTGAACATTCATAATTCAGCAACAAAGTCTGCATATACGTAATCTTTTTTTAATTATTAGATTATAATAAAGCAAAAAAAAACATAAGATGAAATGCAATCTCTGTTACAAAACTAGACCAATACCATTTCAAATGAGCATTTTCAAATCAGTAATTCTAACAGAAAGGAATTAAGCATCACAGCATTGCCATTATTTCTTCAGTCATTTTGTGATCATACTGATTCAGAAACTGGTTGATATCAGATACAAGTGTAGTACCATATTCACACTGACATTTTTTTAAATAAGCAGGAATTTCAGAACAATAACCAAAATATTTTCTTTTACGTGCAAGTGTTGAAAGACAAAGCAAAGCAGAGTCCTGAAAATATTCTCTAATCACACAGCTCTTCCTCAGTTTATCTCATAGTATTTTACAATTAAGAGAAAAAATAGGAATAAAGGATGAAATTGATTTTTCTAAAACCATTCAAAATATAGAAAAGACCAAATCAGGAACATCATTCAAGTTTTATATTTCCCAGAGTACAGCTTTATTCACTAGATTGGATACGTACTGTTTGGTAATGTAACAAGTTTTGGTATTCTACTGCAAGTTATCCCTACGTAGAGACCCTCCTGAAGTTCATTGTAAAAAAAGAAAAGCAGCTAAAAAGAGGTGGATTTTAGCTCCCAAAACTCAGTTATACAAACAGTTCCATAATTAGTGCCACTTTCTAAAAGTTGTAATTTTTTTCTTTACCTCAGATGCACTCAGTAAAACCCAGTTAAAAAAAAAGGGGGGAGGGGGGGAGAGAAGTGATGGACAGGTACTTCAATACTGCAAAGCTAGAATCAACATACATAAAGCAAATTGGAGATACAAGAAATTAAAATGCTTGCATTATTTTATAAAAACAGGAATAATAATATGCTATGCTATGCACTAATCAAGCATTTAATGGTATACGCAGACTAGGAAAATTAATTAAAATCAAGTGAAAAATTGTAAATACTTTAATTTCATTTATTACTCGAAATTGTCCTGTTTTAACAGTTCAGATCTCTCCGCTAGAATCCCTGTCTGCATGTGATATATACAGCTCTTCAGAAACGTGATGTCCAGTCAGTAGTTTTTGACTGTAATGACGTGGAGTAAAACTGCCAAAATCATTTATCTATCCAGAATTTCCATCTTCTCCTTATTCCAGAAATGATGAAAGGGATTTTTTTCATTAGGCAATGTATTTGAAATACACTGACTAAATATGGTTCTCTCTTCACCCCAAATGTAGTGTTCTCCCCTATAATGACAAGGCCTCCCTTTACAAGAAACAAATGAACAAACCACAACAACAAAAAAACCCAAACAACAAAACACACCACACCAAAACAAACAAAAAAACCACAACAAACCAACCCCAAACCTAGTTTTTCCATACAGTGACACAAAATTTCTTTCTCTAGTTGTATCGAAGTATCTGTTCTTCGAATTATGTCAAGTTACTGCAGACACAATTTATAAGGAAAGAACAGTGAGAAATACTGTAAAAGTGAGACATATGTACAATTCATAACAGAAACAAGCGACCATAATATTTCACTGAGTCAAGGGTGTAGAAAAACCCAATCAAAAACCTGCAATCGCCATTAATGATTATGCTCCAAGCCTACAGAATGCCTTTAAGATTATTTTCCTTGACTAATAGGGTCAAGTCCTGAAAGCCACAGAGTGGTCTGTTCCCGTTCACTAAAGCTTTTAAACATATGCTTCTCAAAAGCAAATCAGATTTGGACTCGGTAGAACTAGCCCACATGTTTACAGCTAAATATGTGCTTAAGTGCTCTGCTGGTCAGGAACAGCAAGATTCTTACTTGTAAGATCCTCCTTTAAATCCCCATCTATTTGAGGTTGTGGGAGTTGGTAAATGGTCACAAGTATTCTGTAACATTTTCTGTGTTTCCCAGAAGCTTATTTAACCTGCAGATAAGATCAACTATCAGCCTTTTTAGCATTCTGATATCTCTATTCTCTAAAAAGAAGTACATTACCTGTTCATCTTCTACCTCACTGATTTCAAAGTTTTAAAGAGGTTGGTGGCAGATCATTGGAAAGGACAGATTTATGCCTGAATCCACCCAGTGCTGTAGGCAATATTTTTTCACACCAGAAAAAAAAAAAATATAAACATTAAAAAAAAATAATAAAGAAATAATTAAAATTGTCTAGACTTCTAAAATTACAGAAAAGATGGGTGGAAGAACAGTAAAAGACAAGGAGACAGATTTTCACATGAAAGAGTAACATACGGGACATCAGGATAAATACAATAAATTCAGGAGTATAATAATATAATATCTCCGGGTCATTATGAGATGTCTAGCCTTCCTTCATATTGATTTCAGCATGAAAAAACAGTCTATATGACAGGATGCCTTCAAAGAAACTTAACAGACTTCTAAACAGAACAGACCTGAAAAATAGAGTGATGTAGCATGTTAAGTTAAGGATACTTTAGAAAATTAAATTACTTGTAATCCTCTTTACTTCCAGTGGCAAAACTCAACATCATCAGGCACACAGGGCACTTATGCCAAAGTGGATATTAATTCAGACCCACAGAAGAACACATCCATCAGGGTCACTCAGCTGTGCTATCTACAGGAGACTGGCCCACTACCAGTTTTAAAAATGTGGGGAGACGAACTGAAGTATGGTTCCAAACTGAAGTCATGGTAGTAATAATTTGCAAGAGGTGGCACATTTGACACTGACGATGCTTGACTGCTCTAAAAATGGATACACCTAACACAAACCAATCTTATACTAAAATTAAATAGTAACTTTTGATGTTGGGGCCAAAAGTTGAGTTCAAGGAGTTTGGGATTTATTACTACCTTAGATCTACTATACTGCACTAGTCCTCACCTGGGCTTCACTTTATGTCTTTCTTTAAACCACAACATAAATCTATAATCTGAGCAAATTTAGAAGCTTCTTTAGGTTAAATTAATTCATTTCATCCTGATAGTTTTTAAGTCTAACAAGCCTTTACAGCGACCATTAATTTTGGACTGGAATAGCACAGTTGATTATTTGAAAGTGTCATCCTTCTATTTTCCTTAAGCAACTGTACTTCATGTAAAATTTTTCCTGCAAGAATCCAGTCTGCATGTCAGAGATTATTATTTCTCTGCAGAGAGAATTTATAGAGAAGCAGTGAATCAATTTTAAGATCTTCTGCTAACAGACAGTGCTCTGCTTGACCTTGTTCTTTGCTCTATCATGTTTACATTTTCTACCACAGTATGTCTCTAATCCCCAAAGTGTCCCTAAGGGAACTTTACTGTTTCTTAAGTCATGCTCGACTGCTGAACTTTGCAAAACACAGCCAGAGAACAAAAAAAAGTATGTGAACTACACCAAAAAAAATTGTTTTCTATCTTATGTTCCTCCCAATTAAATATTAGGGGGAGTCATTTCTTAATTTAAGAGATCTGCAATTAAGATAGTCATTCATTCTGTTTTTTCCATTCCTGGAAAACTTTACATTTCCAAAAATTCATTGTCTCATTATTATTTATTTATAAATTACTCATTACTACATTAAGTAGTAAAGAATTGTGGCATAAAAGTCAGAAATAATTTCCATTGACAGAACTAACATCCAATACTCATCTACAGCTCACAGTTTTTAGAATACAGATCTAACTGGTCTGCTAAGTATATAAAGTTTCAATAAACTCCTTCAAGCTACCTATGAAAGAGACTACTCTCCACCAACATCCATTGTACAGATGCATCTTGAAATCCTGTGCCAAGTAACACTTAATGCAGTTTCATTATTAATCTCTTACTATACCTCAAGAAAATCTTGTATTGATACCACAGAAGATTACAAGTATATATATACACATGCACACACACACACACACATATATATATATATCTATTCATGTTGCAATCATAAAAATACTTCCATAGAGGATGTATCACATCTGTCATCCTGGATACTGCTACAGAAATTAATGACACTTGGAGAATTCGAAATTGCTTGAGAAGTTACGGTTTTATATTTCTCTCTGTTCTTATATCCTTGCCTACATATGTGAAAGAAATCTAGACTATTAAGGAAACAATTATTGTCAACAGGCAATGCATTAAGCACATTTGAAGGTAGATGTTGAAAACGGGAAGATAACTCACCACCTCTTACAGTGCAGACATGGTATGCTACAGTTGAGGTAATGAATCTTTGTTAACTGCAAGCAGGGCAGGGCTTTCAGAGAAAGCTGAACTGTTAACATAACATGCACATAAGAGAGAGCTGTTATGTGCCTGTGGACACAATGACCAAAAATTGTCATACATCTTTGATCTCCTTACCTGCTCTCAGCTGCCTTATAAATTTCTTCAGATCACAGTTTCACATTCTCATGCCTAGCACTAACTAGTCTTCTACTAACGTGTCTAGAACTAACACTCTAGTGCAGTCAGAACACCCAGCACGAGACAACGATGTGCTTGCCTCTGTCCTACATTCTATAAATTACTTTCAAAAAATTACTTAAAGGTAAATTAAGAAAAGGGTATTTAAGAGTTTAAAGATACAGTTAGAATTTCAATGGACTTTCTGAAGAAAACACACTTTGACCTACGGCAAACAGAATGTATTGCTAATAGCATCTCAACTGCTCGCCAGTTTGGGTGCTGGAAACTCACATGCTTTCAACACAGTGATACACCTTGTCTTCAGCTTTTCTACCAAACATTCCTGAGAGCTTTGAGTAATGAAGACACTTCCGCTTCAGAGGAAAATAAAGAAGGTTACCTAAATCCATTAATCTCTCTGTTGTACCTAGTGATAGATCTCACATAGGAACTTGCTCATGACAGGTGACCCAGGGTATGAATCACGAAATCTAGTGCTGATATCATTTCTAAGACATGTCATGAAAATGTCTTCCATCATTGACCCAGTCATTTTAGAAAATTCTACTGGTCTGTTGCTTAATTTTGTATATATCTACACTATTATCCAACTTGTCTCTTTCTATATCACTTGTAATCTACAGAACAGGAAGCATGTAAAGCATGTTGCAAGAGTTAATTACACCAACATTATCATGATACTGGCTATATATGTATATGAACTAGGGATACTATGCAACTTAAAATAATATATTTTTTTTAGCTAAAGAAATACACCTTTATCCCTTCTCCTAAACCCAAAATACCCTGAGTAAAATTTCCATAGGAAGACTGCGTAAACTTAAGAATTTGGATAGCAATTTTTTTCATGCTTTTATCTGGTACTATGATTCAGAGACTTGAAGTTTTTACCCGGTAGACATTATCTTTCCATTAGAAGTCAGTGTTTGCTCCTCATACAGCAAGACCAGAGATACACAACATTATGCAACTACAAAAAATTAATCTCACTGAAAGAATTTAAGAAATCTGGCTTTCACAAGCCCTTATACAGTAGGACTGACTGTGACTTACAGCTTTCAGATTTCAAGGGAGGCAAAAACATCCAATGTGAAAATTCTCCATTGTTTAGCTTAAACATTTTATTTTTTTACAACATCTGGCATAGACAGGATGAACAATGACATGTTATGGTAACTTTTGTCAAAAGGCACATAAAACCAGCATATATATATATATGTATATATACACATAGATACATGTTTGGCTATATTCAGATACAAGAGAAGGTGATGGGCTTGGGAGTTACAGTTGAAGAAGAGGTGTTTTTATAAAGGATAAATTAATCCCTAGTGCTATTCTACTGATCTACCACCAAAAAAAAAAAAGGGGGGGGATATTAATCTGGCCCAGGATACCAACTGTAACAATAAAATTATTTTGTGGCTGCTTTTCTAGGTGGATTTATTATCCCTTACTGTGCAGACCTATATCATCAATAAATAATGTTTCTGTTCACTTCGGAAAAGGCCCTTCTTGTTAAAAAAACTACATATGCAAGGTCTGCATTCTAGCACTTTCAACTTTTGTAACAATATCTTCAACAGAGAATTCAAAGTTTTGCCTAGCAGTATCGTGAAATAACACTGAATTTTGTTTTTCTTCTAAGAATCATATTAAAAGCATCACTTGATGTATTAATAATGATGTTTACATCTCTCATTTGGAAACATCCATAAGTTTTGACTCTGCCATTGGCTACATGTGCACTTGACAAAAGTCAGCCTAAGTATTTGCATTCTTAAAATTAAGCAATACTGAAACATTGGCAGGAATGGACCATAGTTTGTTTCCACTGAAATTAAAAATAACAATTTAATAAGAGTTTTATTAGAAAAATAGCATTTTTATTAATAAATATTACAAATATTTATTAAGCAAAGCATAAAATTAAGTCCTAGAGAAAATTTGCAATAATATAAAAATAAAATGGGGGGAAAGGAGTTGGTTTGGATCAACAGAAACTATAACAAAACCAAATCAGAGAATACATTTAAATGACTTTGTATCTTCCATCTTTGAGCTTGAAGGTATGGCAGCATTATCATGATAACAAAGTAGTTCAAAGACCATGTAAATTAACTTTGCCACACTCTATCAAATAATTTTATTATATTTAATATTCCTGATGTATTTCATAGTACCACATAGAAAAAGCTGAATTTCATCTTTCAGTCCTATTTCAATGCAAATACCAATTTAGAATTCAGGAGCCCGAACATGAAAACCAATACACATATACATCTATACATATATCAAAGTGTTTTCCAAAGGAGTACATAATTCAATAAATTCAAGTAAATGAACTCCTATGAGTGTTACATGTGTTTAAAGAGGCAAAGCATTCTGTTAATGCATCTATGCCAACAGAACATGAAGTGCTGTGGACATAACCTATTTTTTTGAAACTATGACAGAGTAATGAACTCATAGCACACCAATTATTGACATCTTAAGGCTTCATAAACTTATGCACCAGTTTATTGGGAACAAAGTTTGCTGATAAAAATCTTTCCTTTCCTGTGCCTTGCATCCATACAGGCCCAGGATTTCTGGGCTGGTACAGAATTCAGCCAGCCCTCCCATGGTCCCTTGGAAGGGTCTTTCCTTCTTCCTGAGGCCTGGGAGCTTCTTCCAACTCTGCTCAGCAGTCTCTCTGCTGAGAGACTAAACTACTACTTCCTGCTGTCGCTTTGGCCCCTCCAAGCTTTTTCCTTCCATCCATGCTTAGCTGCTCCCCATGGAAAAGGCTATCTCCTCTAACCCAGGAAACAACTCCATACAACCCTGTCATTTCATTTTCAGAGGAACACAATGCAAAGGCAGAATCAAATAAACCAAGGACACATTAGTGCTGCACCTTTCAAGGCAAATCCATTCCATGTCTGCAATAGTCCATTCTGTCTTGCAGTGTTTGTTTGACAACATACTTCCTTTGAAAAGCTAATCTGCTGTTTATCCATGGGACTGTTTTTTATCCTCACTGAGGACACATTTCATGTCATCTTTGAACAGTCCTTATTTATAGCTATTGCAAATATGATCTGGTTTTATGGAAATATATATGCAAACATATAATCTAGAAATTTTTCTAAATATATACAAGTAATTCTATTTAAAAATGGTTTCATAGAAAGCAATAAGAAATACTTCACAAATAGAATTCAAAAAGAGATGCTCTAGCATATCCAAAGTATTTTCATAACTTATAAGCAGTATTTAAAATGTAAAAGGAAAAACTCAGAGTGTTACTCAGAAGTACTTTCACAGGAATTCTTATCAATTTCTGCAATAAGACATTTACTATAACTTGATAATTTGGATTGGAGAAACAAGAGTTCAAAGTTCATTTTATATATGAAAAGCTAACTATGACACAACATTGGACAAAATCCTGAAATCATAAAAGCCATGGTTTTAATTTCAGGGGAGGAAGAGTTTCTATTTCCAAAAATTTTGATTTATTTTGATCACAGGTATTCTTTTCCCAGTGATCAAAATATATGGATAGCGGACATAATTCTTTTTTTTTTTTCTTTCCCAGATAGTGCAGTAATGAATTTGTACTAGGAGGTCATCATTTTATGAAGCAAGCTTTCTCAAGGGGGGATGTTATTTTCATGGCAGTTTGTCAAGCCTTCCTTTTCAGTCATCAATACATAATAATTCTAAAAAGGATATACTGTCTAGCTCCTAAGTAACAAATAATCTTATTACATTGTTCAGTGTTTTAATAGCTTGTTCTCCAGATAGGCTTTTTCCTTAGCTTTTCAAAAACTACAATGTCAGACAATATGATAAATACAGTAGTACAAAGGTGAAATTAACGTTGTAAACCAAGATCCATAGGTTATGCGGTTAAAAAATTAGGCAAAGGCAAGAATGGTAGCAAAGTCTATCTTGCTTCACATGATGTTTGCTGGCTCAAAGGGCTTGTATGCAGCCATGACCTAACACAAATTAAGTAACTCCAAAGTAAGGGGACTGTGGCTACATCAGCATAGTGCCGTATTCCAGCTAACAAGACCTGACAAGGTTAATTGTTTCAGATAGTGATATATTGCCGCAGTTAAAGTGTTCCTAGAATTCAAACTTGCATTGCTCTATAGAACAGGAAGATCATCCTCAGTTAATAAGAGTGTTTCTGACACAGCACTCCTGCTAACCTTTCTAATGATCTTCCATCAAAACTGAGCTAGCGTTTGTAAAAATCACTCATGTCCATCATTTACACCAGTATGCACATGCCAAAGACTCACTGGAGAAGACTGGACTGAATTATTCATTATCATGCCATCCATCTCAATAGAAAAAACCCCAACCTACAGGACCAATTACCTATAACCTTTTCCTGTTGGTAACATGAATGTTTCTACCCCACAGCAGAAGGCCCATCCTGTACAGAATGAAATTGATTGTATGGACTAAAGTATTTTCTGAAATTCACTTTAGAGCATTCACTTTACCCTCTACTGATTGTTCCAAAATACATTGCACTGGTTTTAAGTTCTGTCTTTTGATGCCCATGCACTTTATAAGACGGAACCAGGTGGACAAACACACCTCCAGTAAGATCTTCCACAACTCTACACTCACACAGAGCACCCTACGCTCAGGTTTGTTCATCTGTGGTGTAGGACACGAAAGCAGCCAGATTTTCACAGAAACCAGTCAAATAATACCCACACTAACTCTTTAAAATCAGCTTTCCAATATAGAAACTCACTAGTGTTTTATGCACACCATATCAGAAAGGCAGGACCAAAGCAGGACAACTTAAGATGTCAGATTTTCTCTACCGAACCATCTTTGAATAGATTTCTTTCTTGGTTTGGGTTTGTTTCTGGGATTTCCTTTCTTTTGTTTATCCCTCTACCATCTTTGACAAACCTGCAAGGACTGCCATTTCACCTTACTTCTCTAATAGACATAGAAGATTACACCTCCTCCACTAAAAGTCCAGACTTCCTTTTTTTTATTTAATCTTCTTGCATACATCTTTAAGAAAGCAATTATTACCTTCAGCAGTGCACTGAAACAGGAGATGTCCAAAACAACATCTGTTTGCCCCTGACTTCCTTTATAAACCAAAAAGTAAAAGGCAAGTGAATATGGAAAGCTAAAAGAAACACAGAATGTAGAATTCAAAAAGAACTTTCACAGTAGGTTAGTTTAGCTTTAATCTGCTTCTACTTAACAGTAAAGATAAAGCTGCTGAAAACCTTTTGCTCTCTAGATTATAAATATTCTCACAATCTCTAATAGAAAATAAGTGCAATTGAGACTCATATCTAAATTTAAAAGCACTTCACATGCTGCACAGACTTGCTCACTAATCTCATTTTTAATACTAAAAACACAAACTGAGGTGTAGCATGCCAATCAGCAGTACAATTTGCAAAATAATTTTTTTATGCTGAACATGATAACCGCATGTCAATAGGATACAGGGAATTATCTTTTCTAATGTTTTGGACTTGCCAAGTAAAATATTATAAAAGCCTATGAGATAACTCCTTCAGTTTGTGCTTCTTACCATTTCTTAAGGCTTCTAGACCAGTTTCTGGTGTCAAGTCACCAGAAAAAAACAGGGATGTGTTATTTTTTATGTTACAACCATTATTATTAGTACTTATAGTGCTGCACTTTCTCTCAAGACCCTCACCCACGATTGTGTATCTTATGTATCCATGCACATGGAAGACATAAAATACATGTCAAACAAAATAAAGCAAGTTATTAAGTCAAAATAGACCCTAAATCTTAGTGGAAGTCAACAGATAAACATACTATAGGTCTAGAATAGCCTGAATACACAATGCATAATTCAGAGCTGAGCTAAGTTTATAAGTTATTGCAATATTTCTTACTCAGAAAGAGGTCTGGTATATTAAAGCATTGTTCAGTCACTAATTCAGCAAAACTCATGAGAAACTTCTTTCTTACTTATTCCTTCTTTTTTTAAACAGCCCATTGATATCTCTCCCATGATAGGCATGCCTGGGAAGAAAAAAATCTGGTCTGAATCTGTCTATAATTAAACACAGAAATTTATTGCTAAATTATTTGTTCTCGGTGCTCTCACTGCCACATTCATAAACATACTGTGTTATGTAATTCTAATACGATTGTTAGCAAAGACTTTTGTTCCTTATCATTGGCTCTCCCAGGTATCCACCCTCTGGACGTGTCCATATAAATTCTGCTTTCCAGTAGTGTAGAATGTTTAAAATATTTGGTAAAGTAGTTGAGAATACAATGTGAAGTTAAATGCATAATAGATTTATGAAGCATTTATTATCATTACCATTAAAAAAATGTAATATTAATTACAATTTCCATCACTACAATACCTTGAAATTCAGAGATAATTGTAAATATTAATAACTATCATTTGGTTCTTAATGCTCCAATCTCTGCACCAAACCTAACCAACTACTCTCATACCTGTCACTTTGCAATGCTGAGAAGGAAGAGTAACTCAATTTGAACGTAGAACTTAAGGAATTTCCTTTGCCCCCAGCAGAAAGGAAACATCCTTACAAAAAGAGACATGTTCATCTCCAGAGAGTACAATATAAATCCATCATGCAGAGTGTAGGGAGACTACCAAGATGTTAGGAGCCCACAAAGGAACCGTAGGAATCAAACAAGAAGTAGAAGGTCAGCTGGGGTAGAGACAGAAGGCTGTAATTCCTACTTTACACCCATCTCCTGAATCTATGCTAGGACCTTCCACTCCTGGGCAGTTCAAGTATCTGTTGTCCAGCTAATATTCATGGTTCAGTTTAGTTCAGGGACTTGCAACATAAATTCCTTCTCTGTCAGATAAAGGGTTTGGCATGGATGATGACAATGTGGCAGTCTTAATGGAAAGTCATGGGCTACATGTTAAAGAACTAAAAGGAAATCAAATTACATTCTTTTATACGTTAAAAATAGGAGTGCATGAGAAACAGTTACCTCACATATAGCTCTTTAGTAGTGACAGGAAGACTAGAATTACGTTAAGGCTCTATAGCAAAACTACTCTCCAGTATGCACATACTTAACTGATAAAACACCAGTGCATCAGAACCTCACTGATTCAGCTACATAATTGTTATTTCCAATTTCTTCATAATTCACCAAGAATTCCCTCATCCTAATTTCTCTTCTCTCATTTTCAAACATTATAAAATCCATTCAGCTATATTTTTCTCAGTATTTACTTCCTTAATAATCTTTAAAGATCTTTAGTTATTATATCTATGTTTCATTTCAGTAAATGCTGCTATGTGACTATTGCCTCCTCTATTATTATTGTGTGATAGTACTAATTCTGACATTTAAACTGACCAGCAGTGGTATTTCATTTTAGTCAAGATACGCCTTGCATATTTCCATATTTCATCCAGCCTGCATTCCAGAAAGTTGCCCATGAGGACAGCAGTGGATTAGAAAGATAAACACATGCTTAAAATTATCTTTTATAACCTAAATTACAGGATTTATGATTAAAAGATTCTTTGAATGTTTTTCTCAGTTTTTAACATCAGAGATCCAGGAAATAGGGAGCAGTTTCTGATCAAACATCTTGGAGGACATCCCTTATTTATGCAATCTTAGAATTAATATTCTATCATAAATTTCAGTTACCAGAACTGAAATTGAAAGAAGAATAGAAGTACTAGTCTTCTTTTCCTTTAATGTCAAATTTCTTAATAAAATCCCATGTTAAAAGAAAAAGAGTTGAATGAATGCATCACTTGCAAGGCAAACCCAGGATACAACAAATTATGGGACAATACTTAATTTCATGCCAGTGCCCAAATAGCATATTTTCAGTGACAGGCTTGTCATCATTATTAAGAACTTCCCCTGACTCCCAGTGACGAAGAAACACATTACAGACAAACACATTAATCTTTCCACACAGTACAATGTAAAACCTTAATTACAACCTCATGCTTTCCCCCACAAACACACAACATACCACAGACCTAAACCATACATATGTCAACCCTGAATATCTGTTAACGTACTTGAGACTGCAGCTAAGGGTTTGTGTTGAACTATAAGGGAGATCACTATATTGAACACAGTATGTCTTTCTCAATGAAAAGTTTAAAAAGAATCAAAGAAATCCAATCTGTTTCTGTGGATTTGAGACTGCAGGTTTGTACATATACAGACCCTTAATACAGAGAGGTTTCTAGCAATGGGACTGAATTCACATTTTAAGTTAAAGAGAGAACTCAATACAGAAATGCAGATCAATGACAAAACTGCAAAATTATAGAAATAACATACTCAAATGCCATTTGTGTGTGGATTATATGCAACACTTTGTATCAGAAACAGAACTCAGTATCTCAGTGTTCCTCTGTTTACCCTATACCTTAGTTCAATAGAAGCTTGGAAAAAAACTGACCGAGGCTTAATCCAGATAAAACGAAACAAATGTTTTCCAGGAAAGTAAAATAATTAGAGTAACTGAAGGACTAGGGTTAAACATTTTCATTTTTCCTTTTAATCCACTGGCACAAGGACTGGAACCCAGTTTTCCCTGAGTCTCCTAAAACCTTAAGTGATATTCCTTTTTTCTTCCCAAAACACTGTTGCAACATCTCTAAAAGGAGGGACTGATTGCCAGCCAACAAGGTTACAACATTTTCCTGGCAAGTGAAGGATGTGGATTTAACCATAGCTGATCAATTAAAATGAAGTCAATACCCGTTCTTCTCTGATGCTGTGAGAACCTAAGCACCACCTTTCTTTCAGTTACAATGGGTGAAATGAGTGAAACAAACAAACAAAAAAAATCTTACTTGTTTTGGGAAGAAAGACACCCCCTTCCTTCCATCACTGGAAAAAAACCTGAAAAATACTTATATAGCTATAAATGTGGAAACTTATTTGATTAGTAAAATGTGGTCACACACTGATGCTTTTACTAAAACAATTTTGATTCTTGGCTGTTGCTGAATTTGCTTGCACTTTACAACTCATTTTCCATTACAGCAAGCCTGTATTGGCCTTCTGCTGCTGAAAAATTGCAGGTCATCACTCCATTTGACCTCAACTCTGTATTATTACAATGCTACAATTAAGGATTACCCTTGAGATCACTAAGACATGTCAGTCAATGCACTTCAACATCGAAAGCAAGGATTCCCATGGGTTTCTTAACAAAAGTACAACTTTAAAAAAATGAGACAATAGGTAAGGCTTGGATAACAAAATTTTTCTGCACAATGCTCAATAGATGTAACAGGATACACTTTTCACATACAAAATTCTAATAGAGAACTCAGGAGCACTACTTTATTTCTACCTGAGTAGGATACATGCAGCTTCACTTTTTCTGTCTATCATCTGTGGTCTTAGCAGAACTAGAAGATGCGCCACAAACACTAAAACTTCTCAAGTCAGGCAGACAATGCCAGAACACAATTTTTGTTTTCTTAACTACCAAAACCAGATAAACACTGTCTTTTCCACTAGCTTACACAGATTTTTAAAGAAAAGCTGCAGTTCACGCTACAGCAAAACCTACTGCTTCTGTTTTATGGACACATGTGTACAAAAGGCAAAATGTACTTCTTTATTTACTTTCCTAAAATATTTTAAAATATTATAAGGGGACAGTAAAAAAACATGCTGTCTGCAGTGCTATGCTGAAATTTCACAGTTCATCAGACTTTTTCCAGAGAATAAACTAATTTTCACAGCTACCTTAGAAGAAATATATTTCCACAAAGCAATTCTCAAACTGTATTGAAAAACTGCAAAGTAGAGAACTGCTTCTGTGACATGCTCAGAACCTGTAACTGTGTTTTTCAGGAAAACCATTACGTACAGCATCCTACAGAACATGGTCAGCACATCAGCCTCTACAAGATGAGACTGTGCTATCAGGTTCTGGTCATTTTTACAGAGCTTTTGTAAGACAAAGATCAAAAGAAATGTTTGTCTCTGGTCCTCTGTAGATTTACACCAGTTCAACTGCCAATATTTCTTAATTCACAATGAAACTGTGCAGGGCACCCTTCATAAATATTTATTCAAAAAGTTAGACAAGTGAATTTTAGTAGTGTGCCAAGCTATAAACTAACTGAAAGATTATTTGTTCCTCCAGGGAACAGATGTCAAGGTACCGAACTTCCTCTTCATGTAGCAAATCTACAGGCATATCAGTTCAATTTATTTTTATTTTTATTTTTTTTTTAGTAACTTAATATAGTATAATATATAGTTGAATAGTGATTATTTAGACTCCTAAATGTGCTGGAATTCAGATTGTGTGGTAGACGCACTATTTGTATTGTTATAGGATAGACCTTAACCTCTTCTTGAACATGAAAATTACATGTAATGAGTAATTTCCTGAATGGAAGATTGCTTTATAGAGCTATTTATCCAATATAGTAAGTTATTTTTAGTGATTATCTTAAGTGAAACAAAATTCCCAAAGAAATAGGAACCATGCATATTCTACAATAGCTTATTTACTTAAATATTATATAAGCATCATACATTCAATAAAACCTATGTTATAAACATCATCTACTTTGTGTTATATGAAATATCTAATCTTTGCTTCTCAGCTTATACTAGGCTCAAAGGTGAGTAATTCCACCTTAAGAAAAATGTCACTAATAGACTCCGTAGACGTGTAAATGGTATTAAAAAGGTCAAAGAGACCAAAGTCTGGCTTTCATGAGGTCTCACAGCTACAAGGCGTTTGTCTTTGTTGTTGGTGCCAGTTAAGGCATGTCTGGCTTATTTGATCCCCCAGATTAATACAAAGAAGATATCTGAACTGTGAAAAAAAAAATACACAACAGGAAGCTTAAATGCAGCCATATGGACCATCTGATTCTTTCAACCTCTTAACAGATGAGGGTTGAAATAACTTCCTTTGCTTATTAGCTAATTAAATCGTCCTAACAGTGTATAAAATGGCTATAATAAAACTGAGTTTAACCATAACCTCCAGCTATATTCCGTCAAGTCTCACATTCTAGGTCATCTAATGATACAGTATACAGCATATTGCTGAGGTATAAATATATATTTTTTTAACTTAAAAAAAAAAGCTCATTTAAAAACTAACACAGATCGCAAAAAGACATGAAAATAAAAGTACTTTAAAATATCCACTAACATATGTTTAAGATTTTTACCAAGATTAAATAATTACATTTAAATGGCATTGATGCAAAGTCACATATGCCTTAGTCCTTTTAAACTTTCTAGTCATGATCACATGACAGTACCCATACTATCTAAAAGAGCTTTCTTTTTTTGCCTTTTTTTAAAAAAAACAATGAATACTTTGGAGTCGGTCATATGAGATTTTAAATCTTTTTTTTTTTAATAAAATGTTGTGCTCTGATGTGCATTACATGCATCCAGATACATACTCCACACTAGTCCTTTTATATGTTACTTAATCACTCCCTTTATTATTATGTAATCTACTGCCCTTTTTATGATGCACAGCTAAATGACTACATAAAAAAAAACATATTGGTGATTCTAATGCACACATATCACTTTGTCCAGTTTTTCTTTGTCAAGTTCAGATAAACTTTAATTAATGTAGCTGAAAGGACACTACAAAATATGACTGAAAGCTCCCTTATATCCTATTATCTCAAAATGATAACTGTTCTTTTCAATGTATATTTATTTCTCCCAGATAGTAATAGCTAAAGGACATTTCCACAACATATGACTTCCATTATAAGATGTGATGAATGAGCCTCTCTCAACAGCCCAAGAAGAGCTCATCTGTGCATACTGAAGAAACATGACTACAATGAAATTTTTCCTCACATGTCACCATATATTATCTAATTGACATGAACTGCAATTTTGCTAGGAGACACCATACTTCCTGAATAAAAGTGAAAATCATCTCCAATCTGCATTTCCATGGATGGTGTTTATTTTTATTGATACTTTGAAACCACCCCTCCTTAAAATTTGAATTAATTACAATTCATGTGATAATGCTGCCAAAAATTGCTACTGATACCCTGCTTTCTTTAATCAAAGACAAAATTGCCACCAACTTCGTGATGACTGGCTTCCATGCTATCATTTTAGAAGCAGTGAGTATGAGAAAAATACAGCATTTAGTGGCCTATGAAACAGCAATCAATTGATAAAAGAAAATTGTCCTTGTAGCTAAGCATATTATCCATGTAATTCTACCTCAGCTACAAAAGATGATACTCACTGAGGTATGAAGAATGAATGCAAAGTACCCTGGCTCACTCAGGTTTGCACCCACTTGCCTTGACAAAGTTACCAGTAGGAAACTAGAGGGAAGTGCTCCCATATTTCTTGCATGTTAGTAAGTTAGGAGAATTTATATGGACCAAGAAAGTAACACATGGGGAAAAAAAAAAAATAAAGCAAGTCTTTTGTGGTGATGCCAAGGGAAACAAGAAGGACAGTGGCTTACAGCAAACAAGGCAGTCATACCCTGTAGATCTGGGAAGACTACTTATTCTCTTGTCATCAGCATTATGAGCTGACTTACTGTGAATTAATGTGGATAAAAGTGAGTATCGCTCACAAAGAAAGAAATTAACTCTCTGGAGTTCATTACTCCAATAACAAAACATATTCTGCTATAAATGTTTGAGTGGCAGATGAGGCAATGTTAATGGATTGTCAAAGATTTTGTACAAAAGGAAGGTTTAATGCCACACTTGGCATCATTTTCACTTTATGAACTCGCATTTCCAAATTTCCCTAATACCACAGACATTGGAAACCATTTCTTTTTACAAGACATAACACATTGAAGAAACAGAAAATGTGTATTCCATTAATTGAACATAAAGAAGGTTTTCATACCTGCAGGCATTTAGGAAAAAAGAATGAATAATCTATTACTAACACAGAAATCACATTAAGAGGTAACTCTAGTTAATGCTTATTGCTAGAGATTTCTAACATAAAGGACAACATACACTAGAGAATTTTTTGCAAAAACATAGGGAAAAAAGTTTAGTGTCTTCTTTGCATTGCACAATTAGAGATTAATACCCATCAATTTCATAATTGCCTGTATCTCCAGCAAAAATAACCCCTTAAATAGGTTAAAAGTTGCACATGATTTTCTCAGATTATGCTTATCTCTGCAAAAGGATACTGACAGTCTGAGAATCATAAACTTTAAAATCTTATTAAGGTGTACTCAGAGACAGGACCCAAATCAAATTTTTCAAATTAATAACTTTCTATTTAAAATGGAGGTCTTTCAAGTGTTCAATTTATCGCACTAGTAATTTGCTAAATCTGAAATATTAAAGCTCTAGTTTTTTAAACTCCTGATTGGAAGCTTGCCTGTACAGCACACTCTCACCTCAACTTCCTTTAGCATTTCAAAATTCACAGGAATAAACATCCATCACTTCAGGAGAAAAAACATTCCACTCCTAGTTTTTCATAATTTGTCTGGTGTTTCATCCAGTCCACTGCATTTTGTAGGTTAGCAACAAGAAAACAGTAATCATGTGTTTCAACTTTGAGTAAGCAAGCCCCATCAAATAACTACTGCTGTTGTATATGGATTTTTTGAATGGTAGGGTTTTCAGATAATGCAGTGTTACCTTTCCTAAAAGCCACAGTTTTAAAATTATTTTTATTTTATCTTTATTTCCTGGACCATTTGAGGCTTTTCACATCTTCAATTATAAAATAACAGTCATGAAATATCTCAGAGTTCACCAAGATTATGGGAATAAAAGCAGCTACCGTTGTGTATGTTTTATGTATATGTACACACATAGATTTTTAGGAACATTATATCACCACTCAGCCTGCATCACTCAAATCGACCACATATAGGAGAGCACTTATGTTTTTTTATATTTCTTTTGAAAGTCAAAAAGTGAGATAAACAATGATTATGCAATTTTCTCACAAATTGCCAAGACAGAACCAACAGCAGAACAAACTCTTTCCACATAGTGGCCATGATACTGTACTTTTTCTCTTCATCTCCTTTACCATGCAAGCTGACACGCTTATCATAGAACGGTTAGAGTTACAAGGGCCCTTAAAGATCAAGTTCCACTGGACAATTAGGATGTCCAGCTTGGACAATTCATTAACAGAGCAGGATGAAGAGTAATGGCTGGTGGAGTAGTAATATGCCTGTTTCAAACAAGAAAGTCATGGAAAAACATCAGTTACAGTACAAGTTCCTATGTTACTTCTGAAAAAATCCTCACCCGGGTGAGTTAATTTCTACATACACTAGCAGCAATAAGCAAAAGAAAATATTAAGGGTCTACACTGAAGGAAGAGATTCTGATTTAATGTCAAAACAACTAATTCAGCAAACAGATTAGTCTGAGAATCACAGAACGTCGGAATGTCTAATGTATCTGTTAATAAAGGCTTACCAGATGTGGAAAGCTTTTGCAGGCCATAAAAATGTTCCTAATGTTTTTTTAGGTGATTCCACAAGCCACTCTAGAGCTTCCAGAATGGGTAGTGCTGATTACATCAAAAAATCATTTCCCCAGATTAATTTTTTATCTACAATGACTGTAAAGGGTTTTTTCGCTATAATCTACTCAAACTGAAATACAGCTGCTACTCTAAAACAGCAGATTGCAAATGAATATATTAAGCCTGCCATATAGTACCAGATATGAGCTATTAAAAAAAATCCAGGTTTTCTTTCCATTTCTCTTTGATAAAGAAATGTTACAGCAAATATGTGCTGCACATAACAACAAGCAATAAAGGGAAGTTGGTTTGAGTAGTAAAGAGCAGTGAAAAAGCAGAGTGTTTTAAAAAGGAAACTTCTTTTGCATGTACCAGTTATGCAAAAAACAAGTCATGTGAAACATAACAAGGGATGCCAGAACAGCATCATTTTTCTGATTCACTAGAAATTAGAAATTAACATGCATGTGACTTCTAAACTTCTTTGTGGAGTTTCTACCCTCTGTGGTCTTGTTACCCCATCATAGCTTATAAAAGACTAATTGAGTAGAGTAGTCCTCCAGCTGCTTTTCTGACTGCCAAACACTGTGTCCAAGAAATTACTGCTTCCTATTACTACCTGTATGAGATTGGACTCCATCCTCTGCTTGCTCTTGATCCTAGTTTATAAACACTGCAAGATTAAATAGAGAAGCTCTCCAGCTCCTGATTTATCTAACTTTAACCTTTATAAGTACCTGATGTACACTGCAAACATGGCTTTCAGTGCACAGTCTTTAACATTCACTTTAGCTCAAAGCATTCCTGCAAATAATGACCTAAAAATGAACAATCATTTCCTTCCCTTTGTAGTGTGTGTATCCTTCCCTCCTGCCAATCTATCCAAAATCCTACCATTCTCTAACACTCTCTGCTGTCCATAAGAGAAAAAGATAAGTCCATCTTACTGCTGATGTTTGCCTTCATTTGGTATTGGCAAAATGTCCAGTATTCAGCAAACACAAAACCATGAGCTGAAAACTCAGTCTAAGTCCAAGAATAAATTTCATTTCATACATTCACATGAGCACAAAAAGACCTACATATGACAAACTAATCCCTATTACTTCCTTACTTTCACCACTACCCTCGCTTGCCACAGCACTGAAGATCCCGCAAAATAGAGCTGCCCAACTTCCATTTTTCTAAATTTTAACTGCATACCTTCCCTTTAGTATCATGTGAGGGAACTTCCCCATCCCCTCAGATTTCATAGTAAAACTACAGATGTAAATCTTTCTATCAAAACAATCTGGTTTAGAAAAATCCTCAAGCAGTATAAAAGAATTTAAAATAACTTTGATCATTTTGACAGAACTAGGGTGAGAAGCAAACACAAGTACAAAGAGGTTAAAGGAGAGCAGTCTCCTCTAGCAGAGTAGAAAATTGCAGTATTGAACTAGAGGAGGTAACTTCATAACCAGACTCAGCTGCAGCTAGAACAGGGTGTCTGAGGCACAGATACGCAAGAGGGTTAAATCAATCATGGAAAACTTACCAGCATTTTCATTCCAGCCACTGAGACTACAGTGCAAAAATTGAATGTAAGAATTATTGACTATTGCATTTTCAGACTAACTTAAAAACATGCCCCATTCAAAATAAAGAAAAAAACAACATGGTTAAGCTAACCTATTCCTTAAAAAAACCCCAGAGTCAGTATATCCTTATACTCCATTTTGTCATAATAATATTTCAGTTCTACTACCCTGTTAGTACAAGGCTGGGCTGTCAACAAGTTGGAATTCATTCTGGGAGAAATGTATAAAGAAATAGTAATAAAATCTATGCTATAGCCAGAGGGAGATTCCCAGCGCTGAAATAAGTCTTCAGGAAATCAGTAAAAAAATTTTAAGCTGCAGTGACTTACTATGATAGCATGTGAGCAGCAGGATATAACAAACTTTATATTACTTGATTGAATTCTTGCTTGAAGATTATCTTATTAGCAACATTACATAAAAGAATAAAAACAGAATATTGCAAGTTAAATCATCCAGTTAAGTAATTTACTTATTAGGTTACTCTTGTCACATTACCAAGGTCTCATGCCCACAAGGCAAAAAACACCCACTCTCTAGTTCAAGTAACTTTCATTGCCAATCACAAGTTTAAGCAACACTATTTGCAGTAGATTCTAATGTAAACATCAGCAACAGCATCACAATTATCATATAACACAGAAGCTACATAATTTCACTAAAAATGAACGAAACCACATTTGCAATACAAAACCACAAACATACATACCGACTGATTATGATACAAGAAGGTAGCCTACATTTCCTTAAATAGCAAAACATGTTATTCTTGTTTTAACAAAACTAACACCTTAGCTTCAAATGCACTAAGAACTGTGCAGTGCTGGAGCCCAACACTGCAAAAATGTCGAAGCGTGAACTGCATTTCCACTATAACAGCTGATTATGAAATATGGTGTTTATTCCAATTTTAAGTTACCTGCAGGAGGACAAAATCACTTCTTGTAAAATATGGTGGGAATAGAACGGAATACAATACCTACAAGGATCACTTAGTCCAACTGCCTGACCACTACAGGGCTGACTAAAGGTTAAAGCATGTTAAGAGCATTGTCCACATGCCTCTTAAACACTGACAGTCTTGGGTCATCAATCACCTCTCTAGGAAGCCTATTCCAGTGTCTGACAACCCTCTTGGTAAAGAAATGCGTCTTGATGTGAAGCCTGAACCAGCTTTGAACCATTCCCATGCTTCCTGTCCCTGGACACCAGAGAGAAGAGCTCACCACCTCTCTTCCTCCTCAGGAACCTGTGAAGACCAATGAGGATGCTTCTCATGCTCCTTTTCTCCAAACCAGACAAAACCAAAGTCCTCATCTGCTCCTCAGAGGACTTGATATCTCTAACAGTCATGATATCTCTAACAGAGAAGAGTTTACCCAGCTACAGGTACTCCTCTGTCTCTGTACATCCATCGTACTTTAGAAACTACATTGCATTTTCCATAACACCTAACTCACCTTTACGATTCTGCCCCTTTACTATTACAGATTCATCAGGCATCCTTGCAGACTTTCCACCTAACTTGTAGCTCTCTACAGCATTTTTATGATACACATTGAATGTTCCCAAGTCGTATCATACACTTAAAATGAACTACATCCACAGCAACTACAGCATATACCTTTTCAAGTCCAAGCCAGCCTTTCCCTTTCCCTCTCCTCCCTGCTTCCTCTTTGTATCTTTGTGTCCCCAGTTGGGGCAGTTCATTCCAGTCATAAATCAGAAACTGAACCAACATATCAGTCTAGACAAGAATTAAAGGTTTGAGTAAGACCAATTTTCAAAATTACAAACATAAAAAAATTAGGATTAGAATCTTTAAAAGTCTCTACTAATCTAGGTGCTTTCTTTTTTTGAGTATCCAGCTTTACCTACAGCTGTATGTAATCAGCAGATAATATTTTTCTACTGGAAACCTCAGGTTGAGAAAGTATTATTAAACTGGGACTTCAAAGTCTTGACAAAGCCATAGGAAAACAGATAATAGAACTGAAATATCTAAAATTTTATTCCAGTACCATAAATACCGCGCTGAGTTTTGCTGTTCTTTTTCAGTTGTTTACCTTGGTCAAACTTATACCACCAGGTATATGCTCAGACTTTAGATATTATTAAATTTAGAATGTTATACGTACTAGTTAGAAATTTTGGGCCCTGGTTAGTGTATATAACACCTAACTTTCCAAACTGCACGTTTTACACACTTTGTTCTTTAATGTTTATTACACTCTTGTTACCACTCCCAGCTATTTCTAAATATACAATAATTTCTATCGAGTTGTATTGTGACATACTGATATATGATTTCTATATAACAAAAGCGATATTCAATCCTCACTTTATAATGTAAACACATACAACATCGTAGCTATATACATTGTAAAATTCATACACTATGAAACAAAGTAATTATCTATCTTCAGGTTTGAAAGTATTAAGAGAAGAGAGGGTACAAGCTTATACACACAGAATTGCTAAATCACAAGTATTTCAGTTTCAAGTTGGCATTACATTTCAGCGTACTATATTTTTCTCACTTTAACTTTGTTTCCATGTTGACTTTAATTTTTTTTTATTTGCTTGGTATATTGAACCCTGGCTTGGAATAAATGGGTTCAAATAAACACAATTCAGTGCCAGAATTGCCACAGGCACATATTTTTCTTTCAGTGGTCCTGGGAAGTGGTTTGTTAAGCTATTGTTCTCAATTAAAAACTCATGTGTTTGTTCAGTACAATATGGGTCGCTGCTTTGAGTGAAAGATTCCCTTGACATGGCAAAACCTCTAATTGTAACAAGTCTATGCCAAGTATGTTTAACCAGATGCAGTCCCGGGTTTGATTAGCAGCCACTGGATTCCATGTACAATCAGATAATGATGGTTTTGCTTCTCTGCTGAGCAAACATCCTCAGCTTTTAATCAAGTATGTATGTGTATCTATATATGTATGTACATATATGTGTATATATCTAAAAACCTCTATACACATAATTATGAGCAGCACAACTACTTTAAAACTACAGTTCATTTCAACTTATTTGACCTTTGACTGTTTAATTTTAGAAGGACCTGTGCAATACCAACTAAAAATAAATGGAATAAAATATTTATTTTGGCAGATACCATGCAGATATAGTAAAGAGACATGTGGTGCATGGAAATTTTTTACCGCACATGTAGAGAGCAGAAAAGGCTCTGGAATACATTTTTGTTTTCCCACTTGTGGGATAGCATCTATTGGATAATGATGATATTAGAACTGCAAAGACACGTGCCATTTTGGAACAACATTCCAATACCCCTTAACTATGCCTGAGGGAAGGTGGTGAAGGTTGGTGTTTATTTTATATAAGAGTGGATATTAGTTAAGTTTGCTAATATGACTTCACAAATATTTTGGACTTCTGCTATTTGGTTGGGTTTCTTTGGTTGGTTTTTTTGGAGTTTGTGTGCGTGTGTGTGTGTGTGTGTGTGTATTCAGTAAGGGCTATTAGTGGAAGTTCATAAAACAAAATTCTATCCCTTTTTTAAAGCCCGGACTTCTTTTATGCCAGAAATAAATACAGTATTATCTTAAAGACCCAAAATAATATAATCTCTGAAATAAAGTAAGAAATGTGTGTCTTTCTTCCACACACTGTATAGACAAACATCTTTAATTTTATCCTATTCTGCTTTAGTTTATTTTGTTCAAAAGCACAGAAGTAAGTTCAAAACAGCAAGGCAAAAAATAATTAGAAGTAAAGTGCAATGAAGTTCAGTCTGGAATAAATGTAAGACAAATTTTAAATGAAGGCTACAGTGAAGAGTGTTAGGGAGAAATTCTCCTCTGTCTTTTAAATATTTCTTTTCCACCAACAGCAACAACACATACTCTGCAGTATTGCTAATGGCATATTTCCCTCTAAACTAACATACAAAAGCACATTTATTTATTTCTATATAAACTAGCATTGTTCTTTCACTGAGAAGCACATGTGTAAAATTAAGCTTCATGAAGTACATCAAGAAATAACTGAAGAAACTAAACATAAAACTGCATGAACTGTTGATAATGTGACTATTTGTTTTAACTTGCTTGCTGAAATTAATAGAAGTCTCAATTTGATCATCACTTCAAGGATGCTGTATGTAAATGCATTGGTGTCCTGGCTTCTGTCATCCCCATTCATAAGCAGCTGGGTCACAGCAACATTACTTTCATGTACTTTCTACCAGAGTCGTTAGACAAAAGCTGGTTCTGGCAAACAGTGTCAATTTTTCTATTACACTAACATTCACATAATGAGACTAGAAAGAAAAAAAAAAAACTTAAGGGACTACACAACTTACAGTACTGTGCTACTAAAAATACATGCCTCTAACAACAAACAGAAAATAGCACAGAAAACATTTCTGATTTTCCTCACTCAAGTTTTTCCATTTTCACAGTGAAAGCTAACGCGGTGCAGTATTCCAGACTCTAGTTACACTTACAGTTTTACAGACATTTTAAAAGTAGCAGCATCTCCTTATCACATACTTCACAACGAATTTTCATCATGTAGATAAGCAGCTAAAACAAGGTTGAAAAGCACTCAAAAGTCAATACACAACTTTTATCTTCTTCAGCTAAACTTCTTCCTTATGTTTACTTTGCAAAGTAGAAGATCTAGGGTAAGGGAGGAGCAATTGTCCTGCTTTGTATCTACATTACAACACTAGTACTGTGTTATACTTGTGTGTGATGCTACATGACACACATGCTACATCATATCTCCATGGATACCTACTAGTTCCTCCTTCTCTGTTCCGTTCTTGATTCACGTATCTGTGTTGAATATCATTTCCACTGTGTGGTCTTAATTTCCTAGCATGCTGTAAACAAACCATGTTGTGAAGTAAGCTCTGTTATATTTTAGTAGCTCATAATTTGAAATATGTATAGTAGGACCAAAAAAATGAGAAGATTGCAGATTTCACCTGCTTCTAAAGGAAACACTCAAAGTTAGGAAAACAGAATATTTGTGTCCATAGATAACTTGGGAGAACAGCAATTCCCCTCAACTCCACCTCCATGAGGTATAAAACCAGATCACAGCTACAAGACAAATTAATATACTCTCTTCTCTTTGTCACTGCAACCCAACTGCTTGTAGTAGGCTGGTTATTTTTTACAGCAAGATAAGGTGTTTCTAAAATGTTTTCTTCAACACAGATGTGTATTTATAGATGTGATAAAGCTGGGGAAAAGCACTGTAGATTTACACTTACAAAACACAAATTAAGTTCTTGCATTTTCAAGAGATTAATTAAAGCAGCACCCTGGGAAATCGGGCAGTTGAACACAGGCTCTAGTATGCCAGACAGGAGAGCATATACATCCTGACTTCCTAATTCGCAGCTGTGTACCTCTCTGTAAAACAGAGATAACACGTAAAACAATGAATTTCCAACAGAAGAATAAGAGAAATTTCTGACACTGCGCTCCCTCAAGGGCTCTACTAGTTGTGGAGAGCTGGTGAAGAACACTAATTGACATCGCAGAGTAGCTCATCCTCTGGCATCCCTGGCTGTGTCCCTCAAGGACAGCTCTTGTAATGCAGCACTGGATGACAGTGGAACCATCAGCAAATGCTTCTGCCTGGGAAAGGAAATAGCCTTACACTGTACCCTGAGGATAAAGAAACTTTGGCTTTGTTAAACCATGTATGTGTCTGTGTAAGAGAATTCCACAGTCAACGGACCTCCACTGAGAAAGTCCTGCCACCAGATGTTTAAATCAAGGGATTGTGAGTGCACCAGCTGATCTCAATTGCTGGTGGTGGTAGTCGGGGCGCTTTTGGCTCTCTTCTATGAATCAGGCTGTTGTCTCCCTAGGTGGGGCTGTCATTTTAATAATAGATCATTGTATTTCCCAGCAGGAGGCCCACTGTCATGGTCCAGAGTAGGATGGGGAGAATTAAGCTCCTGTTTAATATTTTGTTATTATGTCATATCTCACAAATAGCATTGTTTTACCCCATAGTCCATGGAGAGATCTCGTGCCTAGGACTTATTTGGAAGAAACAGAATTTTCAGATTTGTTTACAAAAAAGAGTTAGCTTATAAGCCCATGCACACAAAACACACAGAATTTAGGAACGCCGCCAGAGATCTGACATACTACCAAAAAAAAAAAAAACCAACCCCAAAAAATCATAGTGCAGAGTATGTGCGGTCTACTCAACTGAATAGAGGTCTGGTACACAGGAACAATTCAATACCTCCCCACTTAGCTATACTATGTGGCTAAATAAATTTCAATTACAAAGCAGTTCCAACCCAAAAATCACATACACTATATGCATACTTAATGGAGTTAAAAAATCTCATTTATCTAAACGAACGCCAGTGTGTTGAACAGAGATTCGTATTCGCATTCTCAAACCCCAGGTGCATTTCTGGGGAAATGCACAGGCAGCAAGGTAGGAAATGCACAGCCTGAATTAGTGTGACAGTAATGTATTGCCTAATTCTCATGTTGAAAAAAAAGTTTAGGAAAAAGTTTCATTCACATGAAAATAAGTTACTTTATATTTCGCATTTGTCTGCAGAGAAAAAACTGCAAAAGCACTCTCTCTCTCTACCACCTCAGAATGCTTCAAAAAATACGTCCATTATTGATCATTTAAGAATTATCAAAATACTATTCAATAAACAGGCAGGTGGTGTTGCCTCAGACTCCATGCTGTTCAGTTCCCACAGATTATTATTTTTAAATATGACCTTAGGTGCAAAACACAGCATTTTTTGGTATTTATAACATTAAAATAAGTTTTCAATTCAGATATTTTGCCTCTAACCTGTTTACATATATTCACGATTTCAATATATTATTGCAGCTATCAGGGAACTCATTTATCACATGCATCATACTTAATACTTCTACACTTGGAGTAGACTGTGGAAATTATGTAACTTTAAGAAGTCATCACAGTAATCAGGAATGGAGTTAAATTCTATGATAATGTAATCTAAAACATTTAAAGTATGACTTCTCACAGTGAATATGTTTTCAAATAGTTGACAGTAACTGCAGCATAATGCACTTTATTTTTCCCTATTAAACATGGATAATCTTTATTATGTCTTAATATAGATAAAAAGTTTTGTTCCACATTTGTTAAGTCTTCTTCATATATATCTTTTTTAGCATACAAGTCAAACGTCAACAGAATAAAATGAATGAATGTATTATTTACAGCACTTAGCAAACACTATTCACGGATTAAAATAAAGTCTAACTTGTCCAAGAGGACTTAATCCATTAAAGACATAGGAAACCAGCTTAATTTGTCAGAATGGCAGCCATTAACTCTGCAAGGTTATGCAAATACGGCAGATGGATGAGAAAGTGCAGGCCATCCCCACTGTGTCAAACATAAATAAACTCTGTACGAAACTGGCAGCTAACAAATTTGTTGTGTAGAGAAGGCAGGTAAGGAAACACAAATACTTTTATCCCTTAAATAGGAACAATTTAAATAATTCTATAAATGCTGTTAATGCTTGCGAAATTATGTAACTACTGTTGTTCTAAATAGCTAATACATTTCTTGGTCTCTGAGGTTCCCCAGAGGGAAGAAAGCTTCAGAATCTCTTGACACTCTATCTGTGTGGAACTGGCATGTCAACTGGCAATTAACAGACCTATAGGAAGTACTTAAACGTAGTCTAAGTATAAATTTAGATAAATGAATAATATTGCTAATGAATAATATTCCTGACATAGGAAACCTTTGATTTTAGAAGTATGCGATTTTCCTGACTCCAACAGGTCAATAGCTGTTTTTAAAAGCAGTAATTCCTGAACCTATTAGACAGCAGAAGAGGGTCAAAGGATCTTTCACACCACTGAAACAAATACAAAATCTATGTGTGTGCCTGTATGTGTTTTATAGACGAAGGCAGACACAGATGAATTGACAAAGATTTAGCAAAACTTAATGAATGAAATTCTGAAGTGAATCATCCACGTACAGAAATCAGTAAATCAATGTAATGATTTCAAATGCACATCTTTGCTATTGTAATTTGGATCTTTCATGCACGGAGGCTCTTCTAAACTTGAGTGTGGATTAAGATACTTATTCTAAGAACTTGTGAAAGGGCACAGTACATCATAAGAGCTGCTGATATGCATAAACTAGGTCCTTAAATGAAATACCGGAACACATAACCATGTGATTACTATTTATGAGGGAGGAGGAAGAACAGGAGACAAAGAAGCACCCAACAATTTGAACAATAGTGTAACAGTTGGATAACCCTGAAATGCTGGAGAAAGATTACATTGTACAGGAGTAAGATCATCATGATCTATTACATAGCACTAGGGAGAGAGTCGAGCATAAATTTTATGACACTAAACACATGTGCACCCAGTTTTACAATTCTGCTTTCTGGTTGTTTTGCACAGAACAATTTTACTTCAACTTTTTAAAACGTAGGTCAAATAACTAGCCACACAATCCCAAAAGATGAATACAAATAGCTTTGAGGTAATCGTTATATATTAGTCAGTATATCCAAACAGAAGGTCAAAGAGAAGATAAATTGTGAGAGAGCACTTGAAGCAAGCTCAAGTTTTCACTGGGCAATTTCAGAAGTAAGACAGAGGGAACAAAGTTGTTTACATCCTCTGTTTTTCAGTGCTAGATTGCTGAACTCTTTAGAAGACTGAACCCCACTTAACTAAATCTGTTGAAGTCCTCATTACAATTGAACAACCCCTAGTGTACCTCTTGACCAGAAACCTCTTCTTTCCAACTGTCCATCTAACTCCTCTTTTTTTTTTTTTACAAATCTTACACAACTACATAAAATAGAATCTTCTAAAGGCTTGCTTCCCTGTCTTACTCTTTTCAACTCCTACCAAACCCCTAACAGCTACAAATGAACAGATCATCACATACGATTTACTAGCACTGCTCCTCTCAACAGGCTACATGAATGTAAATATAAACCACAGAAGACAGTTGTTCTTCTCTACCACATAAAAAACACTTTAATATATTTTTATCATTAAAATGCTTAAATATTGTTTGTCAAAGTAAATCAAGATAAACTCTTCCTTTTATAGATTCATACCATTACTTCCTCCCCTCCACCCCACCCCAAGATCTTAGTCTACACATTCCTACTAACAACTTTTCTTGAAAGGTAGAAAAAGATAGGGAGCCATAGGAAATGCTTCTCTGAAGTTTCACTAATGAGGAAGCAGATCTTAAGGCTCTTGCTGCTATTGGGCTCATTTGTATTTTTTATGAGCTGATGCACTAGTGGGTAGAAAAGAGACAGACTCTCTACTGGCAGATTAACCAGCTTTTTAAGGATGCCTGCTATTAATTTTGGTTATTCATCTGCACATCTGTCTCTGCCCAACTGTGTCATGACTATTGCTTCTTGCAGCTCACTTCATTTAACCAGAAGATCTTCAGCACTGAAATCTGTCACCTTGTTTTGTTCTCTTGCAATATTTAAACTCTAGTTATAATCTAGTTGAAGATCAAATCTTTCATTTTCACTTGTGGGAATAAAATGATCTCTGATACTAGAAATTTTAACATAACAGTTGCTGACCATACGTTACTGACATGAAAGTTCCTGACAATAATAAATACTTCTATAATTTTCCTTAAGAAAACGTGCTTTGCTAACTCCAAAATGTCCTACAATAGCCAGTCATATTGTCAAAATCTCTGAATGGAATACTGCTTAAACACTTTGTTGCCTTAACATTTCATAGACAATTCCCCTATATTCTAATGGAAGAAAGACTAGCTTGTACCAGCTTTCAGACAACAGATACTGTGCTGTCAACTGGAGAATATTTCCTTTTCTTTTGCCAAAGCTTATCCCTCTTAGGTATCTTAATTCTAAAGGAAAAAGGTATAGGATGTTTCTTTAATGTCTTCACTTTCGTTCTCTAGGCCGACCACAATAATTAACTTTGGATTGTTACTACCAACTGTCTGCAAATTGTAGGACATTAGCATTTCAGAAGGAATACACAGTACGTTACTGTGCAGTTCATTTAAACTCTGCTCCTGTCCTACTTACTGCTTTGTCCACTTAGGGAACAATAGGGTTTTTCCTCAAGCATTCCATAGATTTGGCAAGTAGGAGCCTAGAATCTGCTGTTCTTTACCTTGAGCTGCTATAAACTCTCACCTACACAAACAGAAGACTCCTAATATACTGTATATTATCTATGCCTGCCCTTTATGAGACACCAACATGATTGCTTTGTGCTTCAACTGATTCAGAAACAAGCCATGTAGCAGAGTTTAGATTAGATCACATCAAATATATTCTGTTTGCACTTACATTTGCTTTCCTATGAATTCTACAACGGTCATTCACATCTAAGAAACATGCTCCAACCACAAAGGTCAATGTCAAAAGAATCACTCATTACAGAAACCAGTTCCTTCCTTAGTGAGTCAGGATGTCTGCTCTCAACATGAATCTTTTATCTGGTGGTCATTTATTCTGTCACTGTTCTTATCAGTCTGAGGGTTAACCACCTGAAGGAATATAACTGAAAAAGACTTTCTTCCTCTCATATAGAGAGTTTCCCATATCAGGGGATTAAGTCCTTACACGGTCTTTAAAAAAATCCTCTGCTTGCTTTGTGAGGCCAGAATAACACAAAAGACTACAACCAGTGCAAGATTTTCTCTGTGGATTACCATTTATCTATCTTTTCAATGGTATTGTCACTTTCTTTTCAGGAATACTTCACAGCTATTTAGTTGAATTTGCTTATTTACATAGAAATTTTAGTATTTAGCTTCATCTAGACTAGATGGAAGTATGCATACTGCAAAGCTCCAACCATTAGCAGTTTCTCACTAAACCTATCAGGTCATGCCCCTTTTGTACCACAGCAAATGGACCCACTTTATAATGAATGATAGGTAAAACTGGTGTATTAGATCCATCAGAAGGCTGATTTGACAAAGAAAATTAACCAACATAGATACACTTGCACTATCTCAAAATCTAGGTACTTTTAAAAAAATGCAGGGTGAGAAAGAAGCTGTTTCTTGTAAAGTAGGCTTCCCTATCCCTATCACCTACATCTGGGATTTTTACATGCCTTTTCATAGACTGGAGTAGACAACTTTTATAATCAAATTTCATTCTAGGATGAACACATATAGTTACCATTATTTAAAAAAAAGCCAAAAATCTAGGGGGGTTGTGAACAATTCTACAAGCAAATTCTCCTACACCATTTATAGAAGGTAAACACTAAAATAAATAAAGATCAGATGTGACAAATTTAGTGTCTTATTTTAGAAAATATTAATTTCTTTTTATGAGGTCTGAACAGATTTCATATAATAGGATATTAATTTGAACATCTCTTCTTGAAAAGATTATTCTCCCCCTAGTTTCTCTGCTTTATTCAATAGTCATTATTATGGACTGTGAGATAATACTTTCCCAAAGGTAAAGAAAACAAAATTTATTTAATGATTTCTTTGTCTTTCTGCTATCTCCTACACAGGGTCCTGTGTGATAAACTTGATTGTTCAGAAGAACTCCTCTGTGAAACTCTGTTCTGTGAGGAACAGTAAGAAAGCAGCTGCAGGTCAAGATTTGTGCTATCTTGTTGGATGCACGTGGCTTCTGAACTCACTGTTAATACTAATAGAGATACCTCATAGAATGGATTTTTTTATTCACAAGCTTCCTGCAATTTTTTAAGGGAAAGAAGCCATTAAAAGTGAAAGTTAGGTCTTAAAATGATCTTTAAAATAATCCCTGAAACAGGAGTCAGACCAGAAGCAAGCTTCTGCCAAGTGCACTGGTAAATATGATTTACAACTGCAACCACTTCGTAATATTTATACACAAAAGACTAACTTTGAGACAGCAAATCACAAGGACCAGCCTCAATTAAAACACCTGTCCATTTATGGACATAGAACTTTCAAGCTGCTGTGTATTTATTTTTATAATTCCATCTATTCCTTTTGGCATATTAATATTTTTCCCTATGGTAAAATTACAAAACCTCGGTCTCTCTGAAAACAGAATAATTTTATGTATTATATGAGATGTGTTTTGCTATTGTAAAAAGAGAACAAAAAGAAAATAGTTAGATTGCTTTTTTAATGGAATAAGACAGAGCAAAGGAAGCTAAATTACTTATGTGACTCAGAAGATAGCTAAAATCTTTAAGAAAACAACCTTAGTAATTGGGAGAAAAATGGACGGAAGTAGGAACACAGATACAAAGTGACATCCTAAATCATCAAGTCTGGCTGTCTCTGGAAACCAGAAAAATGTAAAATTAAACCACAAATTAATTCTTAAGGCATAAAACCGACTAACACCTATCATTTTCTCTATGTCAAAAATCACTGATTTAGTGTGGAAGTCTTTCGGAACATGCCAAGTCCTACACGACAAAAAGGCCCAGAAAACCAACACGGATTCTTCCTTTGAAGGGGCATCTAAATCTTTTCTCTTACACAGAGATTGCAGGAAAAGTATTACAGAAAGAAAAAAAATCACATACATTAAGATGCTGGACCAAGCTTCCTGCTACGTGGCTCCAATTTCAAAAATGGAACACAGTGCCTAAGCATTTCAAACAATACCAGCATTTAGAGGATTTCTCTATAGAGTCTTCGATGCCTATGTGCAAGAGATTTTGGTGGGGGGGTTGAGGGGTTTTTTTTGTTTTTAACCTGTTCAGACTCTGGAACTCTTGCCTGAATTAAAACATGGGACTAAATGTATCACGTCCCAGTGGCAGAATAAACATCTGGAATTACTCTAAGTCTCAACTGACATAACACTGTCACAGAGACCCTGCTAACGTCACACAATGCAAAGAACTTTCTGGAAGCACGTAAGAATTCCTCTGGCTATCTCGCTTTTTGTTGATCGGTTCCTACAAAATCTGTCTGAAATTTCTAAGATTAAGATGCAAATTAAGGTGAAAATTCTAAGATTAGGCAACAAGATGCCTAAGCAATAGCAACTCAAGAGTTGTACTGCACGAGAAGTAGCTTCAAAACCGGGAAGACTACAACCCTCAGTTTAGGAGGCAGGCCTATGTTAAAAGGCCAACAGAGTGAACATTTAAAAGTGTCTTAGTTACTTAATAGAATTTTATAATTCAGGTAGCCCTAATACTGGAACTCTCCTCTTACTAGCTTGATCTTTATTTTACATTTCTGACAAGTAAGTTACAAACATGAAAAGGTTGTAAGTTAACTTAAAGGAAACAAACACCAGTTTCACAAAATGAAATATCGCTATCAATAAGTACATGTATTTAGGTTGAAAAAATAAAATCAAAACTGAATTTACACTACACCCCAGTTCAGAATTGCACGGCCTTCACTGAATTCTTTATGTTCTCATCAATGAGTTTTACAAATGAAAGTAGGGGCACTATGCCTTTCTTGGGGTATTGCTTTGGCATGGGATGGTAACAGTCCCTCTACTGCATATTGGGAAGTCTAAAATAACAAAAGTGATGGGGTTAATTTTCTGACAAGACGAAACAAAACCGCTCTTGATGTATTTTATGGACATACATTGTAGTCTATGCTTTCACATGTGTGAAGAACTTTTAAAAGCTTAGAGAGACTAAAGTAGTTTTCATTAAAACAGCTTTAGTCCACAAACCAGAAATGACTACGTGAAGCTAGTGCAAAGGTAAAAGAAGACAAATATTTCTATTGGGGGAAAAGTCAGTAATACTGGTACAACTGAAAAGTTAAAACTTATACTACAAGAATCTAATTTGACTGAAAAAATATATAGTCCAAACAGCAACAAGATTTTGAGAGTTCACAGTTTCTTACTTTCTACTATCTCTCTTATATTAAATAAAAGCAATCATTGTTGCATTTATAATGCTATTTAAAGCTTGCCATTTTCTGAAGATACATAGCCTTTTAGCTTTAAAATATGTGTTGTTCAAAATCTAAAAAAAACCCACAAAACAACAACTTATGCTGCCAAAAAATATGTCATTTTTTTCTTCCTCAAATGCTGGTTGTAATCCACATGTATTTTGTCAAAATTTTGTCGAAATATAAGAAGTTCTAGTGAAAGCCATCTGCAATAAAGTATAGAATGAATGCTGTTAATCTGCTAAACTAGAAACAGGAAATTCAGGGTGAACTGGCTGCTGGGAGAAGTACCATCATACATTTAAATTAGCATTTTCTTCATTAAGTTTACTGGTAAACAAATCTTGAAACACAGTGTATCATTTGTGTCCTAATATCTTCCAGGGGAAAAAAAATGATAAAAAATAAAATAAAAAATAAATAATTAAAAAAAAAAAACCAAACAAGAAAAGAAGTCACTGTAATACAGATTTTGACAGCTAAATCCACAACACAATTAAAAGCTATCAAATGAAAGACCATAGTGTACAACAAAATATGACCTTGTGAAATGATCACCTCCTTTAACTAGGGTTTACCATACATTTCTTTAGATCTACAAATCATTTTTTAAGCTACCAGAATTTTAGATTTGTTCAGCACTTCCAAACAAATTATTCTCAGTGTGTTTCATAGTGGTACCTACCTTTCTGCTTTGACTTTCCACAGCACCAGTGAACCATTTGAAAAGTACTGAAATAATCAACATTCATTCTGATCTGCAAAATGCTACTCTCTGCTCCACATTCATTTTATGTTGGGTTCCTTAGATGCCCACATCAACAGCCGCGAGA
This sequence comes from Thinocorus orbignyianus, assembly GCA_013400375.1. Classification (NCBI taxonomy): domain Eukaryota; kingdom Metazoa; phylum Chordata; class Aves; order Ciconiiformes; family Thinocoridae; genus Thinocorus; species Thinocorus orbignyianus. The sequence goes on from VXBW01002926.1 coordinate 1,300,251, forward strand.
GACAGTATGCACACTTCCCCAAAACATGCCAAAATGCTGAATGTCCTCCACCAGATTGTTGAGCAACTCAAAAATAGCTCAAAAAATATTCCTAAATTTCAATCCTCAGACGTCCCAAAGGAATGAGCACTGAGAAATAACAACTATAGTTCTCTTTATGTTAAATAAACAAAACAAAAACAAAAACACCCCATGGTTCCCTGGGGATGTACTTCTGTAGCAGTGGTAATCAGCAGGCATTACTTTATAGCAGTATGTTTTGCATGCTTAGCTCTTTAGTATATAAAGTCACTTCATCAACCCAATTACTTTTTTTTTTTCTTCATGTTTTCCCCCAAAGTAACTCTAAACTACTTTAAAACACCTTCATTACAGAAATGATTCAACCATCACTGCTGCAAACCATGGAAATGTAAAAGCTGTTAAAAATGTATTAAATGCTGTCCATGCCACAAGGGTACTAGTGTAAAATGACCTTAAGTTTAAAGGCTCCCTATGAAGGCAGAACAGTAATCTGCTCTGCTTCTCCTAATGAATAACAAATGGGCCTTCACAATTCATTTAGTTCAGTACAAGCTGCCATTACAACCCATTTTGTTTTTTTAACTTTGTGGTAATGTATCATCTTGCCTGACTCTATGTCATCTTCTTGAAGGTCACCAAAGGTATGTAACTCCACTCTTAATAATGAAAAAAAGGAAGGAAAAGAGATATGACAAATTTTGTCAAAGCACCAACCAGTCCATTTCAATATACCGCATCACACAGCAAGCCTCATACTCCCTATTCAAAAATACTTCCTATATTGTAAAGAAAGTCATAAAATCACTGAAGTATTCAAAAATAATTTTGCTTTTCAATTAATAATAAAACAGAACAATGTCTGTGAAAGAATTCTTTTTTCCATTTACTGGCTCTTGATTTTTGTTGTGCCTTAAAATATAATATGAATCTGAGCATTCAAAAAAGAATTAAAAGACTATGAATATTTATTTCACAGATATTTAGAAACATGTATTATGTTGCTATAGACAATTAGCCTTTTATCCAATTTTAGTTGGTAGTTTAACTCACCTACCCTAAGGTTTTAATTATCCCCTCAGTCTGCAGGCTTAGGCCTCAATTCATGCAGCTGGAAATCTGCCTCAGTGATGTTATAACCTTGTTAATGTAACAAAAGAGGAGTTTACTTAAAACTGTACTGACTGTGGACTTAAGCCAAATTTACTTGAAAGAGGAAAGAGACTGTCAAAAATCCTACAATAAACACAGAAATGCAGTTCTTTCATAACCTTCACCTTAATTCATATAGACAAGCAATTTACATGTAAGTGGATTCATATGGCCTGTGAGGGGCCTCCTCTCTGGAGCTGGACTATTCTTTGTACCCTACCCCCATCTTTAACAAAAAAAAGCTCCAACAGCTCACTTTACAGACATGGCAGAGTATCTGCAATCTTTTTTAATCACAATAAAACATAATTAAGATAAACATTTATAAAGCTAGTCAGTATCAATAAAGGCAGCATAATTTCAAGTAAGTTCAGCTAGTCCTTTGTCAAATACATATTTTTTAATTCAATAAAGGTTTTATTTGAAGAGTGTAAAGTTGCACTTCTAATGAGGTAATAGTTACATTAGCCTTAAGTGGAAGTTGCTTGTCATATACTGATACCCTCCATTCGTTTAGCTGCCAAATTACAGTAGGGATTTCCTAAGTTCATCTGTTAATTAGATTTATTTTTAGGCTAGATACTAACAAAAACCTACATTAGACTAAACAAAACATCATAGTATTGAAGTGTTGAAGGGAGATCTTTCTAAGAGAGAAATTATATAAATTACATTTTTTAATACAACTGTGAAAATACTGTAGGTAATTTTCATCCTAATTGGATCCTTGTACTATTTTTTTTAAGTGGGGATCTGATGGGAGGGGCAGTAGTGGGCAGCTGGGTGGTACACATGTACACGTAGGAAACAAAATCCATAAAAGCCCTGGTTTTCATTTCACCAGTTTTCCTTCAGTTTTTTGATAAAATAATCCAGGGGGTTGGTGGCAATAACAAGCACCCAAAACAAAACTGGAAAGCGTCAAGTCTCTTCCACGCATGCTGAAAATTTAAGTATTTTTCAATAGGTGAAAACACTTTAAGCTCATGAACATTAGAGTATTTTCCACTCTGTTAAGAGGGGATCAGGTTGCTGGATGTCAGATGACGATCTTCCACACTTCTTGGGCTTCTATTTTTTAGGTGTTAAGTAATAATCTCTTACTTTTTTGCCACTGAATTTCACACTAGTTCTAACAGCAGCTCCTACTCTAAACCCTACAGACATGAACTACTTACCTTTTGTTTATAGACCACACAGGAAACTAAAAAGGGTTTCTCAAGATAGTCATACAAGACATGGATGAGGTTGTCCAGCTCACCAAAATACTCATAAGTTATCAAACACAGTAAATCCCCTAAATAGTGATGAGAAAATTCCATATTTTGGAGCTTTTAGAGTGAGGGAGTTTAAAAGTTCACATCACTCTTCGTATTAACTGCATCAGTCCTTCCTAACCAGACCTTGGGACATGGCCTGCCATAACATGCAGACATCTGAACATTACTACCACGGAGTCCCCTAAGCTCATAACTGATCATTTTATCCAAAACTCTTCAGCCTTAAAGAAATAAGGCCGGATATTATATTACATTCTTATGGATGTGCATTTAAGCAGAATTAAAATTTTATTCAATAACATATACTGACAATCCACATTACGTAAGATTTTCAAAGTATCTAGCTTTGATTCTGCATTGCACAGAGGTGACCTACCTATTCTATAAAAACTATCTTTGACATTTTCTCCTCAGTGTCTGTTTCCTAATCATAAAGAAAGCTCAGGAGGGCTGAAAACCAAGACAAAGTAGTACATATAATGACTTCCTTTTTCAGACCAACCTACATCTTCCCCACCACCTAGAAGATGCGAAAGATGAAAATCATGTAACTAGTCTTCAAAGAACATAAGATGAGTTTGTCACAAAGAAAAAAGAAAAAAAAAGAAAAGAAACTCTAGTAACTAGAATGATTTTAGCAATATGGTGATCCTCAGAGGCCTGAAAGGCCTAATTTTGTTCAGTCAAACACAACAAAGAAACTGTATGTTTGAGGTACAAGTGGTTAGAAACTGGGAAGAATTTAACCACAAGAAATTATTTTTACATCTCTAATCTAAGCCAGTGAACCATAATTCCCTGCTTAGTATCTACATATTTACTAAACTAAAACTGGATGGGTTTTGAGAAATTCACTATTATATATGTGGGGAAAAAAATATCAACTCTTTCACTAGTATTCCCCAGTACACTTTTAAATACTAAAATACAACATAAAAAGCATAGTAATCCCATTAAGACTCTACAAGCTCCTCTACAAATGCAACATTTCTATTTATCAACAACTGAAAAAAAAATATCTTTCCACTAACAACATTCTGCGTAAGTTTTTGCTGTCACTAAGCTTTTGTTTCAGCTTGAAAAGTTTATCTATTCAGTTGAAGCCGCTTCACCCTAAGGAAGTAAGTCATGGTGTCCTTTTAAGGTGATGTTTACCTGAACGCAACGGCTTGACTATAAGACGTAGCACAGACTTAGATAACGTACCTTCTTAAATAGGGATTTTCTTCACTGAGATACCCTGGTACACTGTACAACAGCATGGATATGGCCAAGTTTGTTCACAATCTGAGAAAAATGAGATGAGCTCATCCTAATTTTCACTGTCATCCCATAAATCATGATCTCAGTCTCTACGAAGCATCAGCATACTAAGAGGTGGTGTTCATTAGAAATTGAGTGTTTTGAAACATTTTTGTGTGCTATGTCATATTTAACCATCATATTTGAAGGATTCTTTTTTTACTACAATATTTCTACACTCGCATTGTTTAGTGTTGATGGCGATAACGTGATACATGTTTTTGTTAGTATCTTGCTTATTACAGTAATGCTTGATAGCCAATGAATGATGGAGCCTATTATGCCTGACACCATATTAATAAAGAGTATTGATCAGTCTTGTCAGGCTTATACTCAAAATAAGTAAGTTATACGCAGTTCACTAGGAGGGCATGAACATCACCAGAAAAAGCAGAAAAATCCAGAAAAATCTTGGATTTAGATTATGGTATGAGTGTGTTTCTCTCCCCAAATGACAGAAAGTCTTTGACTCATTTCAAGATAGAGCTACTGACCTCTATGACAATAAATTCTTACAGGTGTCATTATATCCATTAGAGAAAAGAGTACATCTTACTGACACTCTTACAGGCAGAAAGCCTGCCCCATGAGCTCATACCTTACAAAACATGAGCAAATGTACATTAGAGAGTATTAAGGAACACTCTCAGGCATGAGAAAGTATAACTTCAAGCACATCTTACACCCTATTAGACATGAGAAAATCCAATCAGAGGGAAGAAAAGCAACAGGAACTTGGGTTTATTTTCCAGAGCACACAGAGAAGTATTTGTTTTTCTAGTGGCACGTGAAAGGGGAGGAATGAGGAAACAGAGGAAGGAGGTAACAGTAGATTTACTTCATAGCACGTAAGAAGTAATAGGAAAGCAGAGAAAGCTAACTGAATCTTCCCCTTCTGCCACTAAGAAAGCTGTTCCTATTTGATTGCTTCTGACTCTGTTCTCTCCTGACATTATAAGACTTTTTCCTTTTAATGGAAAGCATCATAATATACCTTTCTACGCACATTTTAATTTTCTATAAAATATTTTTAAAAACTACAGTAATTTAGTTTAAATGATCAAAACCTTTACATTTCTTAGGTTCTCCAATTTCAAAGATCTGAGTGTACGTTAAGTTCAGCATTATCCCACTGGGGAGACCCTCAGCTCATAATTCCTACCATTGAATTGCATGTCCTAGGTCCTAGGTACACAAGATTTGCCACTGGAAAAAAAAAGGAAAAAAACCTGACCCATCATATTTTGAGGTCTAAAATGCAGAAACATCTGCTAGAATCATATTCACTTGGCTGAGGTTAGGAATACGGGAGCCTGAAGTTGATCAGCACTGCCCTATGTGTCATGAAGGCCAATGGGAATTACACTAAGAGAGTTTCAGTAGACAAGGGCGTAATTCAGTCAGCTTTAAAAAAAAAGTCATGAGACAGAGGACTAGCTTTTTCTTTCTCTCTCTCTTTTTTTTTTTTTTAAACTTTCAGCCTCCTACTCCTTCCTTTCTGTCGTTTGAGTCACTTGTTCTTTTGAGTATATTATCAGAGGTAGAGGCCTTCACATTCCCATGCTGTCTGAACTTAAAAACAAATGCCATCCTATTTCATCATTTTTATCAGTATTATTTTTTTAGCTAATAAAAGCACTTCTAAGGTAGTTTTCAAACAAACCATATACACCTTTGCAAAGATTAGTAATTACACAGTACCTTTTTTCTCTAGTATTGTTCATCTGATAAAGCAATTTTGTTGCATGTATTTTCTTACATTAATTAAAAAATTGAAATTAAAAAGTTGTGCAATAGAAACCAGACACAAATTTTTTAATACTTAGTAAATAGCATACAATCTTTTTTTCTTTATCTAAAAAGTTAAGATTGCTGAACCCTACAGTAAGTTAGCTTTAGATAAAAACAGTAAGCTTCCTTCGAAGACAGAAACATACTTCAAACCATACCTTTCCTTCGGAAGAGTCCAGACCTGCATTTTCATTCTCCAGGTTTGTACAGCCTTCTTCCATGTTTCACTGAATACTAACTCATAAACCCTCCTCACTTCTTGATACTATCCTTCTCATCACTGTCCCTTTCTGAACAATATTCCAACTCACATGAACTTAGAATGCTATGAATCAAGATATATCATAGATTAAACTGGTGCGTTTTAAACCCTAACACATTTATAAATTAAAAAACCTAACAAACAAACAAAAAAAAACAAACCAAAACAAAAGAGAAAAGCATTTGTTTAAAGAGACTTTTTTTCTTAAAATAAAAAAGAGGGGAAGTAAATGTAATGGTTTTCAATTGCAATGATTTCTTCAAATTTCCATTTGCGTTACAGAAGTCTAGAATACTCTGCATCTTACAGGCCTTCAAGCAGCTTGAGACACCTGTAAACCTCAAGCAATGTTAATTGTCTGTCTTCTAAGTAGTTCAATCAATAGAAAATGTAATGTAACTGTCATCTCTCACACTTTTAACCTGCTCTTTAAAACAATTATTTTCTCACTTGTATTATCTTGTAAATCCACCTATATACTATAGGGCAACAGAAGATGCTAAGTGTGGTCTGACAATATAACTCATTCTCAGAAAAAAAGAGATTTCAAATTCACCTGATCATTAACTACGTGTGTTTCAGTATAAGGGAGCAATGTAGGAGAAGAGAGTTAATACTTCAGAGGGAAAAAAAAATCGGAACATAGTTTAATATCCACCAAAGAGTATAAAGAAGAAGCCATTGATGGATCATGATGGTCCATGAATTTGTCTAACCCTTTTTTGAACCAGCTGATGCCACCCTGCCCTCTATGGAAGCAAGTCCTGGAAGGTCACCAACCAACCATTGCATAAAGCAGCATTCTCTCTCTCTTTCAAATCGATCACTGATTAACTTCAGCAACTGCTTGCTATTCCTCAGACTGGGGGATCTGGCAAACAACAGTTCTCCATTCACCTCATGCCTTCCATTGAGATTCTGCAAACTTCAAACATATCCTCCCCCTGCCTTTCCCTTCCTAGAGTGATGAGTCTTTGAATCTCTCCCTCATAAAGCAGCTGCAGGATCCCCTTGATCTCTCTACCATTCAGGTTCTGGGGAAAGTGCTTGAGGAATAAAATCCCTAAGATGCACTGTGGATTTTCCAGCATGAAATGTTTCCTGGAGGACTGACTGCTGTTTTTCTACTGAGGCAAGGTACCCAAAAGGGTAGAGAATAATAGCAACAAAATTGGAAGAAAAGTGCACTATTAGGATACAAAGAGGTAACTACCATCAAAGTCCCCTTCTGCCTGGCAGATGCCTCAAACCACATGGATCATAGGAACCTGGAAGATCATTTTTACAACTAGGAGCCAAAAGCTTCAATTTCTATAGCTTCTTGAGAAGATTACTGATGGAAACACAGGATAATTAAACCAAAATGCTTATAAGATGAAGAAAACAAGCTGGGTCAAAACCCAGACCCATTTTCTAGATCAGAAATGCATATTTATTTATTTTAGTCATAATACGTGTTGTCTGGGATATATTTGAACTCTTTCTAGTTCACCTTCAGGCAACGCTTCTGTGACATAAGAAGCACTACTGCCATTCCATAATGGAGACTAAGACATTGCTTTTCTGAGAAGGAAACACTTTGAAAAAAGGTTTGTACTGCACTCTCCCACTATCGAACAGGGGTAGGAAACACAAGAGAGCCTCCAGTTTCCTTTGCTTGGACAGCCATATAAAAGCTGGCAGAATACAGCCTCTTGTAGCATGTTACAGAGAAATCCTAAATTGATCTTACTAACCTTCAATAGCAGGTGACTATTTTGAAAGTAAATTATGAGCTTAACAAGAACAAACTAAGAAATGGCACACTTTCTCCCTATACTGATGAAATCCCAAATATCATTAATTTTATAAAATAAAATCAAAGTATACTATCATTCAGCCTATAAGACTCAAGTCAATAGGAACTCGGTGACACTCATATGTCTTTAAATAAGACAAGTGCTTTGTCAAGTAAACAGTTCACTCATTCTGTTCTCACAGAGAGAAACATTTTATTGCTTTGTGCCTGTTCGTTGCTTACAAAAGAAAAACATCTCTTCATTTTAGTCAAGAAAGCTTCTGTTCCAGAGAACAAAGCCTTCATTTGGTTTTCTCTAATCTTTATGATGTTTGCAAGTTGGTGTCAAAAATGTTAGTCAAGGCATGCTGTGTTACAGGTCTGTGGGGCAAAAGCAGTCACAAGAGACTTTCCACCCAAGTTAGAAGGAGACCACATTACCATTCTAACTACTTCCTATGGAAGTCACAGTTGTATCAACATCCTGCTGTTTTGTTTGTATTTAACTTGGGATATGACTCTCTACACTCTCAGCATGAATCCTACAATTAAATGGAAGCAGTCCACAGGTTACTAAGAAACAGTCTAGTGTTCTACATATGAAATGTTACAATTTTTGAGACAATCAAACTGATATCCATTCACTGAACATGCTTACAGTATACATTACCACAGCTGAAACAAATAAAAATAAATTAAAATAATAAAATTACAGTAAATTGTAAATTACTTTCTGAAAACTATTTTTTCTTCACAGCTATTTATACGCTATCACATAAAGGTATGTGAAAGAATTCACAGTAGAGAAATTATAGCTATCTTTCTCAAAATACAGGCTGTATTAGAGCTTACGAAGTAGAATAAAAAATATTTCAAAATGATCCTACTTTCATACTGCATTAATAACCTAAGAAACCTGACCCTGGTGTATTTGCTGAAACTTCAATTCAAAGAGTAACCAGTAATGTCATGTATCCACTACTACTTCTTTAGCCTAGAACTATCCCCAAGGTAGGTGCTGGCTTTTTTAGAATATACTAGCATTTAAAAAGGAGCATAAACTAAGCATCCTTGCCCATGCTTTTTATTTAAACACCGCAGATTTCAGTGTAGGTAAGAGAAACCAGCTTTACTTTCTGGGAAGAAAGGAGGTGGGACACAAGCACTGCCCAGCTGTAACACAGAAAGCAGTGCCTATAGGGAAGCTACCAGTTTAAGTGGTTTATAAAGAGTAATTTCACAGCAGTTTCAAAGAGTATCACCAGCCTTAAATCACTTGCCACTTTCTCCTACATTGCTATATTGCTTTCCTCATCTTTGCTGCTGTATGGAAGACCCCAAAAAAGGAAATTAACTTCATGATTACATGTAAGTAGAGTCCCTACAACTTAATCAGGGATTTTCCTGTCAATGAGTGGCCATGCTTCTGGCCTATTTATGCACTGAACAGGTGAACTGCATACACAATTACTTTGAAATGTTCCAGATGCACTGGATTTACTACTCACACAGAGATTCCAGAAGTGGTTTTTACCATAGCTGTACCCACAGCAATGAGGAAGAAACCACTATGCTGTGGGTGACAGAACCTCTTAGGGTCGAGTAAGTAGGGTATCAGTAAAGGAAAAGATGTTGAGCTCCTCTCCCTTTCCCTCCACAAGTGCCAGTTTGAGATGGTAATGGGTGGAAATAGTAGCAGGAGAATGCAAAGCAGGGACATGATCTGATTTGTCCAGGTGCTGGGAACACGTCTAGATTCTCTAAGCATCCAACAGCCCTTGTCAGAACTGCAGCTCCAGCTGAGCTGCTACACAGATGTGAAATCCCCAACTTCTACTCCAGTAATATTTATATATGGAAAAAAGGGGTATGTCTGTAGAAAACCAGATGAAAGGTACATTTCCTTATATTTCTGCCACTGGTACTTCATAAAGCATTTTAACTTTCCTACAAACTCGGACTGTGACTCTCTGGTTTTACATCTTACACAGTCTTCCCCTCGGGCTGTGATCTCTGACTTCCAGAATCCATTCAAAGACCCTCTTCATCTCTGCAGTATCCTCAAAAGTCGACCTGAAGCCATTTGTATACTCAGCTATGCTTGAATTTCCTGCACTAAAAGGCAGGAGGGAACCAGTCAGACCAAGCGACAGAAAAACGGACAGGATGCATTCTCTTCTCTGCAACAAGACAGGTTTCCTCCTTACTCCGGGAAGGTTCTCATACTTGGTTTGTCGAACAAAGATCCAGACCCTGATCTTGCACCCAAGACTGGGATCTAGGGACAAATACAAATGCCCTCTCCCTGTTTGGCAGAGAAACACAGTATTCCTTCAGCACTTCTTGCAAAGAGTGGCACCTGGTGGGACCAAATGCTTTGTGGAAAAAACATTTTACTCCCTTTCTTCCCACAAATATTTCATCCTTGACTATACACAGGTGCTGTTAAATGAATAAAGTAAACATACTGAAAAACAGAGATAAGCAATATTCATTTATTATTTTCAGGGGGAAAAATGGTGGACATTCTTAAACAAAGGAAGGGATGTTTAATTTTCTACTGTCACTGTAAGAAAATTTAATGCAAAAACTAATTCAAAAATAATTTTTTTATTGGACAGCACAGCAATGTTCTATTTTTATTATCGAGTGAAAGGACTAGTAGCTGGTTGTTTTATTAGGAGATCTTTAATGCTTCATTACTGAAGTAATCTGATTTATTCCACATAAGGGAAAATACACATTCTTCTGGAAATTTGTAGTGAATTTCAGGGCACAGTCATTTCCAGCAAAAGTGATTTAGCAATACCCACAGGTGATGGCATGAACTCTATCAAAGTCAAGGAAATTACCTTTCAAATTCTTGGCAAGAATTTCATTCAGGATACTCTGAAAGCTTCAGAGCACCGAGTCTACCGAGTTGACTGCTAAAGAAAACACCCAGTAATTAACAGCTGGATCTCAAAAATTAAGAATTAGCAAATCCTCAAGTCAAAACATGAAGCTCAGCCTTTTGGGGGATTAATTCCATGGTCACTCACTACTAAGTGCTGTGTTTGTCACATGTAACTAAATCACTGAAAGATCAAATTAATGCAAAACCACAAAGAAATTATTTTTTTTTCAATCTTGTATTTAAATATATTTCTAAGTAGAGTAAACACCACAGAAAGTTAATTTAAGGGATTTTAACAAGTTTTGATAACAAAGTTTGGGGAGCTTGGCGGGAGAGTTGGGGTTTTTTTGTTGTTTTTTTTTTTTTTTAACTTCAGTGGTTGCAGCTTAAAGATTATATGCATATAATTTATAAACTGAACAAACAAAACAGGTGATAATTTTTATATCTTTCCCCCACATGCCATTAGACTTTCTTTTATGACTGTAGGTCCTGCAGGTCAAACTTTATATCTTTCAAAGGGAAAATAATTTTGAACATTTCTAAAATGATGATCTATCCCATAGAGTAAAATCCACTTTCCATAAGGACAGGCATTTATTTCACATACATATAAAAAGGAATTTTAATATTATATAAACACTCATTTATCTATCTATACAGCTCTCTAATTCTGTTACAAGCAGGTTTATGAGTTTTGGAATGAACCACCATTTAGGAAAAGCCATCTGTATGAAACCATTTTGTATGCCTGGTGGTCATGAAAGTATGCTCCACAAATACGGCATTTCTGAAACATCTGAAAAAAACTGCCACCACATCACAGAGCAGAAACTTCTCCTGCCCTCAAGTTCTTCATATTACAAAATGAATAAGCTTTTCTAGGCAAGCCTTGTGAAGGTCTCAGTAGGCTGTGTCCCTTCTTGGGGACTCTCAGAAAACAAAAACAATGTCTGGAAAAATTCGTCTTGATATATATTTCTAACTACTAATTTTTAAGCTCAGGCCAATTGAAATACTTCTACAGATGACAAATAAATTTAAAACAAAACACTAATATGCCTTTTTTTCACACTGCAATATAGATTATTTTTTTTTAAACTATCACTTATTAAAAAATAATAAGTGCATTCTTTTTTTTTTTTTTTTCTGCTGAGATAGAAAGACCACAAAGCATTAAGACAATTAGGCAAAATGATGGATTTGAACACATGCTGCATTTCACTGTTAACATGTATGCGTAACTTCCATTAATGTCAGTATGAGTTATGCCTGCACTGCTAAAATAATATGACCATAACAAAAATATTTCCTCCAGAACTAATACAGCTATATTTTTAAAAGACATTTTGGTAAAAAAATAAAAGTCGCATATTAGTAACATGCAAATTCAAATCCTTCTCCAAACCTCACATTTTGGAATTCTTTAAAATAAATCTTACTGTGTCACATGTTGGCAGCAAGTTAAGATCAACTTGATTTTTACCTCCTTCCATCAAATTACCTTTCATCCAGTGGGTACTTTCAAATTACCTTTCATTCTTTAGTTTCCAGTTCAAAATTATAATGAACAAGATTAAGCTGCTATACATTTTTATTCTAAACTTCCTTAAATATCTGAATGTATATGGGAACGTATAATGACAACTGAAGAAGTTATCTAAAACTGACAACTGATTGTAGCCAGTAAATTAAGATGGATCTTGGCAATGTCAGCCAGATGGGCCTAGAATGCAGAGTTATGTTTGGAACTTGAAGATAATATAAGCATAGGAAATCATCATGAATGTTCTTAAACACACAGTTCATACCTCTTTAACTGAAAGCTAGCAGCCAAAAAATGTAATCACTTAATATTAACATAAGGAAAAAAAAAAAAAAGAGAAATATAAGTTATGGTTAATGCTGCCAATTAATAAATTACCTTAAAATATCAGAGAGAAGACACATTATTTTAGTATATTACACAACACAGGATTAGCGTTATTCTTTCAGTGGTTGTCTGGGTTTAAGACAGCTTCTACAATCTGTTTTTGAGAGTACTTTATTCACTAAAAATAATAATGCCATATTTAGTATATTCTGTTTCAATGCAGCAGTTCTATAAATTTGTCATGTGTTTATTTCAGTAAGCAATTTCAAAAAGTAAACTACTGTAACATCCAAATAATTTCTTTTAAAAGTTTACTAGTACATATATATATATTAATTTATGTTGTTTAGTATAGGTTATTAAATTTTTATAATCTGAAATTCAGATTTACGTTTAATTTATGTTTAATAGTGGTCATGTAGCCCTTGCCATACAGAGTTCAAAAGAATGAATAAGTATATTCATTTCTGCTTCTTTGATTCAGTACTAATGATGTTAAAGATGCAGTAAAAAGAAAAAAAATATGATCATGTGAATTTTCATCATTATTCTATTAGTTTTCTCTGTTTAATAAAATTGTGCTGTGTTTTTATATATTTTATTATCTCTATTTGCTGTCTCCTACACCAGCAACGGAAGTCCTGTCTGATTCCATCTCCAACATGCTTTATAATGCTTTATAATATATTTCACAGAAAGTAAAGTTAGGATAGAACTTAAAATAGTAATAGAATATATGGGGTTTTTCATGAAAGTGAGTTCTAATTCTAAGTTATTAGCTGAATCATACATTTCAGGGTGACTGATTTGTATAGGAGTTTATTTTAGCTCAGTTAAGAATAAAGAATGAGAACTGTAGATAAAAAATTGCTTCTCTTGAAGCTACAGAAAGGTAATGGCACAGAAGGTCTACATACTTATACAGCTGACAAAGCAGTAATTAATAAATCAAAGGCAAAAAAAGAAAAATAAGAAAAGTCTTTTACAAAAGAAACCATATTAATGACTTCTCAAATAAAAAAAATACTTTTAGCTATGGATTTTTATTAACTTTTTAGATGCTAATTTAAAAATTCCTTCTAAATTCACTATTTTGCTTGTAAAATTAATACCACAAAAAACACACTATATGTGTATATCTCATTTTAAATTCCAAACTATTCCTAACCTTTGATACTAGGTCTTTCACTGCTAGTAACGTATACTCAGTTTTTCAGTCATAAAACAGCTTTTATCAACAGAGAAGTCAAACTTCACCAGTTTCTGCCAACCTCACTTCCCAAACTGAAGATACATGACTTACACAGCTCTGTGAAGTTCTGTGCACCCAAGAAAAAAAGTCACAGTTACAGAATTCAAGATACTGCTTTTTTTCCCCCATGTTGCATAATGATTAAAAAATATGATAAAAAGAAAAAAAATCTTACCATTAAGATGAAACCAAACATGTACTCAAAGAAACAGATCAAAGCATTATACAGAAAATAAATGACTGCATGAAACATACTAGCATTGAGCATATGAGTTATCACACTTGAAGTAACACATACATATAAAAAAGAAAACCAAAAAAGCATATCTATTACAGGATATAATATCACATATTATAGTAATTCATATATACTCCCATTTTTCTTATACAGACCTCACCAGAGTCAAAAGCAGAAGTTTTTTTGATTTCACTGGAAACATTCATGCTTACCTTACAGTATTTCTTCACCTGTATTACATGGCAGCCATTCTTAAAACCTACCTTAATAAAACTCTAAGAAGCGTATGTCTCGATTTTCACTTTGTCTTCTTTACAATAACGTTAATAAAATATTTTTTTTCTAATTATTTCCATTCCTTTCAAATGTAAGGGTATCAACAACTTAGTTGAAGTTACGGGTTTTGTTTTCTTTTTTGTTCCTCCCTCAATAAAACAGTTTTGAGACTACAACTGTGAATTTTCTTTGCTGAACTACACACCTAGCCAAGTCATAACAGGTTCACTCTTCTTTGCCAATTTTCAAGATCATGTAAGAGCTTTAACATCCCATAATTACAGATACTTACCTTTATTGCAGGTAGGAAGTTAGACTTCAATTGTAGGTCTATCTTCCTTTTGAATTCTGTACACTTATATATTATGATGTATACGCAAATAGGTTGTCAGTTTGGGTTTGTGGGGGGTTTTTTGACCAATTCACTGCAATAAAATTTGTCTCTAAAAGAAACTCCAATAGAGAATTCTCACTGGAAGATGGGGATTTAGACCCTCACTTCCTCATGGAAGTTATACGGTGCTGATATTTTATTTACACGTAACAAAGGACACCTTTTAAAAAATTCCTCACAGGTTGAGTACTTCTGAAATGAAGACTTTGCCTTCCTATACTTTAAAAGGAATTTAATAGTTTTACAACTATTTGAAATCCTTAGATTCAGACTTAAATACATACATAGAAAAAACACAGGAAGGAAAAAAGAAACACCAAACAACAAAACCTTTCCTTATGACAAGAAAGTATTAATTTTACATTTTCTAGAAATTAGAGGAATCAATGTACTTACTTCATCTCTAGAATTTCTTCCAGCTGTTTTCTTCGTTCTATTCTCAGGTTAGCCAGATGTGCTTCTTTTTCAGCCAAAGACTGCTGTGTTGAGGCAAGACGGGCTTTGGTAGAATCTAATTCTTGTCTAGTCTTTTCCAGTGCATTCATCAGCTCTTCTACCTGTGAGAGAGAACTTTTAAAGTCCATATTCTTTACAATAAGTAAATCTGAAATCTATATAAATCCAGGGGAAAAAACAACCACCACACAAAAGGAATTATTCTAAGTAAATGGCTCTTTATTTCTACCTTAACTGTTTTAAAAACTAACAACATAAACAGATGTTAAATACCAAAAAATCTTCATGTTTCCATGAATCCATTGCATAACATGCAACACTTACAGAAAGCAGAAATAACATAGGTCACCAGAAACCTATTTAACCTGGGTCACAGACACAAACAGACACAACATATAAATATGTTCTGCAACATTTTTATTAGTTATATTCAGGGTGGTGGTAACTCAACATGACAGTAATTTAATAAATTTTAGATGTAGATATAGATAAATATT
The DNA here is from genome assembly GCA_013400375.1 of Thinocorus orbignyianus. Classification (NCBI taxonomy): domain Eukaryota; kingdom Metazoa; phylum Chordata; class Aves; order Ciconiiformes; family Thinocoridae; genus Thinocorus; species Thinocorus orbignyianus. The sequence continues at coordinate 1,315,718 of VXBW01002926.1, forward strand.
TTAATACAAAACTGGTCATGAAAATACACCTATTTTTCATCAAAAAATGCAAATCCTTCTGTGCAGAATAGGTTTCCCAAGGAAGCCATAGATTCTACAGTCCTTGGGTATTTTCAGATCTTTAGACTGCATTGCCTCTAGTGGTCTCTTCTAACCTGCATTATTCTAGGATTCTGAACTAAAAATGTCTGTTGCTACTCTAACAACAACCAAGTTATTTTCCTCATGACAACTCTGAGAATCTGAAGTATGAAATACAGGAAAGCTAGTGTAATCCCACTCCTTAGCATTGGTAAACGTCAACCGGATATATTTATCAATGTGGGATAAATTAATTATCACAGGAATGCAGATAACCTTCATTTTTTCAGAAAACAAAATACAGAAATAAAAAAAAAAAATTATCACATGGTCTATCACATTATTTAAAGAACATACTAAGGAATGGAGATTCCGTATGACACCCATCTTGCAGCAGCAAATTTACTTGTGGGGTGAATTTTTATATTCACAGAACCAGAGGGTGACAAATGGTTTCTGGTAACCAGGACACCAGTATGATTTTCCCTGTTCAAATGATACAGTTTACATTAAGAGCTGCAAGTAAGCAATAGATTTTGTGAGATATAATGATTTAAATAACGTATGCCCTATTTCCTTATTTTCTTCCTCACATCCTTTGTCCAAATACTAACATTTTAAAATTAGCCAACACTTCAGGAAGAACATCTAAGTAAAAACAAAATGGGAGAGAGGATATATACCAGTTGTTGATGCTATGCAAGTCATTGAAAAGTGTTCACTTTTGCAGGTGTATTGAAAAGTCTGACCACATTCCACTGTGGACATATAACCACTGTGTCTACAGAGAAAATAATGTTTTCTCCCAAGTTCGTGCTTAATTGATGTTTGTTGTTACCTAAATCCTACTAGCCTGCAATCAGCGTTTATAAGCCACATATTTGAGCAACCTGCTCTAGTGAGAGGTGTCCCTGGCCATGGCAGGGGGGTTGGAACTTGATCTTTAAGGTCCCTTCCAACTCTGACCATTCTATGATTCTATGATTCTATGATTCTATTTTTATTTCAATTTGAACACACTTTACCTCCTACATAAGAGGTTCAATAAAGTAAAATTAATAATACGGTCCTTCATCAAATTATAATGAGGACTCATACCATGTTTGAAAATGATACACTGATTATTTACCCCATCTACACCAGCTGCATCAGCATCTTTATAAACGCAAGATCAACAGAATACTAGAACACATCTTGTACCATGCAGTGCATAAGAAGTTATATTTCATGAATGCAGAAACAGAATTACCAATAGCATTGAAAATACTGATGTTCAAACTTCCACTCAGAAAGTATGACCAATGTAATACCGATTTAAATTAAATAGCAAGGAGAGGAGTGCAAATCGTGCAGTAGAGTCTGTGCAGGTGTAAGATTCCACTAAAGAAAACCCTCAAGAAAGATAAAAGCTTTAAATATCTTTGTAAAATGTCTATGTAGTGAAAATTCACAGTAGAAGCAGTAAAGAGAAAATATACTTGAGGGGAAATAAAAAAAATAAAAAAGTTGGATTTGCACTTAAATCCCGGGGGTGGGGGGCAGGGGAACACACCACAGATGGAAAGAGACAGATCACATTTCTTTAAAAATATACTCAATTTCTTATATGGCACCAGATACTTCATTTTCTGTTTTAGTACAAGAACAAAAACCTATGCTGCCTCCAACAAGGACAAGCCTTAACTTCTAAAACTTAATATATTTCTTCTCATTTTCTTGGGTTATTTCTTTGGATTGCCCTTGTGTTTTTTAACTACTGCATATAGCTTCTGCTGAGGCTCCAGCCTGTTAGATAATTCCAGGCAACATACATTAATGGAAATTGTAGTAAGGATTCAAGACTGCAAAGTCATTCATTCCTACAGACTCTTGCTTCAAGACAGTATCTTCAAACACCAAGTCACTCCACACTTACAGATTTGTCTGGCAGATGAGAACATTAAAAGGCAGAACAGTAGCACTTCCGTATCTTTAGTATCATTGCCCTCCTTTTCCAAATTTAGTACTCAACCTGTTGACTGAATGAATGCTCAACCTAAGTTCTAACATATCACATCAGTTATACTTTAAAACATTTAAAGGAATTAAAGACTTGCAGAAAACAAAGCTGTGGATTTGTTAATGTATATTAATAACATACTCTCATGTTACCAGACAAAAGAGATCAAAGTCTAAAAGAGAGGGGAAAAAACCTCTAAAAATTTAAATAAGAAAACTTTTTCAAACCACAAATCGTTAACATGAGTAGACTTGAAAGTTATACTTTAATTTACACTTTCAACACAATATTTGCCAGCTAGTTCTTCCTTTATTTTTTGAATATGACCCAAGTTCAGAGTTGTATGTTTTCATAGTTAACTGTCTCACCAACACCTATAACAGAATTCGACTGGCATACATGTGCAGAAGAAACTGATTTTTTTTTTCCTTTTTTTTAAATGAACTACTATCAAATGGAAATGTGTGGCATTTGAAGTCGCACACACAAACGTTTTAGTATGTTTGTTATGTAACTGTACCAGATATATTACAGTGGAAAATTAACTTTAAACATTGAAGGCAGTATAATCTAGATAAAAAAGTCTAGGAGGGGAAAAACATTGTAAAACATAAACCAAACTCTTAATGTAAGCACATGTTCCATGTTCTCTTCTTTGATATAAGAATTAAAGTATTAGCAGAAAAAAAAAAAAAAAAGGTTAATGTTGATTTACTAGCGCTTAGTCTTAGTGGCCTACGGCAAATACTTCTTCCACTGTATTTAAGGACATTTCGTCTAGAGAATAAATTGTGTCCAGGAGTCCTTTCCTCTCCAAAGCACTGGTATGCCCCTGACAGCCAGTTTCCTTTTACTTTTTCCAGTCTCCAGACATTGAGCTGAGTTCCCCAGTGAAGTACCAGTTCATTAATGACGACTATGTCACACATTTAAATGCTTTTCTTATTATCATGCAAAGGATTAGGTTTGTATTAATGACCATATCTATTAATTTTAATATCTCATCTAGTCAATTCCATCACAAACTGAAGCATCTATTCTACCATAATAATCACATATGCATCCTTAAGACCGTTGTTTACACAAAAACACAGAAAAGCTTCTCAAAGTAATTTTTGTTGATCAGTAACATATTCTAAAATCCAAGTAGGATTTTAGATGTCTTAGTGAGCTGAAGTGAGGGCAGGCGCTGCCACTGTGCAAGCAACATTGGTGGTTTTCCAAGGCTGCTGGTGCCAGCACAGCCCCTCTGCCTTGCATGGACACATCTCAGAAGGTTGGAGTGAGGAGCTCCCAAACTCTTGCAGGGCTGAGGGGCAGCTCCCACCCAGCCTGCGAAGACAGCTATCACCTGAAAGCCTGCTCTTCCTTTTCCCCACTATAACTTTTAGTCTAACTACTTCTAATCACAAGCTTTAACATTTTAGATACCAACTAAAGAATTAAGAACTCATGCTTTGAGAGAGTTTACTCCGAGAACCTCATTGAATACAAAGTTCTCTGTCAGTAAGTAAGCTATGCCCTGAATACTTTGTTAACTGGGTTTTCTTCCCCTTTGCAAGCAACAGTCTCATTTTATCCTTTGCATTTTCTAATAAAAGCCATTAATTTCTTACCTTACTTTCAGAAAGTCTAACTGACCTCAGCATTTCAATTACTAGAATTAAGTTTACATTTCAGAACAGCAGAAAACTAGCAAACTAAACTACTGTAATTCCTTCTTAGTTTTGAGATCATACTAAAAGAACACTTTCTCCTATGTCTGCAGCTTCACATTTTCAAGTCCAACCAGTAGTGTTTCGCACCAAGATAAGAAAAAGAAATAGAAATGAATGCGGCTGAAGTACACATCTGCATTACCAGATTCTGCAAATTAAAGGAGGTTAGAGTTCAAATGAATGACAGTTTATTAAAAAAGCCCTGGAGCATTCTTAATTCCAGATTGGATTCGGCTCAGCACAACTCACGCTAACATAATACTGTTCCAGTTAGTGGGAATAAGGAGGGGGAGGGACAATTGCATGTTTTCTCAGTTCAAGTATAATATATTTCTTCAGGATGACAAAGAGCTGGCAACTTTCCATAGATCATGGTTAGTATTATTGGTATTCCTATCTTTAAAGGGTTGGTACTGTATTTAACAACAATATTAGCGATAAATACAAGAAGTTTGGATTTCCCTAACCGACTTTTTCAAGTATCACTACCTATAGAACTCCATATCTACTTTAATTTAAAACCTAATCTTGTGTTAATACATACGACCATTTATTAGTTTTATACACCAGAATAAAACAAATAAATATGACTATTTAATTATAGATTCTTCAAGATTATAATTAAAAAAAAAAAGGTTTAACAAACTATTACATTTAACCAGTATGGGTTTATGTGAGCTGCATTTTTATAATAAGCAGTCAGTCAGTGTAAAAATCCTCCCAGTTGTATTCAAAATTGATTCCATTTTTCCATTTCCTAAGGAAATGTGTTTGGCTTTTGGGGGTGGTTTTATTTTGTTTTTGCCAAGTTACACACTATAAATTTCAGTTATCTCTGGTTCTGTGAAGATTAATTTAATAAAAACTGTATTGGGGGGTTTCATTTTTCCCCTGATGATTAAGCATGAGATTGCAAAAAAGGAAAGACTGTATTTCTTAAAGTATCTCTTTGTGGCTTTCTTACAAATTTACTGTGTCACTGGACATAGATAACACATTCACTTAGATGATGGGAAAAAAGTCAAAAACCTGAATTCGTACACACAAATATCCACTCAACAGCTCTTCTGACTCACAGGCTGAAGACTTCAGCTCTTTATACTAATTGCTTGCCTATGCTTTGCATAGGAAGGATGAGTGCCAGGCACCCCAGAATCCTGCACCAGCAACTGTCAGCCACACAGGAACCCACTCCATCTCATGAGTAACTCAGTCACACACCTACAGGAGGCCCAGTACCAGTCACATGCACCTACTTCTCTTAAGTAGGTGCTGTCCTGTAATATGTTTTGCAAATACCTTGTTTCTGTCTGTTCCTAATGGGAAATTATCTCAGAGGTCCCTTCTAACAATGAAATTCTGTGAAATTCTGGGAATTTCTCCAGTGCACAACTGGTCCAAAGTTTCATTCCAAAGGTGGTTTTTTGCAAAAGCAAACAGACATAGCAAAATGTCATACTGAGCTTTGCAAGACATGGAAATAAACTCTTTGTCACCTTCTCCTCCACTTGCTTCCCATCCCATTTGTCATCCACAGCCAAATTCCTCAGCTCGTATCTTCAATCACAGCTTTTAAACCCAGGAAACAGGTTTAACAGAACCAGTATAGTTATGGAGCCTGATGTTCCTGAACATGCCCAAATGAAGAAATTAGACACATGTTGTCTCTCACAATTTTTGAAATTGACAGCGAAGAAAAAAGTAACCATACTCCAGAATGTATACAAGCTTTAAAATAAACATCGTAAGTAAAGGATTTGACAGAAATTTAAGAAGGTAATCACCTTATAAAATCCAGGGTAATAGTTCATTTTCAACTTGGGGTTGTTTTTTCTAAAAAATCACAATAAGCCAGGCAAGCAGGGCCCAAGGATATCAACCAGCAATGCCGTGGTAGTGTAACACAAATTACCAGAAGTATTGAAATAGCAATTCCCACGAAACAGCTTGCCATCTGCATAGGAACACAACAGGACGTTGACATCCAACTGAATGCCATGCAGAATTTGAAATTGGAAACCTTATGGAGATTACTACCTAAATTAGGATTTAAAACATTTTCATTCTTTTGCTAAGTGCTATGTTAATAATACAGGAAGTTTAGTTTTATTCAGATGAAGAAGAGAGACATTATAGATCTAACACATATTTCCCCTCTAGACTTGGGGAGACCATAAACAGGGAGAAGATACTTTAGTTTCATCAGTATTTCCTTGCTGGCTGTCCCTTCGCAGATACCAGTCATGATAATTTATATTAGCATAATGTTATGATAGAGACATACGTCCATCTCTACATAAAAATATCTAGAATTTAGCAGATTCTCATAGATTTAAAGAAATATATATCCCAAGTAAAGTAAGGATTAGTAAAGTAATAGTCTTTATTAAGTCAATCTAAGGCTTTGCAAGACCGTTCTGGGAACTATATTCAAATTATTAACTTCCTTGATACTCACAGTTAAAACTTCGACCATTTTTATTCTAAACCTCAATAATATAAATACAAAAATAATATAAAATAATATAGTAATATAAAAATACAGGACCACAGCAACATAATTCTTGGATTTAATATCCTGTCTTCCAATTAACAGTGATTTCACCTACAATTGAAATATATAATCAAATATAACCAATTTTTTTCCAAAATTAATCAGTTAAATTAACTAATGATTAGCTTATAAGGACAAACCAAAACATCAACACTGGATTTAATAAATAAATAAAAATTTTATATATATATAAAGTCAAATAAAAATGATAGTATAAAGTAATGTTAACCTCTATGCTCTAGGGTCATGTTCTAGACAAATGAAAACAGCAACCACTCTCAAGCAAGAATAGAAATGATGCTTCCACTGCAGTCCCAGGAATAATGTCATCTACTTAAACATGTCATCTTGCGAGGTATAGCTCACCTCCAGTTATAGTTTTAGCAATTAGTTTCAACTAGAAAACACTGTATGATAATCCAGTGCCAAAATGTGAACATGACCTCCTGCAAAAAGTGTAAAGGATGGGCAAAACGACAGAATACTCCTCCTCCTTGCATGTGCAGCTCAAATATTTAACCTCAAATAAAAGTTCTTTCATTAGCGGCAAAATATAGTTATATGATGGAGTAAATAATATCATATTCTGTTTTTGCAATGCTATATATATTTTTTTAAAAATAATAAATCTCTACACCTCAGACCACGTCAATAAAGATACTGTACTCAAAGTGTTGCAAGAATCGATCAACAAATGTTCTTTGTCCAAGACAAACTTCACACTGACAAGGCCTAACTCACTGTTGGCTTCATTCAGCTCTAGAATTCACCCAGACATACACTGTAATGGAAACAAGACCAAGCACCTAAACAATTGTGCAATTCTACTTATAAAAAAGCAGCATCTTTTCAACTTTTTTCATTTAGTTTGAAAATTAATTATTTTGTTGATATATCTCATTACTTTTTTTCTACCTTTCCATTGAGCTTCATTTGAGCAAGTCTGTAATTGTTTTAAATGGCTGGTGGCCTCAGTTCTGCTCTGACTTACACTTGATACTGTGCAAACCTAATTACAGAAGTAGCATTAAAGGTTGTGCAAATGAAAGCAGACTTAGATATATGTTGAAAAATTACAGAGCTCAACCTAATACTTTCAGAAGTATAAAAAAAAATATGTAATTGAATTAGCTATTGAATGTATGTTGATTTCTGTAGGACACTCAATTGTCCTACAGGATATTGTATCAGGAAGAGAACTCTTATAGACTAAAAACAATTACACTGTGTGATTTCGGTGTTGAGTCTTTTTAGATAAACCATGCAAGTAGAGCAGAGCAACTCTTTAGCTGGTGTTAAAGTACAGCGCTGTCAGACTGGCCTCTCTGGTTAATGTCAATAGCACTGCGTATAAAAGGTGACTAAAGTGTGTACAAATGTTGATCTTTGGAGAAGGCATGCCTAGAATCATACACACATCTACTATTTCATCCACCAGGTCAACTTCAGGGAGAGAGGGCAAATTGGGAGTTTTCTTGCCAAAAGCTGATTCTTAGCACACTTGTTAGGCTACATTGCACAAAGCTACTTCCCCACTACTTTTAATCCATAATCCCAATATATAATTAAAGGTAGAAATGTTTCTCTATCAGAATATTTCCAAAGGCAACAGAGATGCACGTGTAAACTCTCACTGCAAACAAGTAGTTTAAGTAAATAAGAGTTGCTCCACACACTACCATGTGTGTACATATTGTGAAATAGCAAGCAAGATCTATTAAAGTGAAAATGTTATTGTATAAAAATACTTGGATAGTTTTACACGAGAAATATCAGTAAATCCAGTTTCCTATCTAGTCTTGACACAAGCTAAATATTATTAACACATAGTAAGATAAATAGAAAGATTTGTGCAACTGGTAACAAGCTACAGTTTTTAAATCAAAGAAATTTGATACCATCTTTAGTACTATGGCTTTTAACCTAGTATTCACGCCAGCACTGAATGCCCAAGGAAGCTGTGTATCCGCGCTCTTCTCTTACTGTACATAATCTTTCCGTCTTTACTTACTTCTTTGGCATTTTTAGTATAAAATTACTCATGCAATATTTTATTAGCTTGGCACACACATAAAAGCCACAGCGGCACGGATACGCTACATGTTTGAAAACTAAACTTAATTCCTACTGTATACAACACAATATTAACTATATAAATAACCTTAAGAAGAGTCATGTTATGTCTGTGCATTAAAGAGGCAAGTTCTGGCTCCAGCACACCCATTTGCAGATCTGCTTATCAAGAAAGAATTTAATACTTGCTATAGCAATTGGACCTTACATCCTTGCTCAAATGTATCCAGCACCATGGGTGAAATACAGGGGAATGCACAGAGCAGGACTACAAACAGTTGACTAAGTTAGTTGTTTCAGACATGATACAAATATAAGCAACACAAGTTTACCAATATGGGCTCTGTCCTAGGTCAAATAAGGTGCACTTAAACCCTAAAAATAAAGGCTTACAGATTTGGTGTAGTTCTGGTACCTTTCGGGTGAAAAGGGCTTCTTAGAAGGAAATTTTTCTTACAGAAACAATAATTAAAAACTGCTTTGGAGTGTCCCTTCAGGAAGACACCAGCCAATAGGAACAGAACTGAAGTGCTTATGAGTCTGTCCAGGACAGGAGAGCCCATAGGACAGTCAGAGAGGCCTTCAGGGGACAACAAAATGTCTGACAACTGGACTCCATTATTAACACATGATAAGCTCAGAATTTGCACAAATAGTAGCTCCCTGTTGATGAAACTATCCCCATACCTACTACACAGTAACGAGCCACAGATCGCTGCCTCCCTCCCCTCAATCACCACACTAGAGAGAAATCCCCCTGTGGGAGGAAGAAGCAGTGCTGGAGCAGTAGGATGCTGAACTGAACTCAACAACGGTCTCAGGAAATACAGCTTGTGCAAAAAGGGGAGCCAGATGTGAAGGGGGCTCCCTCCGAGAGCAGAGGCCGAGAAGCAGTAACAGGGTTCAGAGATGCCCCTGCAATGGCCTGAGCGCACTCGGTCAGGAGGAAGCTGTGCAGCACTGCACAGATCCTTGCACATAACTGCAACATCTGTTCACACTGCTGCAGAGCAAAGGCACGAAGAGACAGAACATGCACACACTGAGTATGCAGAAAGGAAACAGCCTGAATGGCTCGCTGTGATTACAGAGATGGAGCAGAAAATCAGGTGGGGGAGAGAACACTGACACGGGCAGGAAGACAGCCCAAGACACATCGTCCTTCCGAAACTGCAAAATTCTCCTCTTCCTTCTTTCAATTGGTGATTGAGGAAGTGAAGAGACTTTATAACAATGGTTTTACTCCAGGTTAGCTCCTGAAAAAATCACCCCCATCTCTTTGTGAAATACAGCAGCAGCTAACAACGAATTAAAACATTACTGGGAAAAACAAAGATGTTGAATTGCAGAACTTGATCTTTTTCAAGTAACAAAACCACATTGTCTGTCACCAAACCAAAACAAGGTTTAGCAAGGATGTCCAGATGAAGAAAAAGAGCTGACACTTCAACTGTTACATCACCTACAATGAAAACAAAGATGTCAATTCTGTCACATCAGTCTGACAGAGTTTGACCCAAGTATAAAAATGCAAATACTATAGCTCAAAGTTCTGGTACCTAGGCTTTTTGCTTGTCTCCCCACATGATACACCAGTCAAATACGCATTTGGCAATACATTTCTACTGAGTGATAGTATTTGTTTCCAGGCTGAAGAAGGAGGAGAGGATTAAAATACTTACAACCCTATTCACCTTATCACTATGTATTTCAGAGTACTCATTATCTCAACATCTCCTGGGTACAAGAAAAAAAAAATAGGAAAAGACAATAGAAAATGGTGCTTAGCTCTCTACTCTATGAATTCAGTTGCTTCTTCCCTCTCATAACTGTACACAAGTACTCCCCCGCTGTGATGCTCTGCAATTCAATGTTCTAAATCCATTCTAGTCCCTTTAGGTTTCTGATGGAATAAATATCAAAGAACTGCCTTTTTAGCAAGCCTCCAGAATTTGCTGAACCAACTCTCCCTCTTCCACTTCAGCTTCCCAAACTGCTGGTCTAAGTCATATTGTAACATTTCTCCATGTTATTCTTGGAGTGCTTCAGTTCCAAATTCTGCTCAGCAGTGCCTTAACTAAAGGTCTTCGCCTTTTTATCTTTTCAGCACAAAGATGTGACAGTTAAAATATTCTAACATATCTTTCCTACAGAAGTTAATTCGTTTTCCAACTATTAGCAAGCAGTTATTGCTCAGCCTTATTGTGGGTTATACCCAGAACAACCTGGGTAAGGCAGCTCTCCTCATTCAGTGGTTACAAGCAGGTTTTGCCATCTGCTAGAATAAATACTGAAGAACAAGCAGCTGAAAAAATTGCACTTCACATCACATTACAACAGGAATCCTTATAAAAGGCAGCCTCATTAGTTGAAGAAATTCTATCTACAGGTAATATGAAGAAAGTTTCTGTATAGATTATATATAATATAGAATCAGTTTATAATAAGAGAACTAAGAGAAACTACACTAAAAAGCTTTGGCCTTAACTGGACAACCCTAATAACCGCTGTATGGAATTTACTAAATATTTTAATATTGTGTTTTGTATGAACATTATTTAGATACTAAAGCAAATGGTCACTTACATAAAAGCCTAAGTTTCATACAGCTATAAATAATTTTTCCAGGGAAAATACATTGGGGAGAGTTTGATGAGAACAGTAACATCTTACTAGATGAAAAAAGGAATAGCAACAGTATCTTTAACTAACATAAGCTCCTTTTCATTCCCCAGCTAAAAGTTTGTTTTCCTTATTAGTCTCTCAAGTCTCTTCCCACACGAGGAAAAATGCAGGAGAGTATAAACAGAAAACATGCAGATCTAAAAGCTGATATTACTCACTCTATTTCGAAGCAAAATATATGGGCATTAAGATGACAAGTTAAGTGAAAGGACTTACAAAACTTACAGCTGGAAGGCTTAAAATGTCTTTGAAGAGAACTGTATTTTGGATCTGCTTGACCTTTCATGTAAACTAACACCCCTGCCACTGTTCATATTCTGTATCATTCTCATCAGGGCATATCTTTTCTTATTCTTAAGCCCCTCTCATGCAAAGACAGGTTTGGTTTCAGAGGACAGAGATGACTATGTCCACATCAAGCTGTACATTTTAAGTATGTTTTAAGATCTAGAGCCCCTATCCAAGGAACACAATCCCACAAATAAGGACACATTAAAATGATATTAAAGTATGTTTACAAACATACATATGCAGAAACATGACTCTAATGTTTAGTTACATACAGACTGTTTCAGACGGGCTATTCAGCCTCTCAAATTAGCTTCATGATACAGTAAATGAAATTTGTTGAGCAACTGATCTGTATTATAAGCAAAATCCTCAAAATCATGTTGATGTGTTTTAAGAGATTTCATCTCCAAAATGCTCAGCAAAGTAAAAATTACACTTTCATCCACAGTCTAACGAAAATAGTAACGCCAACAATATAACTGTGTGCTCACAACATACAATCTTATAGTTAGAAAAATGCCTACAATGACTAAAATTAGGACTCCTGTCTTAAGCACACAGAACTCTAAGAAGCAGGTCATATAGTTAATTAATTATTTTACTCTTCATATTTCCAGTCGGGGCAAATGTTTTTTGAAATGTTTGGGAACAAGGATAGTCTAAATATAATATACTTCTAGTGGAAATAACATTTGCTCCATTTAGACTTCAGGCACTGCTGATGGCAGAACAAGATTGGAATGTACAGATAATTATCTTTGAGGCTAGTCAACAGCTAAAAGTCCCTCATAATATCACCTTTAAGATCAAGCCAAGACATTCCAGTCTGAATCAAGGTTTATTTATTAAAGGATTTAGCACTTTTAGATCCAATATTGCCTGGAAGACCACCAATTTCCATTCTCAAATATCTAATTTCTCCAGTTTCTTGGTGCATACATAAGACCTTCAAAATCTCTTCAGTGAGCACACACATGCACATAAACGACATCCAAATTCCTTCCCCTCTCTAAGACGAATTCCACAGGAAACACCTCTACAAAGTAAAATCTCCACAGAGACTGCAGGAGATGTCAATAATTCTCACTCATTTAGGTGACATAACTTATGCAACTGCAGCCATTTTTTACTGAAAGGTGTATTTTTCTTGAGTGGTATAAGGGATATTGAGAAGAACAGTGTTTCAGAGCTAGCAAAAAAATTAAATTAAATTAAACAAAATAAAACTAAATACTATTAAGTGAAGTAAAATTAATTAATTGGCATACAAAATCATCATATCTGTCCATTTTCCACAGGCTAACAAAGAAAAAAGACACAAAAATTAGACAACCGTGGTAAGCAAATGCCTATAAGATTTGCTTTGAATATCTTCTTATCTGGGAAGAGGGACAGGCACTTAAGGGTTTAGGATTTTTTCCTTTTAGGAAACACTGTTGACAACGAACAAATAAAATTATTACTCAAAATCACAGCTCAGCAATTCTCTTGTTGCAAGTTGTTTTTTTTCAGTCTGGTGTAACATCAAAATTCTACTTTTCATAACAAGATCAAAAGTAATGGTTTATAATACAACATCTGTTCAGTAAATTCATGTGATAGTGTGAAAGAGGCTTTCTATAAATGAACAAAAAAGAAATATAGCCTTTCTACATATAATGGATTTGGTCAACAAAAAGCCTAAATACTCACAGCATGATCCTGGTTATCCAAATTTCCCTGCTGTACATGTCTTCCTGTCTGACAGTGACTCCTCATGATACAAACTCTGAGTCACCCGGACAAATTTAAAGTCATACAGGTTGTTTGAATAACTGGAATCCTACTGTATTGCATTATGAATATAGTTTAATCTGAGATATATCTCATGGTCCTTCATGTAACGTTATACAACATTCCATCTCAAGAGGAAGGAAAATTAGCTATTACTAAAGCGTAACCCTCATTGCTATGATTGCACAGCAACATATGATAATAAAAATAATAGCAACTATTAACTTACTATGCTGTTGTAATGATACAAAAGTAGCAAGTATTTTGTATTCAGAAAACCCAAAATACTGGAATTGAATGTTTTAAAAGTTTTAAAGAAAAAAGTATCTACTTTACCAAGATATTATCTGTCTCTCCTTCAGAGTAAGTACATAAGCTGCCAAAAAGAGGCCCAGAAGAGATTTCCCAAACCAAATAACATAAGTTTCCTGGACACAGGAAAGAAAATTCAAGGTCCTTATCTTAAAGGACAGCAACCTTCCTCCCTGCCCCCCGCCTTCTCCAAATAGGGTTTCAAAGAGAAAAAAAGAAAAGCCAATTATAGCCTCTGTCAGGAGTATATATTCTGCTCCCACGTACTGCCCTTAGCTTCAGAAGGATAGAAGCAGTAGAGTTAATAGAGATAGCAATCCACTATTATTTTTACTCAGAGTTGCATTTATAAAATAAAATAATTTTAATATTCCCAGCACAGGCTTATGGTTAAAAGAATGGTCCCATATACACTGTAATATCTAAAAAGTCTTGAAAAAACAAAGAACTGAACCAAAGCTAAGAATATTGCTGTCTTTACCAGAGAAGTCAGAAATAAACACAACTGTTCATGAGAAAGATATTAGAAGCAGTAAATTTTCTAGTGATGAGTGTTTTTAGGTGTATAATTTATGTGTGCAAACACTCACTGGTGGTATGACCAGAAACACAGATATCATAGAACGAAAAAGGGGAAAAATAGGGGAAAGTAGAAGATGTGGATATATGCTCTACTAGGCTGATAAATAAAACTAGCAAACTTATATGAAAGACTAGATTGTGACATATTTTCACAAAAGCAAAAACAAAAACAAACGTTGTTGACTCAAGAACGAACGTTGGCAGGAAGCTGCCACTAGGTCTTCTATAGTTTACACTATATTTTTTACTTCCAGACACTGCCAGTGGGAGGTTTTATAGGATAATGATATACTGAGAAACTTATGACAAGCATGTCCAAACAAAGTAAAACATATTTTTCACAAAACAGTAAACTCTGATAGCTTTAAATCCATGGAGTCAGAGGTAGCCTGAAGACTAATTACAGCAGAATTGTTAACTTGTAAAACCTGTTTAAGGTATTAAAGTATTCTTGACTTTGTTCCAGAAAATATTGTTATAGCAGGAAGTTCCTCCTAAAAAACAGAGTTGAAATAGGAAAGGCGTTATTCACACAAAAAATGCTGAAGAGTAGTATGTTTAACAGGTTGATGACAGCAAAAATAGGCAAATTTCATAACTGGCATAAATTAAAAAAAATATATCTGCATTGTAAACAGAATTTTAAGGGACTGAGTAGGTGTAAAACTTGAATAGCTTTTTACTTCTAGGAGCTGTGTTTTCTAAGTCATACTTAGAGGTTGTTAGCAAAATAGTACATGAGGGTGAACCTGAGTATATTTAAATGTGCTGTGTAAACAAAGATCTTGACAGTCACCTGTGCAGTCACTCCTGTAACTTTCATTGTACAACCACTTGACTAATTCCTGAAGTACCAAAACCCTCTAAGAATACATCAGATACATTTCATATATTAAAACAAGCTTAGCTGAGCCCATATAGAATAAAAAGATTGCTGAAGAACCACCAAAATTATGTTAAAAATTGTACGGGCAAAAGATAAAGTTTGAAATTCTTGGCAACAGAAATTATTCTAATCCTTTTCTTCCTGTTACAACAAATTCTTTACCCCCCAAAAAAATTCTCATCTGAATTATACAAAAAGGCTAAATCAATATCTTATGATTTTCCTGACATTTTCAGATAGAGAAGATGATGCAGCATTTCTCTGCATATACAGTTCAGTCCCAGATCTATGCCATAGACTATTAACCACCGCCTGAGCTTTGGCTTGTGACAACAAGTGCTGAGTTTGCACATTATGATGACTTTCCTCCTTTCCTCCTAACATAAGGAATTAATAATTCTTCAATTCTAATAATCCCTAAGAGGAGATTAAACAGGGCACAGGAACCAAGATGTGGCTTTCCCAACAGAGAGATGCAAATGAATTCTCTGCAGTGTCTTGGAAGGACAACAACAATCCCCTGGCATCTTTACATGGCACATCTACTCACAAGTAGGGATTTGATTGATTGTTCATCTTGCTCCATGATCCCATCCAAAGAAATAATGAACAGGTTCAGACTTACCTAGACACAACAGATCCACTCTGTCTTCCACCTAGTGCATATTTGCTCTCAGAAATAAAGCAGCAAAAAAGCAGCTAGGATACGGGACAGACTAAAATCTAAATACGACAGCTGTAAGAGTACCAGGATCTGAGACTGTTTGGGCAATTTAACTATATTTTTCAGCTACTCCTTTCACACATAGTGCTGACTGTACTGATGCCATAACACTTGCATTCCATGTGTATCATTCAGAGTTTAGTCCATAAATTCTCTAAAGTCATTTTTCTGTTGTTACTGAAGTACTTATTTAAATACATATTGACTAATCTATGGTTTAATACATCAAGTAGACTATTTTTCATATACAGACTTAAATCTGGCTTTAAAAACTGTACGATGAATTGTAAAAACAGTTTAAAGTTATGATTGGCTGATAAAATGAAACTCTACTCCATTTCACTTGGATTAGTGTGCAGCTGCAAGATATAAATTCTGTGTGAGAAACAGTACATTTTTTAATGCTCTTTGAATTATCATGTTTTTGCAAAATGAAAGACAACTGGTTTCATATGCAGGTAAGAAATATTGGTATAAGGAATGTTATTTGATTTTAACTGAGTCATGTTGCCAGAATGCATGAAACAGCTGCGTGAGCCGAGTATCTGCCTTTAGGCTACAACTATATTTCCCTCATCCTTTACCACCTGTCTGTGCTAAAGTTACTGGATGCTGGTAGATATCAAACCTCACTGGGATCTTTAACTATCATAATTATAAAAAGCATTCTCTACTGTCCTATTGATTTTAATGTACTGATTTTGTACTAGACAAGACTGCATTATCTTTCATTCACAAACTTTTAAAGTAATGTCATAAATAAACTCACATACAAACAAAATTACTAAAGCTGTATTGAAAGAGTGAGGCTTAATTCTACTAAGTTTATTCTCTTTGACCATCTGTAACTTTATCAAATGATTGTGACTAGGCCACAAAAAGGCTGATGCTCTTCTACGTCACTCTTTAGATAAAGGTAGCACTGATCAAATAGCTAGAACAATTAGCACCGAGGGGGTGAATGGGAACATATTACTGTTAGTGGGGGAGGGCAGAGGAAAAAAGGTAAGAGAAAACTAGGATATTTGAACATTAGCTAGGTATAGTGAATTTTGTCCTAGGAATAAAAATGGTTGATACAATCTCAGTGCCGCTGCAAACGAAAGTGGTTTTGAGAACTCTTGAGGATAGCTGTTACACCAAAGAGCTAGGGAATGACAAATAAAATTTTGATCTTAACAGAAAAAATTGGAGTATTGTAGATGAGACAGTGTACTAAGACTTACTGGAACAAGTAATATGCTTCAAACTATTTGTAAACACCTAGAAGAATCAATACACTTCCTAATAAGTCATGTCAAGTGAAGTAATTTTTTTTTTCCTATGGCAGAATAATTGGCTTTGTTGAAGGACATAGTAGTCATTCTTGGTATCAAATCTCAAGACATTCACATAAGCATGCTGAAGAAAACTATGATCCAAGTGGAAGTAACATAACACAGACACCAAACTAGTTTGGAAATGTAGTAAGCCACCAACAATTCACTGTTAAACTGTTAAATTAGGAGTGTGTTTAAAAAATAGGATTTTGCAGGGCCATATGATATTCAGTTATTTTACTAGTAACTCCAAATACTAAGTCTACAAGTTTACATATGACATTAGTACGAAAAACAAAAAAATTACTCTAAGACGTCTTGCCAAACTTGAGAACTGAACTGGAAAAAAAAGTTGTAATACGCAACAGGGAGAAAAGCAAGGTCATACACTTCAGCAGAATTCACAGCTCCAGAAATCACAACAGCAGAATTCAACTCCACAAATCCAGGAAAAGAATAATTAAGAAGTTGCCTTTTTCTACTAAAGAAAAGGATCAAGACATTAAGGTGACAGTGTCATGTTGTTGCAAAACACACACTATGGAAAGATGTATTTGTAGTAGTAATCCTTCTGTTATCTTTGGCATCGGCAACATCTCAGCAGAACTGGATCCACTTTTATCCACTCAAAGATGCGAATAAACTGAAGAGACTACAAAGAAAAGCAACAAGGACAATAAGAAAACTAGAAAACATAACCTTTACGGTAAGATTGAAAGAATTGGGGTCTATCAACTCCAAGAAGAGAACCTAAGAAATATGATATGCATTTTTAGATACAGGCCATTACAATGGAGAAGAGGAAAAATAAAACAAAAAAATCAGTTTGCTATGTCCAATGTGGATAGGATAAGACAAGAAATAACTGCCTGAAATTACAGAGAAGATTAAGATATTAGAGAAATCTTTTAATACCTGTGCACAACAAATTAGTGGTTATTACAAAGATCACTAAGAACAAGCTAGACAAAATTATCTCAGAAACAACAGTGGTATAATTGATACTCACTTCATACTACGAGTGTACTAGAAGATACCTTCACATCCCTTCCAGCCCTGTTTCTATATGGTATTTTAAAATACACGTAAAACCTGTTTATCTTATTTCCAGCATAAAATGCACAAAAGAATTGCTAGACAAAACATTCCAGACCTGCCAAAAATTATTTGAAAAAAGCCTACTCTCCCAGTTAAGAAAGACAAACAACTATCTGTAATGAGAAAAGGCAGACTTTCAAGCAGGACTTTCCAGCTTGGAAAATGCACTATTGAAAATGAAGCAAGAGACCATAAATGCTACAGAGAAGGTGAACCGGGAACTATTGTTTGCTATTTCTCACAGCTGAAGAACTAACTAACTAACTACAAGCACCTAAGGACACTACTAGGCAAGAAGCTTAAAAAACACATAAAAGGGAAAACTTTTAATATAACATTTTAAGTTGCAGAACTTTAAGATGTGAGGTAATTCTCAGCCCCAAAATGAGTGCCAAAGAGTTTTAAACACTTTATTGATTATAAACTCTATGGCTTCTAAACTTGACAATATATCTATGTGATTCCAACCTCAACAAGTTCCTAAAGCCCCCAACTGGTAAGCTTTGAGATAGTATAATGAAGAAAATTCACTCCACCTATTATTTTTTCATGCTCTAATTCCTGCATCATTCTACTTTAAGTTTTTTTCTGCTGATCAGGACAAAAAATAAAAAAAATAAAAAAAATCAAGTGGATGTATCTCTTATGTGATCTGGTGTGTCAGTTCTTACATTGCAAAGATTAACACATTTTAGTTGCTTGGAAGAAGGAACAGAATAATGGAATGATGTCAAAACCTGATGCTTCCTTCTTTGAAAATGTTGCTGCCACCAATTCATTCTCAATTAATCAGGAAGGCATTATCATTACACTAATACCCACAGAGGGTAGCTGTGATGCAGAATTACAGAACTAGTTCCCAAGCTGCAGGGACCAACCATAAGAACTGCAGACATGTTAATTAAAGCTACTGCTGTGCATGGCTCACAGCCTAATATTCATTCTGGGGAAATATCTAAAAACCACTCAGGTATGTCACACAGGTTACACTAATTCAGCCTCAGAGCATTAGTAATGTAATGTATAACCTTACAGGGAACTAGATTAAAAAAAGAAATATCTCAGGGTGAAAAGTGCTTACAGAAATGCAGAAAGATTCATATCTGGAAGAAAATTCTCAGTCATTCTTTCACAGAGTGGAAAAAAAAAAAAAAAATCACTCTTGGCAAGACTACTGCAGCTAAGGATTCCAAAATCAATAAAGAAATATAAGTCGAATTCCTCTGTTTCTACTTAAAATCAAGAAAGTCTATCAAAGAGTTAATGGTAGTAACTAGAATTAAAGTACTAAAAGCACTTCTCTGTTTCATGAAAATAAAATAAATATTTAGAAAAGGACAAAATCTATTATAAATTGAAAAGGACTCGCAAGTATTATGGAGAGCAAAACGGTTACTGAACACCAAAAGGCACGACAGGAGCCAGAAGCTTGCGATCTCCCCACTAAACCAAAGAAGAATGACATGTCTCCTACCCTTCAGGAAAACTTTACTTCTTAGTGCCCAGCTTTGTCTATAAATTAAGCTGTTTATAGAAACGTGTATTAGTTGCTTAAATACAGCTGTGAGTAGATAGATAAGAACTGACAGATACTCTTGGTCCTCTGGTATACAGTAATGTGGATAGAAGTGCCCTACTGTAAATCACTATATGTTACACTAATGTATGCACATTTTTCCTTGACAACACTGGAATTTAAAATTTATATATACCATATCACTGCATTCATAATTACTTACTGAAGTGTAATGATCACATGAAAATCTCAGGAAACCGTTTGTCTCCAAAGACACTGCACCTTGGTTCAAATGGCTCAGGAAACAAAGTCATTTGAGCTGCCATTTTAGATTCTTTCCTTGGAAAGTAAAACACCAGCTGGCTGGATTATGGGCCTTGATGTCTAGAGTTTATTCCGGGCTTTTACAAGCAATCAGTGACTTACTTCATGAAGCCGTTTTCATGTTCAGGATATGTTGATGTAGCACGGGGGTGGGGGAGGAACAGAAAATGACACAAATTATTCTCCAGGTACAAAGTTTAAGGCTTTTGTTCAGATTTGAAAGTTTTTTAAAAACTTACTATAAAAACTAAATGTCTTTCACAGACTCTTAGCAAGATCCAAGCATGATATTTTTAGCTTTTTCCTGCAGTTCCTGATATTCTAAAACATTCTTGTACACATTTTCTTAGTGTTTTACAAAGTACAGAAGTAACTGGTGGTATGCTAAAGGATGTAAGCCACAGGTCTCAGACTTACTCTATTAGCCCTCTACTATCTAAGTCCTAAATAATTAGTTGACTCTAAATACCAGTGCAGCAGTTAAAGCATGTCCTCCTTACTTATTATTCATACATTGAACAACTTCAGAAGTTCTGAGACATGGCAGTACCATGGGCATCCGTTTTATTTCTGCAGCCCAAGAGCATCATTTGCTATGTATTCCAGTTCCTTTCCACATTTTCAGCTTTTGCCTGATAATTTCATTGCCTTCAACCACTATAAATTTCATGGTCCTGCAGAAAGAAATGGTTCGTCTTTTCAGCCTTGAGGTAATTCTGGGAACCATTGTTCCCCTAAATATCATACAAATAATAATTCTATTTTTCTTTATGAAAAAATTCTAAACTATTCCACTACTGCAGATTCCACCCAAACATTGTATTATGCCTACCACTCCTTCTAGATTTGTCAGTTAACTGCTGCTTGTTTTGTCACCAGATCATTTTTCCTGTAAGCATGTGCTCCAGATATTAAAAAATATTAATTTATTATTATTTCTGTTCTGCATGAAGGACCAATGAAATCAGTGAGATGCCCTTTCATTTTAATGGGATTACTTTAATGGGATCAGACTTAACTCAGTTAAAGTTTAAGTCCAAATTCATGCTTGCAAAGAGCAGGAGATGCTTAGTTCTTCAGTTATATGAGTTTCTTTGTTTGAGTCAGGGTTTTTTACAGTTTTTAAACAGATACTTGTCAAGACTTATACCTGCTTATCTTTTTTAACCTAAGCCACATTTTGGCTGTATGTGAAATGAGTTTCCAGACTGTGACTCTCGGGCCACTTGTCTCGTGGATAGGTCAAATAAAGTTCCCGTGATAGGGTTTCATTACACAACTGATAACAGTGCTTTGCAGTAGGGACACAGCAGGGTAATCTGAATCCCTGGCTGAGAAGGAAAAGAACCAGCTAAAATTATGAGATTGATTTATATGCCAGCTCCACAGCTAAAGCAGATTCACCCACAGGCTCCCCAGAGATGGAGTCATTTCCTATTTGGTAAACAATCCTAAAAGCCCACCTTCTACCCTCACTACTTTTGATTTTCCAAAGTGTAAGTCTTAAGGCTCCTATCCATAAAACTTCTGGTCCACAGGTTGTAAAATTAAAAGAATCCTGTCAGCTCTGGTACACAGTCTCATCCATCCTATAGACAAATGTGGGTCTTTGTCTCCTTTCTAATATAATATTGTACCTTTAACTAATAAGTACAATGAGAAAAAGGACAGCTTATACCCAACGTGCTCCATTCTCATATTAACTGATGATACCACTTCATGATGTATCAAGTGGAAATCTTAAATCTCATTCCTGATTCTTCTACTCAACTGCTAACTTTCAGGATTAAGCCCACTATCAAAACCAACCAATTTGTATTCGTGCCCTAACTAGTGCTTTCAGAAAGAAATAGACATTTTCACTGATTACCATAGGTATTTCTGTAAGTTAAAACAATAACTCATTTTAAAAGCCTGTATGTTGGTGCACTGCTAGTATTACATATCTCTTCAGAATCTCTTATTCTAGGTTCCCCAAGACTACAATATCAAGTGTCTGACTCTTCTTTCCTGTACAGTTCTCATGGAGTCTCCTCACCGACAAAAAGTCTATTTACTAGGCCAAACTGTGAGCAGCGTTAACATAAGAGCCTTTCACATGTTTATGAATCTTCATAAAGACTTCACATGTAGAACCTTCTCTCTGTTGCTTGCCCCTGAAGAAGAGGATGCTGATAAGGATGTTAGACAGGGGTGGAATATATATTTTTTTTTCCTCATATTCCTCGGTATCGGTGTGACAGGTCTAGAAGAAAAACCTGTAGAATCTTCATGGAAAGAAATTGCTCTACACTCCACATGTAACAAGCATTACCCAGCCATATCCCTACCGCTTACACATTCCACACAGTTCTTTGTTGAAAAACTAATCTTCACTTAGAAAATCTAAGAAAGAGACATCAAAGGAAATATACTTCAGATTTTTTTATTCTTAGTTGTAGCTGAAACCTACTGGAATCTGCCCCCTCCCCTCCCAAAAAAGTGTGAGGGGGAAGTCTACACTAACCTACAGAGAAAGTTCAACAACAGAGATGCATACAGCATGAAAGTTTCTCTCCCTAATATGTTTTAGCTATTGACTTGCCAAGGGAAAGAGACACAATAACAGAGCTGCATTCCAATGCACTAAGGATATACAGTCTTTGCTCTCAAACAAGCAGCAAAAGAGAAATTAGGTTGATTATGCAGCATTCAGAGTAACAACATCTATGTTTCTTCCCCCTCCCCTCAACTCCTGACTTTCATATTTTGTTTTCTAGTTACTCCCCTAGTACATATGGGTTCCTATTGCCACAGTTT
Source organism: Thinocorus orbignyianus (assembly GCA_013400375.1). Taxonomy (NCBI): domain Eukaryota; kingdom Metazoa; phylum Chordata; class Aves; order Ciconiiformes; family Thinocoridae; genus Thinocorus; species Thinocorus orbignyianus. Next base: position 1,338,452 of record VXBW01002926.1, read on the forward strand.
ACTGGGGTCACTGCTTTTCTTTTCAACTCATTTCAGGTTTGAATGAATGAATTTTGTCATGTGAAAGTAAGTGAAGAGGATACTAAATTTATAATTTTTAGGTAAACACTTGACAATTCAGCTGAAGATACTAAGTTACTCAAGTCTACAAAGCTAACATTAAAAAAAACCAAACAAAAAACCCAAACAAACAAAAAAAAAACACAAACAAAAAAAAAACCCTAGCATATAAAGCTGTGATATTGTCAGAACTGCAACTATTCTTTCCAGATATCATCTTCACAATACATATAATAAAAATCTGGAAAACTAAGTTTTCAAAACGAACCTTAAACTCAGCTCTTTACAGATTTGCGTAAGGTTACATATGAACTCTATAATTCAAGAATTGGCCAACTTCTACAAACTTCACCCCCACACACACTTTTGTGGGTTGCTTGGTGTTTTTTTTTAAATGACAACCTGAGTGTAACCAGGAAAATTTTTAGGCCAAAGGAAAGCTTAAAGCGTGATCAGTTTTGTAACCTTATAAACGGGGCCACAAACATAACCCCTTAATAATGTGAAGAATAATATGTTTTTGATTTGACCTTACAACGTAAGAAAAAAATAATGGGAGAGGAATTTGATAGTCTTAACTTCACAAATCCCATATGGTATGTTTATCATTTACCATATGTATAGTGTCTGATGTGCATACAAAGACTATGGATTTGAGACACTTTCGCAGACCAGCAGCTTGAACCTATCGTATCCTGAAGTTTCATGAGATACAAACGAGATGCAGAACATGCACCATTTACTGTACAGGCATGGCTGTCTACATGGAAAGTGGTATTTACATTACCAGATTTTAAGAGATACTTGTTAAGAAGTGGTAGAAAGAAGCCAAACTACATCCTTTTCTTAAACTGTTCAGTGCCTTGAATTTCTTAATTATGTCATTTCATATTCTGAAACACACAGGAAAGGCAAAGTATCTTACATTTTCACTTCCACAAAGAGACAAAATAAAAATGCCCTAAATGGACATGAAGACACCTCATTTTTTCAGATATCTACAGCCTTTTGGTTCTAATTCTGCTGTAATACAAAAATGAAAGATAAAATCTTTGAGCCCTCAATTTTTCATCTTCTTATGCACATACAATAAAAAGTTCTTTACTGAGTGTAGAGAATCCTAACCATTAAGATTCAGAAGTAGAAAAGCAGCTCTGGGAAAAAAAAAAAAAAAAAAAAAAAAAAAAAAAAAAAGTGTAAAGAAGCAAAGAAAGGGGAAAACCATTATGATAATTAGAGTTGCGTGAAACTTGGCTGTTATGGTATGTACGGTTCATCCAAACCTTTTCTTTGGCTTTGGTTCATATCCCAAATGTTGCTTTGACTTCTGGGCTTAAAAGAAGCCAAAAACTCCAAGTGAAACATTGCCAAATCCAACATATTTTTGCAGGTTTAGGGTCAAAACCATGCAAACCCACAGAGTTCCTCCTACCATCATAAATCAGTCTGAGTTTGCCAAAATGTTCTTTTCTGTTCTGCATAAGCTTTTTCACTACACTCTTCCCTGTAACATTTAAGCTTTTTGCCATCAGTACTGTATTTAGTAACATGATTACATAGCTTCGTGTCTTAATGGCTTTCTTGCTCTATGACAGTTATCATCTTTTTTTTTTTTTTTTCCCAAATGACTCTTATGGGTTTTATTTTTAAATACTATCCAGTTTCCTATGAGTTTGCAGGGAGGCACAATCAAACAATCCCCAGTCTTGGAGTGGATGATGCTGAATTTCATTAAACTATTCACTCTCTTTTCCAGGCCTTTTAAAAATACCCCAAACAGATTCTTAGCAGTCTTTTTAAAAGGATCACAACTTGTGAACTCATAAGGAATGATTTAATTTTAGGAAAAGCACTTTGCCTATTCACCAGCATACTATGTTTAGCCGTGTGTCTACCACTTTTTAAAACAATTTCTCTTGATTTGTCCGATACATTTATCATATGTAGAGGGAGTTTTCCTAAACTTTCCTGGAATCCTTTTTAGAAAGAGATGTCACATTAGCCACCTTCTGATCCTTTGGTAAAAAGGAAATTTTAAGCAAGTTATACACTGGACTTATAGATTCACATATTTCACCTCTAATTTTCAAGAGGTTTAGAATGAAAACTGCTTGGTTCTGACAGCAACTGGCCTGACCACAACCTCACCTCACTTTGAACAACAGGCTGAACTTGATAGTCCCTTTGAGGTCCCTTTCAACTTGAATTATCCTCTGATCCACTGATCCTATGATGGTAGCTTTGTTAATTTTGGTAACCGTTGTGTAATCTCTTCTACTATAGCCTCACTCTGAGATAAATCTTCCAATACTTTGCCCATAAAAAGGAGTTCTGGACACAGAAACTACCCAAGCTCCTTTTCTGTGAACACAGGAGAAAGAAATTTCTTTCATTTTTTTGACCTCATGACCTTATTTTCTGAAAGCACTCTTTATGTGTCTTGATTATCTTTGGCTCTATAGATTCTCTGGCAGGCTTCTGCCTTCTGACACATTGGAAAACTACTAGTTTGAATGCATTTCATGAATTACTCCTCATTGTGCTTCATGCATTTCATGGTCTGTCTAGTCGTGCTTTTTACATTTTACTTGCCAGGTTTTATGATTCCATTTTTCTCAACTGGACAAATTTCAGTTTTTTGAAAGACGTTTTTTCACTTTTGATAGCTTCCATTATCCTGCTGTTTAACTGTTCTGTTTTCTGTTCGGTCTTCCTAAAGTAGTTTTTGATAGGTGGTATCCTTTTCCTCTGGGCCAATATAATTTTCTTTAAATAGCCTGCATGATGCCTGTAAAGCTTTTACTCCTTTGCCTGTCCTTTTCAATCAGCTTTTTTTTTTGTGTGCAGTTTCCATTTTTAACGTTTGTTGGGTTTTTTTAAAAACAGATACAATATATTTCTTGATTCTTGTAGTTCCAGCATGAATGGTGAGTCCAAGCAAAACGTCAGCTGCTATAGCATCACTCTTAGTCCCCAGTTTTTAAACCAGGTTTCAAGTTCATTTTATTTAATCAGCATAGGCTAATATCCAGCTTCTCTATTTTATTGAAAACACTAAACAGCTACAGAGTATTGTATCAGCAGTTAATATCAGAGCTAGTCACCTCAGCTGTACCACATTTGACAACACAAGCTGCATTTTGCTTGTTTTCCAGCCTTACCTCATAAATTATGAAACTGCATTTACACCAAGAAAGAAAAGAACATGAAAGGTTCTTTGAATAGGGTATCTTGTCAAGGATATTAAAGTAGTTTATTAAGAATGAGAATATGCCGATTGCTGATACCTATAGATGCACCAAAACAAAATTCCCTCAGTATTCAACAACAGGAATCAGGACAAATATAAAGATATGATACTGCAAATGTACATAGAGCTGGATCATTTAAAAGATAAGAACAATAAAGACAAGTTTTTATGTTAACATTAATGAAGTTTCTGACAGAACCACACAGCTGAGAAATTGCCTGCTTCCTCAGGGACCTCTTTAGTGGCAGGGGTGGGGGACACTTCTCAGTGGCAGCATCAGACACCAAGTACCCCCACCTGCCACAGGCCACCGAACTACATGCCCAACACAATCCTTACCCAGCTCCAAGTGCCACCTTCCTGTCCCCTGAAACAGCTCACTGACAGTCCTTAGCAAATAGGTCACTTCACAGCCAGTCTTCTCAGAGCCCAGACCTGGGGAGGCTGGAGGATGGGGAAGGGTGACGGGAAGAAGCTGCTCTGGGTGTTCTGAGGGCACCAACAGGACTTAATGGTCCTGACTGGCAACACCTGGGGCCTTCTCCACCCCCCACCTACAGACCCCAGACCTGCCTCTCACCTCAGCCCTGTGCCCACTCCTGCCTCCTGGATCACCCCCAGCTGCAGCTTGTTCATTAACATGATCAGCATTAGCTTCAAAATGTTTGCACATGGTCCCTGCTCCCCTTACTATGACCGGGAGAGTGTTACTGCAGGCTAATTCTGCACTGGGAAATTGCAGAAATAAGCATTTTTCAAATGTCCTTTATAATGTCCTGGCTTTTCAAAGTACCACAGCAAAGCGAACAGCAGAAATCACAATTTGTGGCATTATCCAGGACAGCAATTATATGCGACTTTCCCTTTCAGTCATTTCACCTGACTAGTAGATAATTAAATATGTGTTTTAATTTGATAGGTACTTTATACACATTTCAATTAAGTAAGAAAAGAATGTAATAAGCAGTTAAAAATCAGAATAAAGCACCTGAGAGAGCAATACACAAGTTAGCTTATGTCAGGCAGCTAAGTGTAATTAATAATTCATATCCTACTACAATGGACTTCATCCAGATGCCCCATGAACACATTCACAGCAAAGTGTTCTAGGTAAGACGTTATTATTATATGCTAGTTTTTTTAGTATTCTTGTGATGTGCTTATTTCCCATTTAGAAAAAAGATACAGAGGAAGAGTTTAAGACACCAGTTATCCTGCTTATAGTACTAATTATTTTGGTGTTACTCAGTTTCATAAGAAAAAAGTGAACAAAGCAATCATGCACGAAGGATCGAGGCCGATGCTGAAGGCACAAGAACCAGACAGCAGCCATCTAGCAGTCTTTTCTAATGTCTGTATTAAGTGAAGTAATGATATTTGCTAGGACTTGGCAGCCAAACGTTCTTATAAAAGAACACCCAGACAGAAAAGCCAATCTTGACAAACCTTACAGCTGACTGCAGAAGGACTTTCACACAAATTACAACTCTCATCAACAGATCAGATGTAAATGATGAATGACAATGGACTGTTTCCATTTGTACTAGAGATCTGCTTTCTCAATGACCTTTTAAGTTTATTTTTTGTCTGTACAGGGGTTTTTTAATTATTTTTCTCTTCATGTGAGAAATCTTTGTCTGACAGAGCAGTGGCAAAATTCCCATTAACTTTACTAGAGCCAGAAATTCACCCCATATGCAGGAAAACACACAATTCTTTCTTCAAAACGAAGGGACTACAGAACTCATGTGACACACTGTTCACATTGTTATAATCTCCCTTTGAAGTTGAAAACAAAAGGGGAGGGGGGCGACTCACATACACCTGGCTTTTATCTTTCTCATAGCTTCTAGATGGATAAGTTATGGTAGTTCTCAATACGACAAAGGTATGTGACAGCTAAAGAGTAGGTGTAAAACGCTTCTTTCATTGTGCCAATATGCAACTGTGAAAAGAAACATGACTGGCTGGTACCAAATAATATTGCTTAATAAAACTCCACCCTGCTCAAGAATAAATACATTTGTAAAAACATCTCTAATTCACATCACTAAAATATCCATAAAAATGCAAAGAATAATTAAAAACATATTTTCAGAAGACAATATGAAAAAAACTCTGTACCAGTGCATAGTTTTGGTGTGTACAATTGAAAGTTAACATTTTTATAATTCATCTACATCAAACTAATATTCTAAATTAAGTTCATTTACCCCTACTGACAATTATAAAAGGTGTCATGGAAAAAACCTCCAATCTTTTTAGTGAAAACACTGGGACTTCAACAATATCCATAAACTATCAGGCTTTCTCCAAGGTATTTCTACAGAAAGAGTCTTTCTTAGATGTAGCAAACTGAGTAGACTGTTTCCCAAAGGAAAAGAGAAATGGAAAAATACAAACAGAAGTAGAGGATCAAAGAAATGCTTGATAAGGCAGTAGGGACCCTAGCTGTAACTTGAAAAAACTGATAAACATCAGCCTTCTATAAAATTTAACGTACTGTGCTCCAGTGTTGCTTATTGTTGATTTATCTGATTATCTGGATAATCCAGGTTAAAATAAAAAAATAAAAAAAAAAAGCTGAATCCATTGTAAAAGAAATTGAAACTGCAGATGGCAGTACTTTTTTTCTTCTTCATATGCTGTTATTATTGATCATCCACAGAGAAGCGAAAGACTAGTAAAACCACCTAGTTGTGGCAAAATAGTTAGTGTGGTATACGTCTCCATTTGCTTTTCACCTGCTAAAGACCAATCTTCCAAATTGCTCTCTGGATCAAAAACTGTATCAAATTCAACTGCATTAAGTACCTCAATCAGTAGCAATTCATTAGCAAACATTTTTAGTACCACAAGTAACACACCACTTTAAAGTCTTACCAGTAAAAAGGTCAGACCAGTAAATGGAATACCAGACAGACTAAGTCTATGCTCCTTAATGGTGTCAGCCATCTGGGACACCTCATATAGCCTTCATTCCTTATACCTCGGTTTCTTTCAAGATATTTGTCATACTTCTATTCTGTAAAACATGTTGAGATCTATTAATAAAGTATGTTACATCAAATGTGTGGTTTCTTAATGGAACACTAAAGGTTTTACCTTTTCCTTTAGAGACAAATGAGTATTTTCTGGCAGCCTGTGTGTACTGTTCTAACTTGCATGTATTGGAAAACAGCTAGGAATCAGAAATATTAACTTACTGTCATACTTCCATGGTTAAGATGACAATAACCTAACATGACTTTGCCCTAAGTGACTACAAATTCCATTATGTGCCAATACTTGTCTAGTTCTAATTGGGTTTAATCTAATCACATTATGTTTGCTTAAATGATGGATGCTGTAGGAGACCATGTCAAAGGTCTTTTCTTTCTTGTCCGTAACACAAGGTAGTCTGTAAGAGTATAAAGCCATTACAGAACACTTAAGTTAGAGATAAGTGGTATAAATGTGGCTTATTAGCAACCAACTAAAGTAATTGTACTTAGGCTTACCCCAAGCAGAACTTTTGTTACTGACCACATGTAATAGTAACATACTTGCATGCCATTCAAAATGATCCATGGAGAGCGACAAACAGCAACAAGAGCTAGCACTAGTCACAAACAGGTAAACACAACAAAACCAAATTATGAAACTAAATAGAAATCTGAGCCTTTACAAGGAGGTTTTTGAATACCTTTTTATATTGTCATCCAGCCTATTAAACTTTCAACAAAAAAATGTTATATTCCATGGACAGACTAAGAATATAGCAAAGTATGCAGAGAGAAATTGCCTAGAATTTAGCTAATCGGTTGTATTTTTAGAACATGATTACTTATCTATAGGAAAGCAGCTTTCATTTGTGAAAACTGAAAATAAAAAAAAAGTATAGGTAACATTTTTAAGCAATGACTAAATTGGAAAATCTGCGCTAATACAAATTTCTATTATACTGTTTTTAAATTACAAGGTTAAGCCTCCTATATTCATCTTATATTACAGACAGCTACACAAATAGGGTCAGACATTTTATTGCAATTTCACTTTGCAGAACTTCAATCTAAATCATTGTTTTTGTCATTGATTATAATTTATGTAATATAGAGTGTTTAAATACATAAGTTGGTAAAATATTAGACGAGCTATAAGTCAATGTAAAAGTTAAAAATGAACTATACATGGAATGCTATATTGGACAGTCATGTGCTGAAATACTAACATCTATTATAATGAGGTTATTGATGTAGAGTTGACATATGACTTGATTTGCAGATGCCCTACTGACTAACCTTTTGCAACTATATCTCAGTGTAAACCTGCGGTAATTATTGCTGGGTAGGGAGAGTTGGTTTAACTAAACTATTTCTTTTGATGCATGTTGAATGTGATTGCCCCCTGGAGACTACAGGAGTCCCACATGTGTGAGTTATTACATATATATTGGAGGGGAGAAAAAAAGGTGTATCACGACAAATTTTTTCCTGTTTCCTATTGTTGCAGTTTCGTGTTTTCCAACAGGATCTTTTTTTCCAGTGCCTAGCTATATATGCCTTTTTCAACTGACAAAGCACTTATAAAAGCACATAGTAGAAATAACTTATTTAATCTAAACATAGAACACTTGCCACTAATTGCAGTTCACAGATTTCTAAATAATCATATTAGAATATGCAAATGTAACTTTGGTCTCAAATCAAGATGGCCAGGTTTTTTTCACGGCTGCTGAAGTAGGTGAATTCACATTACCTAGACAACAATGAAAAACAGTATGTTTCTGACTTAACTGTAGAAACTCAGAACGGTGAGAAAAGTCAGTTTTCAGACTTTCTGATACGGGATGCTCTTATAATAGAGCAATGGTTGTATTAGTAACTACATACAACGTTCTATAATAGTGTGTACTTGCTTAAAAGTAATAAACTGGGTTAGTTCCAAGAATAAAATTAACGTTATTTTATACATACACATACTCATATAATGTAATACTCTAGACAAGAAAGGACTTGAAAACTACATACAATACATGTACTGATAGTGTTTTACCCACTAAACTTTTTTTTTATACTACAGCTGGTTAGAACAACATAGCACAGCACACCGAGTCTCTTCTCTCAGCCTGCCAATTATGACAAAACAAGATTTAAGAGATCATGAGTCTAGTAGAAACTGATCTTCAAGTGAGATTTTCACAGATTGTCTATAGGGACATTTTATAACAAGAGTAGTTTTGGCTTCTGGGGCTTACACTGCACAATGAAAACAAATGTCAAAGTAAATCCCCAAAGGAGAAAATCCACTCCTGGTATTGATCCTCAGACCTACCAATCAACCTTCCTGCCCTCTGTAGACTCTCAAATACTTTTCTTCATCTGAAACCTTTTAGAAATATTTTCTTCAACATAATCTTAAACTACTGGCTGAAGTTCAACACACGTTTCAGCAACACATATGGAATTTATCCACAACTTATGGAACTTCCACAGGCCAAGGAAGGAAAATTCCTAAATGTCCATCCATATTTACAAGCTGAATTTATATTTATATTATGTTAGAAATCTGAAGATAAGTACCCTAGTTGTGTCTTCAATAGTATTGTGTGTGTTTTAATTGATTAATCTGATTTCTCTAAGTATGCACTTCCAATTTGGTAATCATCATTTAATATACTGCACTACATCATCACAGGCTTATTTATGTTTTCTATTACTTGGTGACTGAGTCTCTAGGCAAACATATTTTTATTGATAGATTAGTTATCAATATATCACAGAAAAGGTAGTTTTAAGTCCTCCTTTTTCAAAATATCTATTAAAAATTTATGTTCAGCTACATGAAAATGACTGCTATACGAAAATGCCATTCCTGCCTTTTTCCAAGACATGCACAAGAGAAGAAAAATTCCTTGAACTGTGTGAAATTTATAATAAGCTATACGTTTTGCTGAATGCTGGACATTTTTGAGGTTGTAGTTATTAGCTACACTCCATCTTGGCAAAATCTAGCTATAATTAGAAAAGAGATAAATGCCAGAGGAAGCACCCATGAACATATTACTAATGCACGCAATTGTGTAACCTACTGTGCTACGTTCTCCATTTGCTAGTATATAACTCTTTCTTTATAGGGGTAAAATTATTTCATACGTACATGAACACTAATTTTCTTACAAATTGAGTACATTTCAGTTAACCACTCAAAGATGAAACTTTGCAGTCCCCAAGGAACCTATAGCTCAAAACCAGAAGCCTACAAGAACGTATCTTAGCTTTCAAGCAATAAATTGAAGTGAATTCTGTAGATGTGTTACAGAAAACTAGCATAAAATACTGACTTTTACACTCCTTTGTATGTTAGTTCATTATTATAATAGACTATATATGGAGAACTTAGCCAAAAAATCCAAAAGTTACTCATTTGTAATTGGAATCAACTCATTTGTTAAAAAGTACTTGCAACAGCTTGAACAAATGTATCCAGTCAAAAAACATTACAATTTAGTGTGAAACTTCGGAACTAAGCTTGCTGTGGAAAATATTTCTGCATGGGCTACAAAATTAAATAGGTCATCTACAACACAAGATTGTCACAGTCTTATGCCTTAAATGTCAGGTGTATCATTAAGCTTCTGCTTTAATTGTAGAAAAGTTCTGGTAAAGTCAGTTTTTTACTTGCTACAGTCATAACAAAAATTGGTTTCTATTCGGTATGTTCTACGAACAAGTCCATGGGAGGCTTAAAGCAAAAGCTTTATTCTAGCTGTAGCTTACCCCAACTTCTGAATTTGTCACTGAACTGTTTTCTAAACCCTTTTGATTCTTTATTAACTTACACAAAGTCTGAAAGACTTGTTGCAGCTGACACAAACTTGCAAAATATCCAGCTTTTGCTTCAAAATATTTGTATCTGATAGCAGAAATCTTAGCAAGAGGTAAGATTTTCATAAGCATTGCAGACCATATCTTAACCTTACTCTTGCCCCATTACGCATTTCCAAAAGTCTATTTCCACCATATCTCATCTGCGTGTTCTGATTGCTCATAACATCAAGAAAGGAAAATCAAGAGCGGTCATCTATTTCCCCATACCCTCTGCTCAAAACTGAACGAGTAGTAGGAATTAATTCTACTCATCAGAGGTAGACTACAATGTGCATTTCACACCTGTGCATTATGGGAATCAGAGAGGAATGATGTAAAAGTCAAAATCCCGATTTCATCTTCTCCATCTTCCCCCACAAAATGAACAGCCTTCAGAAGACAGAAACATAAAAATCTCCTAAATGCTCAGAACTACTAAAGCCTTCCAGAGAGGTATAAAGTCCACCTTTGTATGCATGCCTAAACTAGAATTCACTTTTAATACAGTAACTCATGATTTTAACCTCTTAAAGGTTGCATTTTCTCACTACATATGTATTGCAGCACTAATAAATACAAAGCCATGTGTTTATGCAATAAATTCTCTCCTGCCTTATGTCAGCTACATACACTAATGCCTGTCTGCATAACAATCACAACTGTTTCCTCTGTCTCTGAACGGATTACACTGCTCTGCTCATTTTTATTTGCAAGACTTCATCTCATTCCCTAGCTTCCTCTTTTTATTAATATTACAGTTTCAAAGTTTTTGAGACAATGCAGTAGGAAACACACTGCATTAAGAGAAAAATCGTAATAAATTAATGTCAGGTATACGCCTTGTTTAGGCCATGCTTCTATTTTATTTTAAAAGACACAGACATAACATCTAGTAATGTGCTATGTCTTAAATATATTTTGTATTTCTAGAACTAGAAATGCAGACGAAAACTATATGTGTAGAGTGAAAAAATAAGAAACAAATCCTAGTTTAAGAATTCACACTGACTAGCCGTGAAATCTTTTGGGACCTATTTTTAGTGAGCAAGATATCACAGCAGTGAGCAAGATAGCACATTCATATGGCAAGAATCAGACAGCAAATTAACTACCCTGTTTTTCTATCTCTTTTGATTGGACTTTCTCCTGATTATGTTTTATTCATTACCTAAGACTAGTATGAAAACTATTGAAAGCTAGTATGAAACTATTGAAAAACTGCATTTCTTGCCTTGCATCACTATGTCCAGTGACAAACCAAGGTTGACATGCTGGATTCTGTTTAAAAAGCAAGAGATTTATACCTGGAAAATGTATGTGTGTACACAATCTGCTCATGGTACTTCAGGCTTAGAGCACTGATGGAGCTGCCTGTATATGATGTCTGAAATCAATGAGAGCTACATATTGTCTCACTGAAAACCAATTTTTTTTAGTGAAATATCTCTTTTAAGCATGTGGTTTCCACCCAAAGAAAATCCAACCTGCCTAAAAGAGAATTGTGACAAATAACCCAAGCATTTAAAACAGTAGGAGAGTCAAAAAACTTTATCAGCAGCTAAACCATAAGAAAAGGTGGAAACACAGAAGCTGTATAGATCAGAGCAGAACAGGGTATCAGACTTTTCAATTTTGTTTTCAGGCTCATCCTTGCACCTCTATGATATGTATGCATTGGACAGTTTGCATAAAGTTTTCAGAGGAGTGTTTCTGACTCAGTACAGATTCACTTACTAAATTGATACTTTATATTTATTAAAAGTAGAATCAGATGAAAACGTACATTTAATTCCCTTTGAGGCCATGTGATGAGACATATGGGAATATTATTACATGCACATTCTTATTTTTTACTCTAGAGAAAAGAAAGGACTTTCTTGTTGTTATTACAGTAGGTTTGAAAATCAGAATCAAACCAAATCCACTCGATGTTCTCAATGTTATGCAAATGTTTTCTTTCCCAATACTATTGGGGTAACAGTGTTACTGGAACAAATATATTCCATGTAAGAATCAAGGAAAACTTATCTCAGGAAATAAACATGTCTCACATCTATAACATTTCAAGATCCTCCAAAGAGATTTGAGGAATTATGCACAATTTTATGACATAATGCCTGTATATTTCTTAGCTCAGCATTTCTCAAAAAGGCTTATCTCCTTGAGACAGACAAAAAAGAGAGAAAAATGAAGGCATGTTAGATACACTATTCTTGAAAAATTTCATGATAAAGTGTTCAAGAGCCAGATCTCCTGCTGTGATGCTTCATGTAATATATGACCATCACATTTGGCAAGATTTGCACAGGTCTGCCCTTGATTTGTGGAAGGAAAAAGCAGAAAACCTCACAACTATTCTTCATTCCCAAGAATTAATCTGAAGTCTGGCTCCCTGATGTTTCCAATTTTACAGTGATCCAAATAACCCCCCAAAACCACACCTGAAGCATCACTCACAATTATAGCTGAGGGAGACCAAAGTGAATTCCCTCCCCAGGTATCCCAGGGCACTCTCGATCACAGCAGTGGCCCTACAGGTCTGTGAGAAGGGGCCATGAGAGGCTCAAACTTGACCTGCAAGCACTGATGTTAGGATTTGAACTATCTTTGAGAGGCTTTTACCTGAAAAGAGAGTGAAAAGTGTCACAAATATACATGATGCTACAAGCCTCGGGAACTATAACGTACTACTGCAGCTTCAAAGAAACGACTGGCTGCTGAACTTCGTCAAACCTACCAGAAAGCAAGAGGACAGCTGAATGCAGCTGTCCTACTTGAGCTGTACAAAATGGATGGCACATCAACTGACTGCTTCAGTGTGCCCTTAATGATTCCCTGAAATGTCCACAAACAATTATACTACCTTTCTTACTATACCTTTTCCAGTATTTCTGCAAATGGGATTGAGACTTGGCTGGAATAAATGTAACTTGACTAGTCTAATTGCTCTTCAATTCTCAGCTGAGTTTATTATCTCTAGCCAATAAATATAATCATTACATCAGGCCAGAGAATTCTAGGATATACTTTACCCTAACAGCTCAATATACTATTCACAAATGTAACAAGTATAGTATAGACACAAGCACTATAAATGCCTAAAACATAGGGTGTTTCTACTAAACGTAGTAGAAGGAATTATACATAGAAATAAGACTAGGTGGTCAGGTCCCCATGGTTTAAGATGTTAATTCAATATTTATTGAAATACCAACTAATTCTATTGTTAAGTAGCAGATACATAGTACTCCCAGAAATTTGTTTTTCAAAGTGTATCATATACTTGCATCATGTATCTTCCCACAAATCCTGCCTCACTTAAATCCTCAGATCGCTACTGTTATAACATTTTATTAACTTTATTTATGAACTGATCTTTAGTATAAAGAGTTATCAAGTATTCTATTCTGTCAGATTATTCACTATCCCAATTTGAATTCTGTATATGCCCCCATCACTACGAGAACTTCAGTTTATACTTTGCCTCCTGGGAAAAGTATCATACTCCTGGGCTGGCAGGAAAGAAAAGAAAGTTACCAATACATAGTGCTTTATATGTATCCTTCTGAATACATACATAATTAAGTTCAAACTGAGAACATTCACAAATGTAGCTGTGTATTCAGACCTACAGAAAGCATGTGTGTTCCATCCCTGCACCCAGGTATTTGTGGCTAAATATTACAAGAGTAAAAAAATATCTTACGCTAAATACATGAAATAGTTTTATGTGACCAGGTGTGAAAGCCTCAAATCAAAATGACCCTGAAATAACAAGCCATACAGGCTGATTAAATTCATAACTAGATTTACCAGTGTGCTTGATCAAATTTTTCAAAAGGAAAAACTTGCACTCTATGAGATACTGTCTCTTTAAACACCTCCACGGAGAAGGAAGGTTTGTAGTTTTTTTTTAAACAAGTCTTATGAAAAAAAATTCCTTTCTATATCAAGGCTAATCAACTGGAGCTTTAAAGTTTGTTTGGCTTTTTAATCAGTTAACTACCAACTTACCAGACTCATATAAGAACAAGACTTGATGCTCTCACTTATTATATGTAACTACCATATATATAAATCAAAAATCCATACCAGTGAAAAACTTTAAATCAAAATACTCTCCTACAAGCAGAATAAATGCACATCAGACTCATGGTAATTCCACTACTCAAACTATTTGCTTTACTTGCAAGGTTCACTTTGGTGCTTATATAGAAAAACTAAAAGCTCCCCAGATTTTGCAACAATAGGGAAAGCTTCCAATACGTGAGGCAGGGACACGTCTCCATTTGCTGTAGAAGGAGTAGCATGAGATCTTACTGGAACAATTAATTTTGTGATTCATTCTTGAAAGCAAACCCTAAGGAACTTCCACAGAGAATAACAATTCCTATACCTCTCAAGAGCAACACGGAAAAAAAGTCCCTGATATTACCACTACCAAAACTTCCTTAATCTTATGAAAGAAGCAATCATACAAGGACACAAGTTGTCAAGCCCATTTTACAATGGGTCTCTTGAAGGTATCTGTCTCCTGTACCTGCAAGAGAAAAAACAACTCTGTATCTTAATTTGCTGGGGAAGGAAAAAGCTGCCAAATGTCCATCAGGTTTGACTGCTTTTCTCTATCCCTCTTCATTCACTTTGTTTCCATAGGGATTTACTTGAACACATCATAGTGCTGGAGAATCAAATTTCTACTTGCAACTGCACATCTCCAGGTTTCTTACAGCTCAGTCTGTAAAGTCAAACAAGACATTTTCATGGCTCCTACATGATCCATGTTGTGACAGCCAGTCTAATTCACTAAAGAAAGCAAACGGCAAATGAGTGAATGCATCCAGCCCTGCATGAACACAACAGTCAACATTAAGAAAGGCTTGGGAAGAAATAACCAAGGAAATGAGGAAGCATTTTAGACACAGGAAATATAATAGTTATGATAGCAAACTGATGAGAGGAGCAGATTGCCTGTTTTTCTTCTGCCAGAGAAGGCAGGATCAGGTGTACCAGCTGCATAGACAACCAATACTCACTTCCTCTGGTTGTTTTTAGAGCTATTGGAGGAAGAGCTGGGGAACGCAAAGCACTTGCTGATAGGTAAAAGTAGCTGGGATCCTCTCTTTTTCACTTTCCCAGTAGCTCCGCAATATAGAAGAGGCCACAACACATACACACATGCATTATTGAAGTACACAATATTAAAATACAAATATTTTGAGGCCTAGTAACAGAGAAATAACAGTTCTTAGTGAACCAGTTTTCATAAAATGTTCACAGTGTATAAAATTTTTTATAGCAAATGAACAACACAGAAGAACTACACACCAGAGAAAGTTTTTTCATACAGCTTCACCAACACAAGCTTGAAGAGAGATGTGGTGTTGATTTCTCTGGTTCGCATAGAGAAAACCATACATGAGAAACACAGTACCACACAAAGCATGTGAGAGTCAGATTCCATCTATTGGAAATTTTCCAGAAACCCATTATATTATGTAGATCAAGGGAAAAATGATAGTTTGCACTGCAAATTAAACTTGCCTATAAACATTGGGTGTGGAGACATTGATGATGTTGACAGAAATCCATACTTATCTTCATTGCTTTTCATGGGCAGACTTCAGAGAATAATCCTTAAGTTAAGCATCAAACCTGTTATGTGGCCTTTAATACAAATTCCTTAGTATATAATGTATCATTTAACCAGATCAGCTAGTCATCTTTTAAATCTCAATGCCTAAACTCAGCAGTACAAACTGTAGAAATTCTCCTAGAATAAGATTCCGACTATCTTAAATAGAAGAGAGATATAGAACTGATTTTTTCCAACTGTAAAAAAAAGTCACTGACATAAGTAACCATGCAGCAATGATTGTAATATCTATCAAATGAGATGGCTATAGCTGTCTCCAGTGCTCTCCCATGCTACATCTAAGTACGTTAGACAAAAACCATCTTTGCTGAGAATTCTAGATTCAGCATTACCCTGTTAGACAATCTATCCTCATGCTTTTAACCCACAACATATGCATGTACGGAGAGTTAATCAGATCAAATCACCCTCAATAAATGATCTGAGTATGCAACCAGATGATGACATCCCTGCTAATATGGAATTTCACACCTAGACAGTGGAATTTAATGTGAAGAGCTACATATAGAAACACAGAACAGGAAGGGACTCATGGGTCTCAAATGTTGTTGAACATTCATAACCACGTTATATAATCATGCTATGGCCTTTGGATATAATGATGTGAACAGCACAGAAATAGAATTCAGAAAGGATAATTATCTTCCTGTTTTCTGATTCTCTTCAAAACAAACTATAAAGACATATTTGCTTCTAAATAAAATGTGGTACTTATGAGAGGGCTTCAAATTCTATCGTTTCTTCCTCACCCTAAATAGTAAATATTTCATGGATGCAACTGAAGATAGTAGTGTATCCTCTGGTAGGAAAAGAGAGAACCATCAGCTCTTTGTGTGAAAAGATTCATTACATATCCTGGAAGACATACAGTGAAACAGAAGTGTAATTTCTTTGATGGTTTTAAAATGCAACTGAAAAAATAAACTCACTTGTAAATGTTGAGAGTTGTCAGTCATATTGTCCTCCCGCCTACGAACTTCTTCCAACAACTGTGCATTCTTCTTTTTCTCCATTTGCTGATTGTGCTTCAGATTGGCAACCTTCTTGTTTTGGTCCTTCATATGTCTAAGAATTGTATACACATAGGCACTGGTGTTAATGACTGCGATCACATTTTTTCTTCTGTAAATTGACTTGTGACTATGACACAGGACACCAATTCTCCAACAGATACAAGTATTCCAAGTATCAAATGTAAACAAAACTTCATCTTGTTTTCAAAACAGTTTTAATACCATCAAAATATATAATGGTAAAGCAACTACTCAGGCTTACAAGATTTTTTTCTTTCATTATTTGCTCACAAATATACATGTTCTTAGTGCTACGCAGAAAAACTGTTGTAACCGAGGGGAATTACCCAACAATCCTTACACACCCAGTGAGTTCGAGAACAATTTTAATGGGTGCTTTAAGTAGCATTAATTTCAAAGGAAGCAGAAGGTGAAGGTAATGACTAATGCATGTTGCGAAATTCTAGTTTTGAAAACCTCGACTATAAATACAACATTTCTGAGGCTTAAAGTGTGATGAGGTAGAAGGTCAGGTCATAAATATGACATGAAGAATAAAAGATACCTTAATGAATAGCTTTGCACATAAGAAAAGCATTACATTTCTATATTTGTTAATAATAATAGTTCTTTCTACAGAAGACTATCAACAAATAGATGTATGAGTAACTTCTAATGAAAATGAGACAATATTTACCACCATTAAATATTTTCTTAAGACATTACTCAAGTAAAAAATTAAATAAATTAAACTGTCTCTATGTTTCATTATCTTTTGCTGTAGCTCTTATTCATTACGTTAGCAGAAGCTATTCTGATAATTAGCACACATCCTTTTAAGAAAGAAGGCAAGTTGAATTTTGTCTGGCAGGCACTGAAAAAATATCCTTCCAGTAATGCTTTCTACCTGCTTGGATCCTTAGATATTATTTTCCCGACTTTCTTTGACTTTGAGGAATTTGCTCCCTTTTATCTATATAAAAATAAAGTCATGTGCAAATTCCTAATGAGATCTACTCACTAATCCTATTTTGGCAAATGAAGAGAATATTATTCAATGCCCAAAAGGATCACTGAAAATGTCTCTGTTGCTCCCACATTAGAACTTCCAGAGAAGAAACAAAAAAGAAAAAAAAAAAATGGTCACAGAACACATTTATTTTATATTTACTTCTACCACTGGTTTCTTTGTCCTGCCTTTTTTTTTTTTTTTTCACTACTTATTTACACTGAAAAATTAACAATGAATGTCTAATCAAGAAATGTTGCCATAGTATTAAAAAGTCTTAGAGGACACTCAATATAGAAGTTTGTGATACAGTACATAACAGACCAGTTTATCTATTATTACTAAAAAAAAAACTCGGCTAGAAAAATAAAAGTAGGTACAGTTAACCCAAACAAAAATCTTTGCTTCTTAAAAGAATCTACATCAAGCTCACAGATAATTTTTTTAAAAGACAAGTATGAGTTCCTCTATTTGAAAACCAGATTTCTCCTATAGCTGTGTTGAAGAGTTTGCATCAGCCTGTTAAGGCACAAAAAGATAGATTAGCCTAACTGATCATCAATTTTGAGCATTTTGTCAATTTTGTCTTTTGCACTCATTTATTAATGCTAGAAATAAAATTTGTGAAGGCTGCAAAAAACTGTAAAAGCTAAAAGAATCCCCAAGAAGACACTGCCACCAGAAAATAGAACAGTTACAGAAAAAAACCCAAAAGCCATCCTTTTTATGTTTTTTAGTATAATCATTTCTATATTACACAAAACAGGGACTGGAAGATGAACAGCTGAGCTTCTCCAGACTGAACAAACTCTGGTCAGATCTTAGTCTCTATCTTTCTTAAATACTCTCAAATATTTTTTATAGTACCCAGATATAATCCAAATAAACTATATAACTAATGCTCTCTCTCCTTTAGACAAATCCTTAAGAAAATTACAAGGCTCCTAAGAAATACCACCTTTTTCCCAGGTCAGAGAGAACATCAGTACAGCACTACAGCTGTCTTTTGGTAGATTTCTGGCATCACGCTGAAATCCTCAAATTAAATTCACTAGACAACAAAATATTACACTACATAATGGTCAGAAGAAACCTGCCTACATGAGACCTACCTCAATAGGACTGGGAGCATAGCATAAATCACCAGTATCTTATCATAGTGTTGCAAGAAAGGTTAATTTTCTGAAAAACACAACAGTCTGTTGCAGCTAACCAATAATAAGCAAGGAACATGACCATGCGGGGATAATTCTGTCAAAGTTACATGACCGACTAATAAGAAAACAACCATACACTGCATGCTCCAGCTTAAACTTGTTTCTAGGTCATAAAAAATATAATGTATTTATCTGTTGAGTTGTCAGTTCTTTAATTAATTTCCTCAAGAATTTTAGAGTGATGCCCTTTGTCTTACTGAACCAAATATCTATATATGTCACATGCTCAGTGCAGCTCCAAGTGAAAATCAGTTCTCTTTCATGGGTCCATGTTACATAATTGTAAGTATAGGCATAATCAGCATAAACCAAAAAATTATTACAAAAAATGCCTCTCAACTTCATGTATAGATGTGGTATTTGGCAGAACTTTTGGTGGTGTAATGTGACTTTGTGCTGTTAAAAATACAAAATGGTTTTCAATCTAATGCTGAGTAAATGATAAATTCATTTATATTTAATCTCTGCAAGAACTTCAATTTTATGCCAATGCTAAGTCCTTCTTTCATCACTCTCCCCTCTCACAGCTTCCCATTTCAGTTTCTGTCTCATGCCACACTGAAAAGCAGAGCAGGGTAAAGCTGCAAAGGAAAACATCTGGTGCCTGTGATATGCAAAATCTTGAAGGAAAGGAAATAAAAGAAAGCTGTGTCATAGCCTCTCTTTTTTCCACAACTGAATACATGCCTATGGAAATGAAAGGAAAATGCTGCAGTGAAAAAGCCTAGCTGAGTAGTTTCTTTTAGGCATTAAAATTACAAGAGTTCAATACAGAAAATAAATAAAAGAACACATTCGCCTCCCCACCTTAAATATTTTTTTATAAGAGCAAATATATCACATATAATTCTTGATTCAGTATATTTTTTTGAGTATGCTTGCTCTGGTATTTTTTCACATGGTTTTGTTTCTAAAACACTTTTGAATAAAACAGAAGATTAGGTTAAGTGCAGATTACACATGAGAAATAGCAAAATATTTGGAAACAGCACAAAATCAGCATAAAACATCATATGCCGCTACTATATAGGGTATAAAATATCCCCATAGTTTACTAGTAGCTATGCTGATACGCATAGTTGAGTCTATGTTATTCTTTATCATGAGGAATCAGTTTCATGTGTTCTGCTACACTCTTTCAATTTAAAGCTATAAACCCACAAAATTAATTAGACAGAATAAAATAAATAAAACATCACTGTGTAAGGTATATGTCTTCAAAATTAGAAATGTATGCTGCAGGGGTCTGGGTAGTAGAATTGATTTTACCATCACACGCTAATCCTACTCTGGTACTAAAATATGGGCAAAAGTATTATTGTTTGATAGTTTAACTGTCCCCAAACAAGAAGATGAAATCCACAGCTTTCTGATTTTCCAGATGGCTATAGTTCACTTTGAAGTTGGGTATCTATTATCTTAGAGTGATCTAAATTCTTTAACCACTGAGGATAATATAGTCATCTCAAACTAGTTATTATACAATACTATGCTGTGTTTGGACTTTTACGAACTTCGCATAACTGGCAAGAGTGTCTTCAAAATAGTTCTAAAGCACTCAAGTCCAGAGTACACTGAAGTGGTGCCAACACCACATTTGGCTTAAAGAAATGATGTTTGAGCTCACATTTAAGAAGGAAAAAAGCAGTCTAAAAAACAGTATAGATGACTTAACACCTTACACAGATGCTTAGTCTTGGCCAAACATTAAAATGGGTGGTTAATGACACTTTTACAGATAACAAATTTAAACTTCTGTTTGTGTGCCTAGGGTTATAGCCAGTCAGCAATTGCCACAAAACATCTAGCAGCTTCATCTGTGGACCAAAAAATAATTCAGAGTGGATCCAAACTGTCTTCAAAATGGAGCTAGAATGTAAACATATCTTGAATAGTTTGAAAAAAAATAATAGTAACACACTGAAGTACTTCATGGGCACCTTCCAACTCATTTGAGCATTCGATATAGAGAACAGTATCCAGCAAACATCTATGCTGCCTAAATAATAGATGACATTGGAATTTAACAGAGAAGAGGTGAAAAACACCAGACATAAGGAAAAATTCTAAGTAAAATTTGATTCCTCTAGTACGTTAGGTATTGTTTCATTCCTAGCAAAGAGAAAAAGATTATACAAGGTAACATAATTCTCTAGAAATTACCTTACTGTACATTAAACTGAGTTTATGAATTTTGTAAACCTAGATCAAGCCATTGCTCTGAACTCTAAATACACAGTAGACAGTAGCCACGCTACTCCATTAAAAACTAGCCAGTCATAATCCCCTGTTCCTCTTCATGAGTCTTCCTGGGATCTGGGATAACTTCCTATAATCTTTCTCAATGCACAGAATGCTCCAGAGCCATTAATTTACACCTCAGCTGGACACAAAAAAATCAGGTATCTACACCACAGCAATGCCTACATCTGTTTTCCTCAGCATCCAACAACTTTTTTCAGAAAAAATGGCCTTAGATACCAACACAGGAATCAATAGACTGTAACAGATCTGATTTCTGATATTGCTGAAGAACCATCAAACTATGACTGCTACACATTTAGGTACACTTAGAATATCATAGATCCAAACAAGGGAGGTGAAGGAAAACAACAAAAAATTCTTCCACAGCCCCATAGCTTTGTCTCTCATGAAATCTGGTGCAAAGAACCTAGAGTCCCTTAATCATGCCATGCAAACAGGAAGATGCCCTTATGTCAATTACAGTAGCTGTTCATTCTACTTAATTTTTTTAATTGAAATGTCTTTTTAAGAAATATACATCAGTGCTATGCAGACTCAGACCCTTGATCAGCAGAAAGACAAATATCGAAACAGTAGTAGCACTTAGTTCTTGCTGGTTTGAACATCACTAATTGCAATGACAACGTGCAACCATGCTTCTTCGTGTTTTTTCCTTGTTCTTCTGGAATAGCATACAAATTGATCTTCTAGTCTAACTACAGTACATTTAATTCCTTCAAGTCCAACTTTTTAAGACAAATATTAACATATAGTTTCTGCATATATGTACCTTTCAGATTTCATTTTACAGTAGTGTGTATCTGTTGTCTAAACTTCAACACTTTCATCTCTGATAGCTATAGAAAATCACACTATTTCATTAAATTTCCAGCTTTAATTATCCACCTGGGAACCTTAGCCAAAAAGCTGCTAATGTCAGCCAAAAATAAGTGTTATATGCTTAATATAGCTGTTACTGATTTCATAAGAGTTTTTTTTTTTTCCTCAAAGCATCTGAAAAATGCAGACATGTAAGATACTCCCAAGAGCAAAATCCATAACATTTTCTAAAGGAATATGTCTCTGTAATAATTTTCATCACATGAAACTGCATTTCAGTGTGACAAGTTGTCTGAAATTCAATCAAAAAATTCTCCAGTATGTTAGAAACCTGTACTCCTCAACAATTTTTTTTTTTTTAAAAAAGAGTACAATAAATGTACCAAATAATGTTCTCATGACAAAACCCATAAATTTATAAAATGCCACAATTTAGTCAAAACAAGTAATTTCTATAAAATAGGAAAGTCTCACAAATACATTTTAAAATTTAATCTAGTATACATACTTTAAATAATCAAACAACTTCACTTACTGTTTAGACATAGTTTGGGTAGAATATGACCAACATTATTACTTAAAAAAATTATATTTCAACAGATTATCTCTTTCTCCTTTATAAATAGTCCACACCTTTATAAACAAGTCACATACATTTGCAATGAAATCAATCTTGACATTTTACTAGGCACTCTGGATCTCAGTAGCTAGTCATGCAGAAGACCTGATCCTGTAAATCCTGTCCATGTGAATGTCCATTCTGAACCACACAACTTCAGTAAGACTCAGCAGAAATATTTCCAACAGTTCAGTTCTCTCTGACAAAAATCACAGTATTCATAGGTTTCCATTTAATTTATTCAGTCAAGACTAAAACAGCACCATGAGGGTAATTCTTTAAAATTCAGATCCAACTCTATTGAAATACATAAGATAGAATTTCCATTCATACATATGAGCAAAGTTAAGTATTGTTTCTGGCATTTTCCTGTAACACAACTGTATTTGTTAAACCTGAAAAACAAAGATGGGATAGACTCTACAAACTGTAAACATCACAAGAGTTGCTAAGAGGGCTACTGACAGACACACTCCTGACACAAGGACTCTCTTTATTCACTTACATCCTACAGCTGGATTTTTCTGGGCAAAACAGGTATTATCACGATAAGAAAACCTATACCCACAACAAGGTGAAATTTTGATATGACAATGAAAATATAACACGCTTCAAATGACTACCATTTTTCTAAAAGAAAACCCTCCTGATTGACTGCTAAATTTGTTTAGTAAGTTACACTCTAGTGACCTTAAGATTTATGGTACACTAATAAAAATCTAAGTAGTATCTTCCTGTGCTGTCATTTGCATTTACAAAAACTTTCAGTCTTTATTTTTGTTTTGTTTTGTTTTTTTTTTTAAATCCAGATACTATATCCTAAAGAATTATTAGTATCTGAAACACCTTTTAAAATTTGGGGGATTACTTTATTCTTGACCTTTTTTATTTTATTTTTATTAACTTATACAATTGTTATTATGATTAAAAAATAAAAGAATACCTTAAATGCAAAAATTATCATCCTGGGCATTAAGAAATTAATTACTTTCACACAGCAAGTCCAACAAAGATGAGTTTCAAAAGAACTTTTATTCTTTCACTCTCGATGGCAAAAAATTATATCTGTTATCATAAAGGCCACAGCTGGGAGCAATAATTCATCCCCAAATCCCAAAGGATTCCTTTTTGCGTGCCTGACTAGCCTATTACCATATTTTAGGAAAAAAAAAAAAAAATCCTGTCTCACCTCCGCCCTTCTTGCCCTCACTATTCCAAAGCACAGAATCTAGCAGATCTTATTCCCACTCTTTGCCTTTTCTCTGTACAAGACTTATATTTTCCCCTCTGTACTTCCCACTGAAAAGAAGGGGCAAGACTTCAACTGCCTGAACTAATTGTCTTTATAATTGTTTAAACTCCTAAACTATGTAAAAACATAACCTACTACCCTACAGTTGACCCCATACCACAACTTCATTTTTACAGTGGTGATACCTGATCTCATAACTGAAAAAAAATATCCATTCTACAGTGACATAAATTAGAGTAGCTCGGTTTCCTTAGCATGTCTATTATGATATGGGTTGAGGAGGGAAGTTTGAGTAAGTGCCTCCTGGAGGGACAGGAAGACCTTGTCACCTGTGTCTGGACTGCCCATGCTGCCACAAAGGCTAACAGGGGACACTAAGACCTTCCCTTATGAAAATAGCTTATGACAACTGAGTAAAATTTTGTTACCTTTGGGACAAGAGAATTTGGAGGAAGGTAATACTCTCTGGATAACTTCGGTAATAACTTAATATTCTCTGAAGTGTAAAGCAGGATAGTGGCCTGTATTACCAAAATATAATGACAAGAAGTTAATACTGTGATCTCTTACTGCAGGAGAATTCTTGGTCTTTCTGCCATTCACCTGCAGATGAGACTATGGCAAACTCCATGTCACAACATCTACTCAACAGGAAAACTGAGAAGCAACTTCTGTGTTCTCTCTATGTTGACATAAAGGACTGGAATCAAAATGACCAGTACAAACAATGGACAAAAAATCATCCAAACAATATTTTTTAAATCTCCAAAGAATTTGATTCCCACAACCCTAATTCTCCAGTTGAATACAAAAACGCTGTAATGTCCAGAGTTACCAATTAAGATAACTGAATTTTAGTATGTTCAATGTTTTAATTACATTTCCAGCTCCTATTACCCATGGATTACATAGCTACTTCTGTTTCACTCAAAGGACCAAGCTTGCAGCCAACATAGATCTATAGATCTCTAAAAACACAAGACGATTCTATTGCTGGGTTAGGAAAAAGAAAAAAGCCATAGATTCAAATAATCCCTGATTTTCTTCTTCTTTTCCCCCTTTAAATCTCATTATTTCAAATGTTTGAAGCCTGATTTAAGATTTCCTAATACTCAGATTATGATGGCGCTTCAGCGTGGCAATTATTTTGCCTCCAAATGCACCACAAAAAGATACTGTTGCCTTGAGAGAACCAAGAACTCCGCCTGGTAGAAACAAAGCAAGTGTCACAGAAGTCATTGAAACATTTCTCACCTCAAAGACAAAAACGTGGGAGGAAGGGTTTACCTAACACACAATCTGGGAAGTTTTCCAAAAATCTTTGTTTAAGAAGTGTTTAGTCTGACACAGTTCCCGCCAAAGCCCTAGGGAGATGCTAGAAATATCCACATGAGGATAATGCATGAATGAAAAGACCTACTAAAATCCCGTTCCAAACTATGGTTCGTATCACTTTGTTTCAACACATATCTGCCTGCAACCACTGAAAGTCCAGCACAGTGCATTGCCCTACTGTCTTTCTCAGCACATTCTTACTGGATGACACTTTATACGAACATGTGTGAAATCCGTACCACAAGACTCATCTGTCATACATCTATCTTGTACACCCAGGATTGTTCTGCATTCTCTTCTGATGTTCTTCTCTAAAAAAATAAAAATAAAATCTGCTGATGACAGGACACTAGATGAGAAGGATATTTGATCTCATTTAATATGGCAATTGCTTGCTCAGCTATTTTATTAATTGATACCATTAGTGATAGCAGTAACCAGTAACTGGAAATAGTTTGTTGCCGATATTTGCAACCAAGGAGTTGCAGTCCTACTGCTGCTTCATAAGGTTCTTTTCAGCTGTTGTCCAAGTAAGCTTTTTTTCTTTTTTTTTCTTTAAAAAACAAACAAAACAAACCCCAAAAAACCACGCCCCCACAAAAAAACCTAATCAACTCCTGACTCTGTCCAGTTAGTCTCTGCATCCAACTGTTCCACAGCACATCCAGCTCAGCCTGACAGCCCTCAGGATCAAACCTCTTCCACTGCACTTCATGTTTCATTGCAACTTCCTTCTGAATCAAATCTTTCGACTGCAACTCCTGGCTCAACCTAGCAGTTCTCATGATCAATCCAGTCATTATCATTCAACACATAAATTAAACTTTCCATGCTTTTGCAGTAAACTCTTCAGACCTCCAAATAAATCAGGTAAACTTTGTATGATTTCTTTTTTTCGACATACTAGCTTCCTTTTATTACAAATTCAGATCAGAGCATTTCACGTCAGTCACAATCACATCATCCAGGCATGTTGCTCTTGCATTATGGAAGCAAACAATACGAGTGGAAGAAGTGGTTCCACCAACCAATTCCTAAATTTAGTTTCCCTGTCTCTTTTCAGTCACAGCTTTTTGAGAGTAAGCTGTGCTATCTCACAATGATTCTTCACACACACATCCCTCCACTGCACACAAAGAATCCTGACAGCATTGCACCCAGGCAGTTACCAAGCCCCTCAAAGAGTGCTGCTTGGCTACTTTATTCACACATTCAAGAGGTAAAGAAATGTGCTCTGTGAATCTTCTCCCTGGGAAAAACAAATGGAAGCAGCAGGTCCAGAGAAGTATAAAAAACATTGCTCTGTCTTGGGATTAATAACCATGAAACGGAAAGAGTAGCAGTTCCTTATGTTCTCTCTTCCCCAACACAGAATTGTGGCATCAGATTCAACCCAATTCAAAGTGGACAGTTTTCCTTCAGAGATGCAGAGCTCTTTTCTCCTCATATCCAGTTTATGTTACATATCCAGAGTATTTACAGAGTATTTACACTCCAAATCAAAACCAAAGGAAAAAAAAAAAAAAAAGCACGACTGAGAAATTACAAAAGATCCTTCTTAATTTAAAGAATCAGTTTCTAGTTGTCTCAGAAATCTATTTTAACCTCTGCATGTCTTCAAGCAAACTGAAAGGGCAAAGCACAGAACTGAGCAGACAGGCTCAGGAGTAAGTGAGATAAAAATTAGTAACAATGCAGTAACTCATCCCCATGATCCATTTGTATCTTTTTATTCTTTATCATGATGACTTCTGCTTATTTTGTAATTTTTTTTTTTACTCTTTTTTTTAGTAAAGCAGAATTCCAAGGAAATAAACTTTCTGGTTCACTATTTCTTAAATATAATCAAATGTAAATGCACACAAATTCAAAACCATAGATGTAATCAGATAAATCTAAATAATCTCATCTCAAATATTCACCTCTTTCAAAATGTTTAAATGTTAAAATGTTCCCAGTGTTAAAATGTTCATTCTGTATATGTAGCGCACAGACTAAAACAGAAAGACATGACAACAATCTGCCTGTTTTCCAATGTGACAACTATGTTTCTCACTCAGAATAACTGGTCTCTCAGAAGAGTAATGTATATCACAGATTCTCTCAGTTTTCATTAGTACACTATCTCAATTTCTCCAGGGAAATTATCTTTGAACAACATATCACTCTGCCCTTGGAACCATCAAACTGACATTTGACAAAACTGTGGAAGGCTCCTAAGTTAAATTTAAAACTCTGTTAAACCTTGCCTTGCACACCACATTGAGCTTTAGCCTACCATGGAAACAATTAGGAAGGCAAACACCGAAGGCTGGTGGGATAATTTTGAGCTCTGAGCAGTACATTATACATGGAAAAAATATCCTTCTTCTCTTTATCTATGGCCAGAAAAGTTTGAGGAGCATATAAGCTGTTGTAACCTAAATGAAAAACAAAAAACCCCCAAACCTTACTGTACTGGTTCTTGTCTTCTGAACATTTATTATTGTGTATGCACGTGGCAGTAAGGGCTTATGCTAATGTATTCAATTTTCTTGATTACCACCAGTGTCAATAGTTCGTCATGTTATAAAACAGATGCAGCATTTTTCTAATCACTCAATCCCATATAAATACAGTTGAATAAAATGACAGCTAATAACATATTGATTAGCAGAAATTAAAGAAATTAATAGATCTGCTACTTAAATTAAGTTTTGGCCTTAATGACGATTCAAGCTGCAAAAACTTAACACTTCACTGAAATCCCACAATAAACTCTAATCATATGCTACAACTAATTTAGGACTCTAGGGATAAAAGTTGGCAGAGTTTTGAGGACAGTTTGCTTCAGCAAGGTCAGCTGGTTTTTTAGGTCAATAAAACATAACAGAAATTGCACCTCCAACTGCTGAACAAATGTTTCTGCATACCAATCATTGAATTCCAGTGAAATCAACCATAATGGCAACCACATAGCATAATACCTTCCTTTAAGCTCTCTCTGGCTAGAGAGATTTTCAATCAATGTTGAGTATGCTCTGATACAAATGCCAGTGGTCACGTTCAGACATTATTTTCATCATAGCCAACTCCAGAGTAAACACTTTTAATTAATTTCTGAAAGAAATATTCTGAAAATAAATTAAGTGTTTTTATATTAGAAGTGTAATAACTATCCAGTCCAGCACATTAAAATGGGCTTGTAATAGACAATAAAAGGAAAGTGTTTATCTGATTCATTACTGCAATCACTAAAGCTCTAATTTCAGAAACAAAATTTTCCAGCTGGAAAGTAACTTGCAATTGCAATGTGTATTAAAGCACATCAGGAAAAAAAAAACCCTCTTGTCAATCTTTTCATAATGTGTCATCTTTTGCCACACTGTTCCAAGGCATCCACGTCAGAAACTTCTCTGACACATCTGAACCATGAAATGGGAACTGTGCTTGGTTTTGAGACTTAAGATACTAAAGTGGCAAGCTCTGCTTCTATATGAATAGAGAACAATGCTGTGCAAAAAGTATGCATTGACATAAAAATTCTGAAATTTCAGATCTGAACGTATTATGTAGGCAGACTGGACATTTGCCGTGATTGTAGTCAAATGTGCTGCATGGCAACCTGATACCTGGAACCATATCTGCAAAGGCAAAATTTTGGTACATGAAATCTGCCTGGAAATCTTTGCAGTCAACACCCTCCTTTATACTCGTCTGATTGATCTATGAGGAAATAAACATTTTCTACCTTGATAATGATTGAAAACCAGGTCTGTTCCTGCCCAAAGCAAAGTTCCTTCAGTACAGGAAATAAAACTTTGTGCAAGTTTCGATCAGCAACTTAAGAAATTCAAAAGTAAGGGATGGGCTTAAGAGTACAGAACTGTCTTAAATACACATCATGGGAAAATTTAAAAAAAAAAAAGCCAAACTTTGAAAAAAATGGGGAAAGGAAGAAGCAGATGAACCTGTAGCCCAAGTCATATAAAGTTATTAGTTTCTAAATTACCAAGTAGATGTTTTTTCATGTCTTTACAGCATGAGATAGAAAAATTAACATCCAGGCCTACTAGGAGAGTACAAAGTCTTTTGATGGTCAATTTTTAGTTTCAACAAGGACCACAAGACGTAATACTTTATAAAATAAGATTACTCAAAAACAGTGCACAAGTACAAACCCTAGATAAACTAATCTAAAACCTGGAGGAAAGAAAAAAATGAATCTGACTAGATGATGTTATATATAAATACCACATATAAAACATGCATACACCTCCCTTGCAATTATGTTCTGGTCCAGAAATTGGCCAGCACAAACAGCTAAAAGTTGCTGAACCAGAAGCTGAACTACTCCAACTCATTCTATTATGTTTGCAATGACAGTAAAGGTGGTGATGGTACAGTATTAAGCATAAGTCTCTGATTTCTCTGATCTTAAGTGTAAGTCTCTAACTATTGTTATTGTTCAATCCATAACCTACTGCGTTTGGTTGTCTACCAAAAAGTTATTCCCTATGTTGAACTCACTATACGAAGATAATAAAAGTAAAACTGAAAGAAGAAAAAAATCTTCACATCAAACAACATATGAATTGAATATGTTGTTAATAAACATTTTTTTCTTACTTTTGATAAAAGCATTTGTTTACTATAAAGTTTCTGATCTAGAAATGGAATGAACAAAATCTTCACAACAGGGACAAGTTAAATAAAAACAAAACCCAAAAGGAGACAAACAAAAGTTATTAATACAGAATCAAAATTGGCAAATAAATGAAGCATCAATGAAAGCCTTCTTTGAGGAAGGAGCAATTAAATAGGAGAGTAGCAAATACTAACCTGGAAGTCAAGCTGGTTGGAGTAGGGATGAAAGCAGCAGTTTGGAGAAAAACAGATAAGAAGGAAGACAGCAAAAGAGAATAAAGGGAGGAACATATTAGTTCTTTAAAAATATAACAAGCAGATGTTATATCAGCAGATTTTATTAAAAAAATCGAAAAGAAAAAAAAGAAACAAAAAAGGAAAGGAAAGGCAAGGGAAAGCGAGAAGTAAAATAAATTTTCTGTAGCAGTATATCCTTGCTGTGCTCTGAATAAATCACAAATTTTCAAGTAAAATGGCACCTTGTCAATTGCAGACTGTGAAAAAAACATCCATATTTATAACCATCCAAGTGCATACATATACTGAATGGAACAAATAAAGTAGGTGGATATTGGTAGTGTTCACTGCCTCACAAATGTCTCATCATACAGCACAAAGCCTTGAACCAGCATAGGTTTGATGACCCACATTCAAGTCTTCCCATGAAAGCCCAAACAGTGAAACTATTTGGCAGCTTGTTCAAAGACATCATTTAAAAGTTCACAAAGCACTGCACCTTGTAGTCAGGGATTTGCTCATTCCAGGAAATACAACCCTTTCTAAAGCTGACAGCAAATTTTCTTCAGTCTGAAGAATAAGGTCAATATTTCATCACTGGAAATACTCTGAAGCTTGATAACTTATTTGTTAAAAAATACCGAACATGCCCTTTCAATTAAGTCAGACCGAAAAAAATATTTCTACCTGACACCCGGCTAAACTAATCCTTAAAGCTGTCACTGGTGCACAGCTTTTCATTCACTTATGAAAGAGAGTTTTTTGAAAAGCCACTTTTTTTTTCTTAAACACAATTATTCCATATGGTGATGATTCCTCATTTATGCAATGAATTGTAGGTGCTGTGTGGACTTATTTTAATCAGAATTCAAATCCAAATCAATTCAGAATTAATTAATTGTAGGTAGAACACCTCAAGAATTTGAATGCACATCTACAGTTCTATTACCCAAAACTTAGAACTCCAAAGTAGGTAACAAAAAATCAAACTGCTTGTTGAAAAGCAAACTACTTTAGTCTGATAGCTAATATAGTATTTTTAAGTCATCATTTATATTGTTGTAAGCTTTGCTGAGAAACTATACCAAATGACGGACCATCTAACATACCACTGATGAAAAGCAGATTCAAGATTTTGCATTCTACACTATGTTCTCATCACTTCATCATCAAGTTACAGCATTTTGCTCTTAAACCAGCAACAGTCTGATTAGGATTACAATATTTATCCTTTACCAGACAGGTTAGTTCATAGCCTGTTCTCTTAAAGGAGGTGGATAACATGCTAGCCCTGCTCTATCTTCTATTATCAGCCTTCGCCCAAACCCCTTCTGTGTCCCTGGGGATGACTAAAGTTAAGAGATCGTGGTGTCCTGCACTGCATTCTGCAGGTTGATAGGCAGTCTGGTCTCTCTCTCACCACTTTCCTGTATGGAATTTGCCTTCCCATTAAAAGAGGTTCCAGAAAACAGATGGAATGCTGTTTACAGTGCCAAGACCCACGAGCTAGGGCAGCCTCTCCATTCCTTTTTCATCCTGTTTCACACATGCCCATGCAGTGTCTTCTTTCCTCCCAGTTGTTCTGATTTGATCCAAAGGGAATAAATTAGGCAGTAGGAAACCTGCCTTTCTTAACATTCTGAGATCACTTAGCTACAGTTCTCATCCCTAAGAAACTGCTCAATATAAGCTATGCATTTACGTGGATATTTACAGAATGTTAAGGTAAAATTAACACAGGAATGATATGCACACAGGTTACTAACAGCAAACATCTTTTAAGACTGGGAGGAATAATCTGTTTCTAAGGACTGGAATTGTGCATGCAATTGCAGGCAGCCACATGTCATAATCAGATTCATAAATTTATCAAGCTACATCTTAAAACTAGTTTGGTTTCTCATTCCTTTTTTTCTTTTAGAAAGCTGTTCTAACACCTTCATTCCTCTGGGAATTAGAAAACTTCTTATTCCTTTCTTGTTTCAGCCTAAATTGATTAATGGATAATTTACATCCATTCTAATATGTGTCAACACTCTTACACTGCAGTGCTTATTCCTTCACATATTTATAGAAAACAAGTTTTCCTGCTGAGCCTTTGTTTTGCCAGAGAAACAAATCACTGTTGTTTAGACTCCTCCTGTGACATGAGCACTCCACTCTCTTCATTATCCTACCAGCCCTCTCTGTACCTGCTTCCCGTTTTAATTCAACTTTCTCAAATATGACTGATGAGAAGTACACAACAGTGTTCTATATGGAGTCTTGCTAGCACTTGGTGTCATTAATAGCTTCCTATCCTTCCTGCAAACATTTAGCTGACATATCAGGACACACACCTCATTATTTAGATGTCTTCTTCATTAATTTACCTAAGAGATGCGACACTCTGCCATTAGCAAATTCACTCAATCTTTCTCTTCCTAAACTGTATGAAGGATTATCCTTAGCTTACAGTAGGCACTCTTACTGGTCCTAACTTAATAATTATGGATTTTTTACTATTGTATTTCACTTGATTTCATGATTCAAACTCCCTAACGTATTTTATAAATATACTTTTCATTCTAACACCATTAATAAAAGCATTAAACAATACACCCCTTCCAGCCTGACAGTTCCTTTTCAGCTGCAGTTACCTCCCTTTGGCTAGGCCCTTCACTTTAAAATTTAAGTTGATCACAATCTCACCTGGTTTCATCTACATTATCAAAAAATCCACCAAACCAAAAATCCACACCACATTGCCCTCATCAAGAAGACCAGAGAAAAACACTGAACTAAGTTTACCAAAGGTACACATTATCCTGAGATATTTTGCATTTAATTTTAACCTGTTCTCATTATAAACAAATATGCAATAAAAGTTATCAAGAAACTTTAGCATAGGAGGAGGAATCAGTTTTCCTATGTAGCAATAAGAAGCTTTAAAATACAAAATGAATATATATGGAGTAATTTAAGACACAGACCAATGTGTTTGTATATATGAAGAACAGTACGAGTCATGAATCTTAAGTGATACAACTCAGAAGTATGATAGTTTCTGAAGCAAGAAAATCACATTAAAACCAAAAGAATTACCATTCAGATGAAATCTTCTGGATTATTAATCATGTGCATCTGCCAAATAGCATACATCTATAAATTTAATTGCTTATATCTTGAAGAAGATATTTCTACCCTTGAGCATTTGACACTTCCTGCATTGATATTTCCTGTCAAATGGTAGAACATTAGTATTCATCATCTTATTTTAATTCTTACTTTAATTTGTAAGTAACTTTATTACAAATGTTCTTACTTTTCAAGCTGATTTATACAAGTACACCTTGTTATGCTCATGAATTTATATGCAAATAAAATAAATATTGTGAAGATGCTCCAGCTTGCGATACTCTAGATTGTCACTTTCATAAATTTGTTTGTAAATTTGGAGAATTTATGTTCTTGCAATTATCTTGCAACATAAAGATGTTGGCATGGCAGTGAATATGGCTCCCAGCAAGCTATGAACCAACAAACACATTTTAAAAGAGCATTTGTTTTCCTAAAAAAAAAAAACCCAGAGAATCCCTTGCACCTGAAGTTAGGGGAAATGTTGAAGATTTTGATGAAATGTTGATGATTTCTGATCAAGAAAAAAAACAATAAGGAGAAAAAGTAAGGAGGGAAAAGAGCAACCTAGAGCATACTATATGAATTACAAAACAGCAGGACAAGAAGGAGAGAATATTTTCAAATACACTTCTGTCAAAATTGCAGTCATCTTTGCAATGCTTTATTCCCATAAAGTGGGTAAACTGAGCTTTGGCTCCACCTCTTCCCTTCAATAATGAGCCAATCAAGTAACCATTACAAGCAGAAAAACTAGTAGCACTTCATAAAACGTTACAGCAATTTACACTCCACCTAACCCCCTAGAAAGGGGAATTTCAACATCAAAATTCCCTCTCCAGGGACACCAACAGGTGGCACAGTTATATACAGATTTAGATCTTCAGGCCAATATTTTTAGAAAACAAGGACAAGGGAGAGAAAGTAAAATAAATTTTAAAGAAACCTAAAGTGAGCCTGACTAGATGCTCACTCTTTAAAAATATTTCCCTACTACACCTTTATATTTCTGGTAGACTGCTAGCTTCATTGTACCAACCAACAAATTTGTACCTGTGCTTATGCATTGTGGACAGCACCTTTAAGACTCCATTACCAAGTAAAGGCAGTAACTTCTGTTGATGAAGTCAACAATAGGTAATTTTTATGCAAATTCTAGTTTACAATAACTAACTTACATATACTGTGTGCACAGGAATTTGGAATTAATCTTGAAAGCTGTACATAAGTTAAATCAATTAAGAAATTGCAGTAATGCTAACAGAGTTTACAAATCTTAGAGTATGATCATTCCCCAGAATGACAACGTACTATTATCCTTAGCTGATCATGTCACAATACTCCTTATTATAAGGAGTACAGAAGCACTTACAAGTTCATAGCTAAGTTAAGACTACTTCATCATATTCAAAGTACAGTATACCCTGTACGAAAAGTCTGTGCTTAGTCAGAGGTACCACATTATTTTTTGAAAAGTGAGTTCAGGATCAACACCTTCATCAACAATAACAGACTGGAAACTAGTGTCCCAAAATTTCACTGATTAAAGTGCATTGAATTTTTTAAAACAATTAACATAAAAATAGAGAATTTTGTCCAGTAGAAAACCCATTTTAAGGGTTCTCAGACAGTAAGAGGTTGTATGCTGACAAGGCCATTGTAAGATTTCTGCATCCCCTGGTTCCTTCTTTCTTTGTAACCAACAATTCTTAATTTAATTAAAATAAATCTATTGATCTAAATTGATTCTTTATCTCTTTTTTATAGAAGATATTTAAAACAAATTAACATTCACTAATAATTTTAGATAATGAGATTCACTACCTCATCATGTTCATCTTTTAATCTTAATCGCCCTTTTCATATTCAAACATTCAACACATACCACGACTGCTACTTAACATTCCTCTTGAACAAAAGTTTAGTATGTCTGCTATTGTACCTAGTATCACACAATAATTCAGTAGGTTTTATAGCCCAATGAGGATATCAGTTACTGTTTCTGCAAAAACTATATGGCCAGTTTCCACCAGCCTGATCACACCCGGAGTCACTATATTACAACCATAGTTCTGTAGTTGCCTCTACAGTAGATGCACCAGTGGCTGAAATAGGCAGCACTTTCTTGACCGCACAAACTCACTAATCCTGTTATCTTTTTCCAATGTACTACTTTAGGATTTTGGAGCACTTAGGCAGAACCCACAGTCACGGTGCACAGAGTGACCGCTCTTCATTACTAGCCGCTTCTGGTACATACTTTACACATTAAAATCGATGCAAACACCACAGTATTCTAAACTCCTTTTGACGTCATGAGAGAGGTAAATGCTAATTAAAGTTATCCTCATGTAAGCACTCAATTCTATTTTAAGTACAAATCTTTGGTTTTTTCCACTTTAAATTTGAGGTCTTGATTCTCATGACACTTAGATTGATAACTATATACCATTGCCTATTATCATTATTAAAACTTCGCCAAATGTCTGCAGAGAAATATAAGTTTTGGCAACAGGAAACTGTGAATGTTAAGTCATCATCAGTAAACGATACTCTACAAATCCTCCTTCCCAAGCTGGCTGTTTTTCCTCCTCCTAAGGTAACTACCATTTCCAGCATATATTCCTCTCTTTCACAGTAATTCTCCCTAATGGGATGAGCACTGCTATGTCTTCACTTGAATTATAGAAATAATCACAACAACGAGATCCCCTAAACTTCTCTTTTGGAACTATGAAGTGCTTTTCTTCTGACTTGATCACTGAAAACAATTATATAAAATATTTGAAAACATAAAATTTCTTCATTTACCTAAGAGATGCTAAGTACAGGAAGGAAACAAAGAAATAAAGCTGCATATATTGTTTATCAAAGAAATAAATTGTAGTCTACTGTACAGGAGAAGAATCCAAAACTCATTTAATTTCAAAAGTCATGAGACAAACCCCTCCTGTCCCCATTAAGGAAAAAACTGTACAACAGTCCCAAAAATAAGACAAATACTGTCTGGTCAACATGACAAAATATTCATTTGAAGTTAACAAAGCCTACAGAACCAGTGAGAAAAAGTTACAACTATTATTAAATAGGCATGAGACTGGTTAGATATACTTACCAATACTTTTCAGGACATCCGAGAACTAGTGATGCTGTTCACACTGAAGAAACGTGGGGACAGTTCTGATTTACCAGTTACTAAAATGCATGATTATTCCTCAACAAGGTTTTCTTGGAGGGTTTTTGTTACCGTAAATTGCTCATGGCTTTTCCTATGTGTTCCTTTTATGAAGGCTACTAAAAATTGGAAACCTTAATTTGTCCAGTCAGCAGACAGGAGAGGAGATGCAGTTTTCAGATAGCCTTTTTTTTTTCTCCAATTTAGTTTTACAAGACGTAACAAATATTCTATTAAAAAGTATTTTCTGCTCTGCAATAAAGATCAGGTAAATAAAATTGCCACTCAGTGTAAAATAAATAATACAAGAATTACCTTTCTAACTCAGCAATTTTCTTATCTTTATCATTCTTCTCATTCTCTACTTCCTTGAGTATTTCTAGAAGTCTGTCAACCTCAGCCTGAGCTTTGCCACATTCTTCTCTATAGTACGATGCCTCTTTGTCAAGCTGTTTCATTCTGTCTGCAAATTCTGGATTCATCCGTGCCTCCTCTTCAGCCTCATGAGCCTTCAGAATCAATATTTTTTTAAAAAATAAGGATGACAAGAATTGATATAGCTTTAAGAGCTTTACTTCTTCAGTCTTGGAGTTCAAATTTTCAGTAAAAAGGATTATGGGTATTTCTGTCTGATGACAATATTTTCTATGGATTATAAAAAGGAATGAAAATATCTGCATTTTCTAAAATTATATCAAATGCTATCATCCTGAAGGTGGAGGGGATTTATTAAGGCTTTTTACATATTACAGTGACCATATTTTATGGGTGTTTTTTACATTTAAAAACCACCTTGTAACTCATTTAATTCACATTAAGCTTTTAAAGTGTTCCAACTAAACAGGCAATTTCTTAACAAAGCATATTCTTTTTCCTCATATATATACACACATACTTTGTCAATGTATATAAATATAGATACAAATATACATACAGTAATCTGTATCACCAGATGTTTCAAACGCATTTTGATACGAAGGATTAATAAAGGAAGAAAATGATTTTATGTAGTGTTTTTAGAAGACAAAGCAATAAACTAAGAAGCTACCTTCAGCAGACATTTTACCCAATAATCCTTTTTCTCTTATCATTCATACTTAACCTGAAACATCAGAAGAACAAGCCCATTGGTGAAAACGGCACAAACCTGGCAAACACATGCATGGATGGGTGGCAGTTTCACAGACAAGAAAGAACTCAATGAATACAACAACAACAACAGTACAGAACCCAATCTTACTCCCATCAAACCTAATGTCAAAAAAAAAACAATTAACTTCAATGGGAGCATGATCTGGCATCAAGTGCTTTAAACTGTTGGCTGGAATAATCACAGACAGATGGAAACAACAATGCACTGCAATGCTTAGCCTACCCCTTGCTTCCCATTATTCCTAATTGGCATCTTGAAAGAGCAGGCAAGGAAAAAACAAGTAGTTTAAGGCAGTGCACATTAAACATAGAAAATTCAGATAACATTCTCTTGACATACAGAAATTTTACAGGAATTGAGGATATTTAGAACTGAAGGTCCTCCAACTATCTTATTATGCAGAGAAGACATGGACTTATTTATCTTCTTAATTTCAGGGAATAGACAATGCAAGCAAGCAGAGGAAGAAACGCAGATCAAAATGAAACATGCGTGTTTTGGAACAAATTACTATAAACTACAGACACTAGAAGGTTCATATTCTTTGCAATGGTTAAAAATTTTCTGTATAAATAAAGAGCAAGTCTGGGTTTAGTATAAATACAACAATTAAAAAAATTGAAATTACTATAGAAGAAACTTAGGGGGTTTGCATGTAACATATCATTTAAGCATGAGGATAATAAGAAAAAAGATAGTAGATTTTAACTGTTATATATCCCACTGTAAGATTTTTATTCAGAAAAAAATAGTCTGTTACCAAAACAAGCCAAGGAAATGCCAGGAGAAGCCGACTAAACTTACTGGCTTTGCTCTTCAGACTCTCTGTTTTGGATAATAATACTTGCTCCAGACCTGAATTCTATGCAGATACACAACTTCACTTACACAGACCTTGCTTCAAGGTAACACCCAACGAGTATTTTGATTTTACTGCTTGGCTGAGATGCTAGCAACAGATTCCTTTTCACACTCATAAATCTTCCTGCTTTAATACTAAACTGATTTATTTTATACCAGGTGTTAATTGTGTCAAGAAATTTACTTTCGGCTAGCTTTGTAATTTTTTGCAGTAAATATAATACTCAGGCTCAGGGCTGATTAGGTGAGAGACCGTGTACCAATTCCCAGCTGCAAAGCACTTCAATTTTCCACCAGCTCTATTTAGAAATTAGACAATGTATTAACTCTCCAAATTTAACAGTAAGTGTTCTTTAGCAAAGAAAACAAATAATTTCATATGTAAAGGTAAATTCACTCTAGAAAATAAAAAGTACAACCCAAGTCCCACCTTTAAGATACTAAGAAAGCTACACAAAGAGCACATTCTTCCCTATTGCTCTTCAGATTTCTCCTTTTCTCCTTCAGGTAAATCCAGAACTTCATAGTTCCCCCCTCCAGAAGCTATCACTCTTTCAAATTCCTCCCTGTTACCTTTCTTACTTACCTTCCACCATTTCATAAACAGGAAAAACACCTGTCTTCCTGCTTCTAACCATT
The DNA here is from genome assembly GCA_013400375.1 of Thinocorus orbignyianus. Classification (NCBI taxonomy): domain Eukaryota; kingdom Metazoa; phylum Chordata; class Aves; order Ciconiiformes; family Thinocoridae; genus Thinocorus; species Thinocorus orbignyianus. The sequence goes on from VXBW01002926.1 coordinate 1,377,603, forward strand.
CTTTCCTTTAGCACACACAAACTCTCAGCTTCAGCCCAAACTCCCTCCTGCCCAGTTTTAACCCAGGACAAGAGGTAATGCCTGAGAAATAGAGCAGCCTGGGGTTTTTTTTGCTTTTCACTATCACACTGAACTTTCCATGATGAAAATACATAATTGGGTGAGAACATGGCAGAATCACCAATGCAAAGGTGCCAAATATTCCTGTGACTATTCCTGTCACACAGCAGCTCGTCTACTGTGCAGCCTGTAACTAAAACATCACCTTAAATAATAGATACAAATTACATTCTTCCATTTAGCCCCATAATACTTGATCAATAGTATGGTAAAGAAATTGATGTTAAGTTCAAAAGCATTTTCAATTCTTGTGCTTTATCTGGTACTCATGTCATTCCACGTTTGTGAGATGTATTTCTGGAAAATTCCATAGCATAAACTTGGTCATTGTATTTCCCTACAGTTCTCAATACAAAGCAAAACCTACGAGATATGTTCAAATCCAATATGACCAAGTATGAAACCTATACAGGGCTTTTAGATGCAGTAGTTACCCATAATATAACATATAAATCAATATAAGCATTCAGTTCAAAGAAAAGTATAAAACCATTCTAATTCTATTTAAAAACACCCCGATAGATCCCAGGATTGCAAACCACCAATTGCCTGTATTTTTGCCTGTTGTCTTTACTTTTACAAGCATTTTCTATAGAACATTTTTGGACTATTGGCAGGAATCAGACTTCTGTAGGGGTATTGCCTTAAAGAAGGAGAAAAGGAAAATTAAGTGAAAAAGGAGAGCAAGAACATAAAACTTTTTTTTTTCCTTAAAAGAAACAAAAGAAGTTTCCACAGGTGGTACCCTAAATTGTAATAAGTCCCTTGAAGGGAATCCTTGTGTTGGAAACAAAGTTGCTGATACTACAAGAGAGCAAAACACAATCCATCGGACATGCCCATGACAACGGCATAGAATCACTCATAAGAGCCATATTATATTTTATGGCTTTGAAAGATGTGTTTGGATTTGAACTAGGCACTTATTTTTAATTGTTATATACAGATCAGGGGTGATCTGCTGACAGATGGAGCTTGACTTTTGAGGTCAAACAGTAGACCCAAAGGAGATGAAAGGCAGCTCAGCTGATACTGACCCTGCTTGCACTTGGACAGGGCAGATCTCTGGCTTTTTTGCAGGCTGTGGATCACTTCTAATGAGTTAGAAGTTATCACATGAATAAGGAAGTATCTACCCGTTACTGCTGTCCTCTCTTCTACCCTTTTACATATTCATTTATTTCTGTCCCCATTTTTCTCCTGAAGTTCTCTGCTTTCTTGTGGAGAATGCATTTTCTGTTTTTATGGGGCTTTTACAGGTGAGAGTGACTGGTTCATACATACCTTCAGCAGCAAAGTAATTGATCTCTTAATTTGTATCTGTAAATGATAACACTTGTGTGTGCAGATTATGCTACTTTCAAACTAGGACACTTGGTTTACAATGTTTTGTCTGTCAGTCTTGTGCCTTTGTTGTATGTTATTTTTACAATTTGATAAAAATAGCATATAATTCTACTATTAGAATTTCACTAATTCTTACAGTAATTATGTATCTGTCTCGACATTTGCTTATTAAGTACTATACATACTTTAGAAGTAAAGTAAAATTTTGTTATGTAAACCACAATTTCCCTACAGAAACACTGTAATAGTGCGGGGCAGACATGCAACATGAATTATTTAGTCTATTACAATTTTATGTTACAATCATGCATACATTATTCTGCATGACAGAAATGGATGGATAGATATGGTACTTTATTTTTAAAGCTTTAGACGCAAACATACACAGAAATTAACCAAATACTTAATTTTAAAGTTAAAAAATAAAAAGGAAGGTAGAGCAGAATTACATGCAAGAAATTACTTTCTAAGATCCTTCAAATTTTATTACTTTCAATAATTATCTTTAAAAAATTGCTGTCACCTTAATTCTTTTGTAGTCTCCTTAAAGTTCAGAGGGGTTTTTTATTTAACTTCAGGGACTGCTCAAAGCAATTTAGAGTGGATTCTGCAAATACTTCAAATTTTCATCTGACATTGTTCTGATGGAGGACTTGGAAAAATAAAGTTTTTAATGTTCAGAAAAAGGTTTACCAGAACTCCAAAGTAAGTAAAACATTATATTTTATTACAGGACAAAAACAATCACGAATTTCTTATAATCAATTTTGCCCAAGAATTTATCGGGTATTTCAAAAAGTTCACCTTTCAAAACAAACATGAAAAAATGTGCACCCAATTTCATTCACATTCAATTCAGAGAGGTGAATACATTCTGAAACCATTTACTATAGATTATGCAGGATTTGCACTCTTCTGCATCATCTCCACTTTGGTACTGAAATGTGTATAAGAATAAAATACTTCTAACAATTTCTGTCTTTTAAAAACATTAGATTTAGCAATAAATTAAAGTTGTGGAGTTGATACCTGTGTGACATAGTCGAAAAAACACATTCCACCACGAAAATTGCTATATTACTGCATGGGCAAAAAGAGGTCTGTTCAGAGATTGACTGTTATTTCTCTGACACAGGTAAACAAAAGAGCATGAAAACTTCAATATTTTAAGATCAGATTGCCATTTGTTTTTTTTTAACACTGTCATGCTCAAAAAAAATAAAAAAGTCAAGAGCACATATTAAATAAAGTATCATAAAAATTTGCAGTACAAAAAAAAATATCTTTCAAGTAACGGCTATTATGCCACCACAAAGAACAAAGATGAAATCTTGGCCTTATGGAATTCAAAGAATATGTTGCTGTTTACTTCAATAAAATCATGTTTTTGTTTCAAGACCTTAGGTGGTTTTGGTGGAGAAGAGGATTGTTACTACTTACATTTTTAAAAGTAGACTGCAATATGTAAGTAGGAGAAGAAAGAAGATGAGCCAGGAAACTTTATTTAAGAAAATCTGTCACGGATATACTACAATTGCTGCCTGGTGCCAAGGAAAAAGAATTTTGCATCCATTATTTTTGAACTGCCAACAGGCTGTCCTCTTGAAAATCAAGCACATACAGGCAGAAAAAAAACAAAATAAAAAGGACTGACTTTGGAATACCACACACAAATAGACCAGGAAGTAACAAACAAATTCCATGCAGTAGAATAACTAATATTGAAATAATGACTGGAAAGTCTTTATGATAATCAAGGGAAAAACTAACAAAAAAAACTCCAGTCTGAAAAAACATGCACAGTAGAAGTGCAAATGATACAAACAGAAATGTAACTACCACAATGGTGATCCAAGATGATACAGATAAAAACAGTTTTATCATTCAAAGGGAAAAGGTCTTCAACCAGCAGCGTGCTGGATGGTAGAGGTGATAACTGGTCTCAAGCTGTTTATAATCAATTTACAATTGGACTCTAAAAAATAGTTAACCAATAACTTTAAAAGTAAATACAGGACATTCTGTGGGACTCTCTTTTCCCATAAACGGTCATGAAATATCCACTACATGGTTAGAAGCTACAATTTTGAGCAATAATAGACTCCAAAGCTGGAATCCTGGTCCACTGGCGGTAATGGCAAAATTCTCATTGACTTCAGTGAAGGCAATACCTTCCCTAAAGCATAGTACCACATTGCTTCATCTACAAAACCAATTCTTCTATATGTAGCATCTCAATGACATGGTAATGCCAGCTACGATTACTATGCAAACTGTAGCTTGTAAATTCCTATTACAGTTACATCAGTTTTTCTGTCCTGCGATGCTCACATAACGGTTCCAGCCAAAAAATGAAAGCTGTACTCTGCAGAAAAAATGTTTGTTACTACTTTTTCTCAAATCAAAAAAGGAACATAGTCAAGTCAGAGGGTAGATATTGCACAATAAAAGCGGACCTTGGCAACAATAATGCTAAACAAGCCAAAGTATTGTTTGGCTTTTTCAAACACTGCCCTTAGCATTCATCATTTTACATTTTAGCATTTTCTTAGACTAAATACAATGTCTCCATATTCTTAACATATAGATGCAGTGTTTTATAAGTAACACTGCTCTGAACTATTTAAAGTGTATGGGCTTTTGACAACAGTACTAGTCACTACCTAGATACTATTATTCACATAATCAACTCAGTCCCTTAAAATAAACTCAATAAATTAGAATTTCTTTAAGTTTGAAGGATCAAATAAAGTACTGCAGAAGGAGGAATTACAATGCAAAGCAAGGAAAAAAAAATTAAAAAACTAAATCATCTGCATGCTTTTTCTAATGGAGAAGTTGAGGACCTAAAGGCTAGGATGTTTGTTTTCCCAGAAATACTGTATGCACCTATTTAATACATTTTATATTCTTAAAATGGCCTTCAAGTCCACAAAGTTCATTTCTTTGGATACAATGAGTATAGCGCAGTGAGCATCAGAAGTATTCTGCAAAGCTCCACAGAGGAAGAGCACAACACAGTAAGGTAATGGATCCTCATGCTTTCGTATGTTACAGCGGGCATTTTAAAGAAGAACTTACTGGATTGTACATCTGATTGAACAACTGTTCAGCTTGCTACATTGCAAAGTTGGAAGGGAGTGAAGCACAGAAAGGAAAAGAAGGAAAGATCCAGGAAAACAGCATTAGCTCAACAAAACCAGTGCACTTGCACAGAAGAACTTGACATAAAAAAGTAGAAATTTAAGATTCTAAACATTCCTTGGTAAAAGTGAGAGGCACTGAGGAAACATAAATGTTGACTTTGGCTCCTAAAAAAGGATAGCTGGAGTAAGAAATTTAAGGTTTGTGTTACTTTCCCTTTCTCAAGTTAAATAACCCATGAAATAAAGAAAGGTGTCCACTTTTGATGATACATTAAGTGCTGGTCTCAAGCAATGAATCATGAGAAGTGCTTTTGGCTGAGGCTGCAATTTATCAGCAAAGCTTCAAAGATGGTAATAATAAAAGATTAATTAAATGGTATCATTAAATTTATTACTTTCTTTTTGTTTAACACAAGACTGAATTTTCTATGCAGAATGACTTTCAAACAGTACAGCTTGGCAAAAAGTACTTTAGCAACTGCAAATATGTCAGTAAGCAAGTAAATTTAAGATAATGAAAAACAACAAAAGGAGGAAATTCTAGAGTGGATAATAAGATTATATATATATATACAAACACATATATATATAAAACACTTAGCTACCTATTAGGTAATTCCTGCTGTTCTTTCACTAGTAGCAATACAAAGCAAGTCAATAAAAGGTCTATGGAATTTCGGCAAAAATAATCATTGAGTTCTGGGGTTTATGATTATTTTTTTAATTTTATGAATGTCAATCCATAATCTTTGTCACAAAAAGCTTAATAAGCATGTCTATAATTTTAAACACTGTGTACCAAAAAAATAGCAGTCATGTGAATAATTACTCTTTACAAATATCCTATTTATTACTTTTTGAAATGTGTCTATTCTATAAAATGAAAATGGTGGTTTTAGAATCAGCATGTTTGCTCCTGCTGAAATGAAAACAACCCACTTATGGAATACTGAAAAATATTTGGATCTAATCAGACCCAATCAAAAACATCTTTATTATCAATAAGTGAATCTTATTATCTCCAAAAATAGGAAGGAGAGGAAATAAGGGAAGAGAAACTTTTAATTTATTTATTTATTTTTAATTTAGATATTTTGTTTGGACTTGCCCCTTGTACATGATTTCTTCCAGGCAGAGTACTTATTACCATTAGTGCTCACAGAAAACTAAGTCCTAGTAAATGTGCACAGAATAGTATCTTCATATTTATTAGTATAATCTGTTAAAACACATAAATCAACATTAAACTATGACGCCTAAAATTCCATAATGAAAAATGCCTTCACTACGACATTTTTAGAGAGGAGTCTCATGAAATCTGCATTCAAGTTTCTCAAAATAACAGGCAGGCCTTTGGAGTCACTTTTGAAAAAGATATATAAACTGTAGCCATTCCTTCTAGCTTCTGTAGTGGTTAATGTTCATACATAAGCACACTTATGGGACACGCAGGTTAATTTACTCCAAACTATGTTGATGTTCCCTCCTACTCTAACACAGACATATGCAAGAATAACCCAGATTTCTGTTTCAGTTAGTTTCCTAAGGAGTAAAAACACAGTGAAGGCAGATTTCTGGAGACCAATTACTTTTTAACGCAGGATATTTACAGGTTTGAACATAAAGTATTTTATTAGAGAAAATGTGAATTGAAAATTACTGTTTGGAGTCTACTATCATTAACAGTCACTGTTTCTGTTCAACTAAACGTACCCACAAAGGAGGCTGTAACTACATTTTATTGTGGAAATACCTGGTCTCCTACAAATATTGGGTGAATTTCCATTGGGGCTTTATGCTCTATTTATGATATAATAAAACTATTATGTTTTCAATGTTCATTTAATAATCCTTTGTATTTATACACCGAGTACATACTCCCTTTTTATACGAAAGACGTCCCAGACACTCTCTGACTTTTATAAGTGCTTATTTTTCCATGACTGTATGATGTGTTTATATGCACAGTCACAAAAGATTGACTTAGGATTTCAAGTCCTTCAAGGGGATTTTTTTTTAAGTGATCTGTGCTTTTAGAGTTTTTAAACTAATTTTTTAAATTAAGAAAATTAGATCTTTCAGATTGTAATGAAGTCTATTTTGTAGTGAAGTGCAAAGTAAACAAACACATTTTCTAACAAAAGAAAATAAAATTAAGGACTTCCAGAGTAATAGCTTCTTTGGATATTTTAATTCTGACATCAACAGCATTTATAAGCTATCAACCATTTAAAGTAGCTGTGTTTCCATGACAAGCTATTTTATATACATATTGAAAAAGATTCCCTTCCTTCCTCTCCACAACTAAACATGTTAACACAGGCACCTAATTGCACATATTCATTCTGAATTTAAGAATAATAGACGTATTAGGTTTACACTCTGGTATCCTTTATACATTGCAATACCTTCTTCACAGGTAAGGCTACTGAAAGTCTGTTTAAACACAGAGCAGGATACTACTCAACCTGGGTAAAAAGAGTGCGAAAATATTATCCTAATGGTAGAAACTTCTACAGAACAAATAAATGTTCTTTTCTAGAAAATGAACCATTAAATGTCAATATAAAAAAATCTCATGCTTAACATACACTTAGTCATGAATTGCAAAAGGCAAACATAACGCCTAAATCCATCAAATATGTCATGAGGTTGGTGTTCAAACAATGAGAGCAGACATTACCAAATGACACAGAGAAAGGTCAAAAAAACAATGTATGGTAGAAAAGGCATCAACAAACTTGCAAATCATTTAAGCAAAAACTATTTTAATGCATCAATTTAAATAACATCATGTTATAAAATACAGGATTTGTATGCTTTCCTTTAAATGCTTGCTTCTACTACCTGCTGGATGGAAGTACTGAATTGCTAACTGACATAAACTATGCATTATTTTCCTTAACTATCACAAACACGTGTTCACCAACAAAGCCAAAAAAATGCCAAAATAAAACCTAGCCAGAATTTCCATTTGGAAGCAAAATTTTTTTTTATTAGGAAGTACAGCATTTTTTTAATGAGTCTGTACTTTTTTCCTACGCTACAAACATTTCAGTCTACTTCTAATAGTGGTATTTACAAATTGCTGGTTTGATAATTTCTTTCTGCCCTCCTAATTTCCCTTCAACGTTCCTCTCCCAGCATACCTATTTGTAGCAGTTCCTCAGAGTTCCCTCATATAGGTATTCCAGATCATTTCTGAGGCTCATTAGTGGCTTTGGTAAAAACCTCTTACGAAGAAATTAGTAGTATTTGATGCAAGCATCAGCAGACAGCATAAGGTGGATAGATTTTAGATTTACTCCAGAAGAGTAAATGTGCTTATCTTTTCAAAATGAGGGGGTGAGATGTTGATTTTTGTTTTTCTGATTGTTGGTTGTTTTAAGATGGAACTTACCTTTTTCAACTGTGCTTCCAACTTACTACACTCTTCTTTCTTTTGTTCTATGGCTATTTCTAAAGACTTAAGTTTGGAGTCTCTTTTCAGCCCTGCTGATGCCAATGAAGATGCATGTTCTTTGAGATCGATTAAACTAGACTGAAAAATGACCAAGAGTAAAAAGTTAATTTCTACTCACCAGGACACTAACTTATCGCCAATTTAGTAATCACTTGGATCCTGCTCCCCCTCCCCATCCCCAAAAAAAGCTGACACAAAGATAAGCATTGATAACAAAAGACACTGTTTTGAGAATACAACCAACTGGAATCACAGGAGCTGATATGCAGTGAAACACAGAAACAGTCATAATACAGACAAGTTGACATTATATTCTGGAGGTACAACTACTTTGAAGTCTACTACTCTAACTGACAAATGAAAAGAGGAGCAACAATGGCATATTTGAGTCTACTGGAGACTTCCAGAAAAGAAAATATAGAGAAACTGACACACAATTATGCAAAAAACAAAGCAATATTTTATGTACAAAAGTGAAGACTATGAAGAATGCTTAAGAAAACAGCAGTTCAGAAGCTGACCACTCAAGTGGCAGAATTTCAGTACTTAAAATTATTCAAGTGTAATCCTTATGCACTTTCTTTCATTACAATGACACAGACAGAAGAACATAGGTTTTACTGAAAAGACTGACCTCTTTTTCTGTCAGTTCAGCTTGTAAAGCATTAACTTTCTCCTTCAGGTCTTTATTTTCTTTTTTATATGATTCAATTTCCTCGAGTCTTTCTCTGTCATCTCGGTCCCTTTGCTCCTTCAAGCGCTCTATTATTCTTTCCTAACAAGGGAAAGAATTGCAAAGTGGAAAAGTTGAGAATCATTTTAAGAAAAGACAGAATAAAACTTTTTACATTAAGTAGTACCTAGAAAAAACAGCCATCAGAAGCAGAGGATGATTGAATTAAAGGTATTAAAGTCAACACAAGATTTCCCCTGATTTCAAAAGCATCAGATCAAGGGTTTAAATACTTTATAAGAGTAACATAGTACAGAAACTTCATTAAATATCTATACTGATATGAATATGTTTAGTCTTGTGATAGATACAGAAAGTTATTCGTCTCAGTAATATATTTCCTGTATTGGTGAGAACTGGTTTACTCAGCTTGAATTTGGTTGGTTTTTGAATGCTAGTAGCACCTAGATTCCAATTTTTCAACGTCCCAAATCTAATTAGAAATCAATCAGTTGCTAACTATCAGCAACTTACAGTTAACATGTACTATATTTTGAGAGAAGAAAAAAAAGAGTCATCCAAGACACAGAAAAAATACCCTGATACACCTTCAGTCATCCAAAGGAAGATTTGTCTCCATCTAATTAACAGTAAACCTACACACAATAATCTCTACCACATTTTTAAATATTTTGCTGACTTCCAGCTACTATTATAAGGATAACTAAAAATCACCAATCAAGGACTGGGTGATGAATTCAAAGAGTGAAATGCAAAAAGCAGATGTAGAGGTAAGGTTTTGTTAAGCTTTGATTAAATTCTTCAAAATCACATTCTACCAACACTTGAAGGATGCAAATACTAATCAGAAAGCAATATTTAGGGCAAAATAAAATAGCCACTAGAAACACATTTGAATTGGGAACAGGTCAATTTAAGCAAAGTATCAGGGGAACTACTAGTATATTGGAAGTGGTAGTCAGAGGGCAGTAGAAGCAACACCGTTTAGGAAAGTTAAACCAACATCGGACAAAACACATTCTAAGTTCTACACCACCAGTCACATGGCTCAGTAGAACCATCCTATTCAAGTCCTTTTGTACTTATGCTTAAAATCTCCAAGAAGGAGTTTAAGACTTAGATCAATACTTAAACTAGTGTTTCATAGAACTGGACAAGACTGACACAAGTATAATATTATTAGAAAGAGAAAAGTCCCATGATGAATCCCTCTGTCCATAATTCCTTATAACACACACACACTGGAAATATAGTTATATACACAGACACATAAATACACATTGCGCATGAAGTTTACCTTTGCCCTTATCAATATGTGGTCATTACATCTCTGTGGTTATTATATCTCAACAAACATTACAATGCAAGCAGTATTTCAGTAGCTGTACATCCCATTCAGTTTTGTAACAAAATCAGTCATTATAATGAAACAAAAAAAATTAATTCATTACCAAAGTTAGCTTAAGTAGTAACAGCACTTATAAAAAGCATATGCTGTTCAGACAATCCTGGTTATCCGTTGTTTTTCTCCATACACTAGGTATGACGGTCCTCCAAGCCCTACAGGATCTTCTGAAGATTGCTTCTGTGTTTTTTAAAGTTCAAGGTATATTTTGCCAACACCCGACTGTCAACACTTACATGCATGAAAAAAGAGCCTAAACTCAAGGCTGTGATTTTCATCCCAGCAGCCTTTAACCCTGGAGACATTCAAAACACAGCTGGACAGGATCCTGAGCAAATTGCTCTAGTTGACTCTGCTTTGAGTCTGCTGGGATCAACCAGATAATCTCTGGGTCTTTTCCAGTCTCTTTGGTTCTGTGGAACAGGCAGAGATATTTTCTAGATTCTGTACCTCAAACACTGCTTTTCTACTCAGTCTCTCTCTCCCCTATTTACACAATTCATCCCTTTGTAACACCGACCACCACATCAGCAACTCTGCTTACAACTGTCCATTGCCTCTGCTTCTTGTTTGCTGTTCCTTTCATACTGCATAGCAAAGGAACTAGTTACTAGAAAATAGAACACACACTGTTTTTAGAAGACTGGGAAGTTTTCCCTAAGTGTCCCTTTGTATTTTCAGCTTTTATATATATATATATCTCTTTCACTACACATCCGCTGAAGATCTTCCATTTATCCAGTCTTCTGTCAATTAAATGCCATATTATCTGCATGTATAAAGTTTAAACCTGATAAACACTTTCCATATGAACTGAATAACTATTTAATTATTTTAAATTGCTGATTTGAAACTCGGCTACACTTAAATCAATTTCATTTTCATGAGTTATGCATCTCCCTGAAAATATTTAAACACCAATTCAAGAAACAGAAGAATTCAGCTTCTCATATTGATCTTTACTTACTTGGAATGTCTCCATCGCTTGTGGTTGTTTATTAGAGACCTAATTGTAGATGTCAGTTTAAGTGCAATTAAGCATATTAGAATTTTAATTTAAATCTTAATGTATATATTTCCTTATTTGTATTTAAATATTTTTAAATTAACTTATTTTTGCATTATGTTTATGTAGCAAACGTAAGCTATGATGCTACGTATTTAATTATGTAACATGAGGTATTAAGATAAAGTATCAACAGTAAATGTGGGGTATTAATCTTCACAAATGCTTGCTATATAACTAGCCTATTATTGGATATGAAACTACACCTAAGTGCAAAACATGAGATATTTCAAATATACTCCTTGTAGAGCCATTTCAAACATTTATGTTCCTCTGATTCATTAATTTTTTTCTTCCAGTTATGTAACTGTGGCTTCCAGCTGTATTATTTTACCAATAGTAAATTGTTTTAAAAATGCATCACATGAAGTATTTTATAATGTAATTTTATGCATAAGTAAAAGTAATGTTAAATTACTGTAAAAACAGTTAACCAAAGATCTTTACCAAATAAGTAGCTATATTTAATTTTGTAAATAAAATTATTTTGAACCTTTTAGACATGGAAGATAATCAGCACTACAGTGTAATAATCATTTAGGTAATAATAATCCTGTAATAAGAATGTTGGTACAGTTATTTGTTACTCCCTCTTCCTGAGGAAAACCTTTTCAAAGGGCTGGCAGTTGACAGAACTACTTTCAGTTTGCATCCAGCATTCCCCTGACATCAGGAACTCCTTTTCACAATGTAGCTAACTAAACATACATATCACCAAATCAGTTTTATTATAAAAAACTTCACAGAAACCAGTGTTGACTAGTCATATAAGACTCATATCCCTATTTATTTCATTCAGAAGGAAATATACATTGATGAGATACTACATTCCACTTAGCATACAGTAAAAAAGATACAGCCAAAACTAAAGGTAATAGGTGACGTGTAGTTTAATCTTTGCCCAAGATAGTATCAATTGTCTATGCACTGAGAGCCCTGGCACTGTCGATGTAGATGACTCCTGGTTCCATTCAGCCCAATGGCAAAATCTCCTTTGACTCACACCTGACAGGATTTCAGGTAGAAATGTGTTCATACAGAATGGTGGTCCTCCAACAGCAACGTTGTTGAGTACTACACAAATGACAAACCAGCAAATGTTCTAGGACTGTGGGTTTTTTTTAAATTAATATTAGCTGGCTTTTGCTATATAGATTATGCAAGAAAGGGACAATATGGGATACTAAACAACTTTACAAGTTTATTCCTAGTAACAAATAACGTGTATTCTTATTCCCTTGAATATTAACATGCCAGCCTCCACTGAGTGCAACAGTTTAATAACCATTCAGTATCCATCTAGTTATATTCAGTCTTGGTTGTATACCAATTCCTTCTTGAAGACTTATTTACCTAAATTATTTTTTTCTTCTATAACAAACTATTTCATCTTATTAATGAACAGTATAATTTTTTTCTCAGTCAATCACAAGAGATGACTAATTTATCTGTCAGCTGCATAAGGCTAAATGTCAAAAATGTGTTAAAAGGCCCTAATATACCATGTTTTACTTGATTAACAGCTAACTTGCAGAAATTCCAACAATGTGTTCTTGTTTCAGTCTATTTGCATTGGCGAGCTTGGAGTCGGCACTAATCTAGGACCTCACAGGTCTAATCTATTTGCACTTTATCACAGAAGCAGGAACTGAATTGCCACAGCATATAGCTCTATTATCAGACATACTCAATTGCTTATCTGCTGTATGCTGCTACAGTAGGACCAACTTTATAAATATCAGCTTCATGAAAGCAGCCTCTTGAGCTGCTTTGGGCCAGTCCAAGAGCTGAGATATTCTTTGAAAAGTTTCTTGTTAAAACATCAAGAAAGCTGATAGCAGTTTTGCTTATTCTGATTTTCATCTTTTATTTTTAATAGGAGTGAACTTATTTTTTGTTTATTACAACATAACCTTTATTAAGAATTTTCAGCGCTTAGGAGAGACTCCAAATTTAGGGGTAAGGAACTAGAGGAATTTTTCAGTTTAGTTCTAAAATGCCCTCAAAAGTGACTAAAGTTGGGCTGATTTGTTTCTGATTATTCTGAACAAATTATATTAGCAATATTTCCAGGAAAATACGAAGATTAAAAGGATTAAATTTCAGTAAATTTTGATGCTGTTTTACATCATCTATAGTAGTTTCTCATTTCGTGTTATCAAGATTCCTAATCAATAAATATGAAAGAAAAAGAAAAAAACAGACAGATATTTGGGAAAATCTATTTTCATGGAGAAAAAGGAGCCGTATTTTCAAATTCAGAGCTAAAATCTCAATGTGAGTATTTTCAAGAACAATACAGGAGAAACAGGAATGCTCTAGCATTTGAGTTTTGGACTTTAAAAATAGTTTCATAATTCAATCATATAATATAATAATAATAATATAATGATATTTTAATTATTTTTTCTTCCCATAGAAACTGATAAAAGCAATTAAATTCAATTTTAGTGAATTGTGGCTATCTAAACTGGCATAAATAAATTTATTTTCTATTTAAAAGAGCATTCCTTGGAGTATTTCATTATCTCAGAGTCTATTTCTGCAAACTAGACCTGATATAATTTCTAGTGGAAAAAAGCCAAACAAACAGTGTATTTTTGGGGAAATTAGATATTCTTGAATGAAAGCAGCATTCTTTATTGACAGCACTACAAATCTAAATTGATAAAAGTACATATATTGGTGCACTTGTTAATAAGAAACCATCACCAATACTAAATGTTTCTACTAGTATTTACAGCAGAAAAAGTTAATAACCAATGATCAAGTCTGCAGATCTTAAGTATGCTGCAGACAGAAATAGGGATAAGAAAGCCAGAATCTGAAAGCTGTACTCAAATAGGAAGAAGACACAAAAGCAAACATAAACTGTTAAGGTATTTAGCTGCCAGGACACACAAGAAAGCTAGACAAAGTTCATTTGGAACTTCTACAAGATGTATCCCAGAGGCCACACTTAAGATTGGGAAACCTTCAAGAAATTTTCAATGGGAAAGAAATTGTGCATGATTTCTCTGTACAATAAGCAATCAAAATGATAGATATACTTTTACCCTAAGATCAAGTACCCTGTTTCTCAACAGTTCATATTAATTCTACTCTGCAGTTTTGCTATTCTTTTTTTTTCTAATTTAATATACTAATAATTCCCCAACTGTAAGGAGATTTCCCACTAGCACATGCAATTAAAAAAAAAAAAAA